>OY744520.1:111207619-111335119 GCA_963556195.1 Sepiola atlantica | reverse complement strand
TATGAATGAACGTCAGTGGTGGAATTCCGGCCTTCATTTGCAGTTAGACGATTTCCGTCGTATCTCATTGTAAACTATTTGTACATACCCGGTGTTGTCTGAGCTCGGCCTTTTGGCTAAGATCAAAGTGTAGTATCTGTTCCGATGGATACTGCACGCCTGTCCTGTGCAGTTCTAGGAGGTCCACCCTCCCAAGCTTCGCCTCCCCTCTTTGGGGAGGAGTAAGTTTATTGCTTACTGTCTGAGGCGCCCCTACCGGGGAATGCCGACGGGGCTGCCCAGGCAATTTTTAAATGGCCAGAGTGCTCACCTCTCGAGCGCTGGCTTTTAACCCCACTTGCTCGACCCGATCTTGGGTCACATCTTACCTGTGGGAGTAAGATAAAACTGGCCTTGTGCCTAACTCTGGGAGGAGTAAATAAATATAACGATGTTTTTCATTTTTTTTATTTAAAATGATAGGATTGTGAAAGTTTAATTTTCTTATTAGCATATTGTTTCCATGCTCAAACTTTCTGATTCACAGCTGTAGTCTGGTCCCTTTTTGCGATGCTGTTAGAGATCTGACCAGAGGACTAAAGCATGTCCTATTTCCTATTAATGCCCCCTTTTGATTCAAGAGCAACCTGATTTGGAAACAGATGAAAATCGGAGGGAGACCAATCTGGTGAGTAGGGTAGATAGGTGAGCAGTTAGAATCTACAGCCATGGATAGTTTGAATCGCCAACACTGTGGTGTGTCAGGTACTCAAGTTTTCCACCAATTCCTCCACTTGAACAATCTGTAAAAATAAAGCAGAAAGTGTTATAACCTAAAAATTTGGTACTTAAGCAATTAAACAGTGACAGAATAATATGGCAGTTCTTTTTAATTATCTCGCATATGTGAGGCACGGTGCCCATTATTCATTACTCGTATCTAAATAAGCTTATCTACTTCTACTTCCAATGTTGACATCATTGTTTTAGTCTAGTTGAAATAAATGTATTTCTCCTTGATAAAATACCGTTTTATTATAAGCTTCAGATCTAAAATGGAAGACATCCAATCTGTTGCTAAAGTTGCTGGGAAAATGGTTAAAAGGGTCTGACTCCTGATGTATTCCTCTACATATATAAAAGTCAAACACGTATACAAAATCGACTTCGCAATCTAGTGAGAAATTGATATTTTCAGTTCTTAACAGTCTTTTTCTCATGGAAAACACGCGTCTAGTCTTTCTCTATTCTATCGTGATTTTCATAAGAAAGTGGTCGACTGAGTTTTAAGCTGTTGTTTTTTATTGCAAAACTTTCATAACAATCACTCGTCTTCCATGCGACAACTGAAAATAACTTGTTTTCTTCTGCTGTGTGATTAACATGAAACGGAATTTTCAGGAACAGAGTTTATTTCCAAAGACGTGGCATCTGTGGAACACGGTGCCACAAAACTGCTTCTATGAGAGTTACTACAGGGTTATTTTCAAATCTAATATCAATGACCATTTGTCATATACCGTCCTCATTTTATTTATTCAAGTCATTATTTTCAATCCTCTCATAATTCTCGTCATCATTTTACAGACAACTAATCGATATCCTCGAATGGTTTTAGCCTTGATAAGTTTTGACTCATTAGTATGGCCTCCTAAATTTTCAAAGTATTTGCACATCAACGATAACATAAAATGTGAAGATAGTTAACAACAATATCTACTTAGAGAAGATAGTCAGAAGCAACGCTGATATGTTGCCTGAAAAAAACTGCGAATTGAGCTTGGATGGACAGCATTTTCCAAAGTAGGCTACATCATGAAAAATAGAAAGTCTACTATGAACATTAAGCGGAAAATCTTTAATGAATACATCATGACTGTTATGACATATGGTAGCGAATCAGAGGCACTTAATGATGCAGCAAAAGAAAGCCTAGACTTGGCACAATGCAAAAGGGAACGCATTATGCTAGGCATCAGTCTACTATAAAGAAAAGGGAACACTGACTCAGACAGTAAACTGGCTTTTACGCCAGATCACTACGATAGGAGAGGAGAAATTAAACCTTGGGTTTACTTTTACTCACTTTGTAACTCTCGCTTTCCGTATTTTGTCGTTTAGTCCTCACATTCCATGAATGATGTTTCTGACAAAGGGGGAAGAAGTGCTGTTTTCTGGGTCGGAATCTATCCATCTAACACTTATCGTTGGCTTGTTTTTACATTGAAGCGGTATTTTTAGCCCCTTCTATCAAGTGGGTTCATACCTTGTCTCGAGCGATTTTCACAAAAAATACGAAAGGTTAAACATAGATGGGCAGGTCATCTTTCGAGATATACAGACAACAGGTGGACACTAAGAGTGACAGAATGGGCGCCGAGGCAATGGAAAAAACTAAGAGGAAGGCCAAAACCCCGTTGGATAGACGACCTCGACAGCCAATTTGATCCTACATGGTCACGCCTGACTAGAGACAAAACAAGGTGGAGGTAAACCAGAGAGGGGTGCCTACTCCACAAATGATCTAATTCCCTAATTTTGATGATAATGATAACATGAAAACACTTATGAACGTTCTTAAATTACTAAAAAACTGTATATAACTGAATTGTTCTGAACAAATATTCTTTGCAACACATAATCAGTACAAATATACATTCGTTTGCATAAATTATAGTAACACAAGCTTTTAACTTTTTAGGTGAACACAGCTCCAAGACGTCGTCTGAAACATGGCGGAGAAATTTTCGCTACGCTCAAATGCGAGCTTGGTCTCCTGGGATCGTACCGAACTATAGCTTATTCGGATCCTCTATATTTATAAATGTTAAGAAAAAACATTTTTGAAAAAGGTGTAAGTCGTATGAATATTATTTATTTCATGATTTTATTAGTGTTAGGACATTTAAAATAATCTGAATATGAATATAAAAATAAAATGACATTGGATTTTGCGAACTTATATTTAACTTCTTTTAACAGTCCATCAATATAAAAATGAATCCAAACTAAATATTTACTGTAAAAGAAGCGAAATGCAACTGTTGTACGGTTTAGTGGTAGTAGTAGTAGTAGTAGTAGTAGATTATTGCTGGACTAAACTTAAAACTTAAGTTAAGTTTAGTTTAATGTTAGGTTAGGTTTAGTTTAGAGTTAGGTTAGTGTTAAGTTAGAGTAAGCTACAGTAATGTTAGGATTAGCGTAAAACAACGGTTTGGTTAAAATTCTGTAGTATTACCAATAATTCTAAGTGTGTAAACTATCAACAAGAAAGTTTAAAAGAAAGAACACAAACAAACAATAATAAAAATATATAAAACTATATGAAAAAACTTTGGACATTTTTTAATTTCTTAGTTAAGCTAAAAATAATGTTTGATTTTTAACTATTTTGTATATTTATTTTTTATTTTTTGTTGTAGTAAATATTTCAACTGATCGGGTACAAAAATAGCATTTCTATGCTATTTTTGTACCCGAAGCCAGTTAACTTTTGTACTCAGCGCCAGTGTAATAAATAATTACGAGTAACTTTCCTTACTCTGACTTATCTCCCCTTTGGAGAACTCTCCTGCTTCTACTAACCACTATAAATAGTAGCACTAATACTGTACTGACATTGTGTGCTGAATAAAGCTTTCCCAAGTTACGTCTGTTCTCGTTAGTCATTACAGCCAGTTAATATTTTTTAATAAAAACTCAAAATCCAAAATTAGTCTTTTTTTGCTTAGTATTCTTCTCTCTCTCTTTCTCTCACTCTCTATCTCTCTCTCTATCTCTATCTCTCTCCTTCTCTCACTATATTATATATATATTACTATAATTTTTCCGCTGTTTATCTTTGTTAGTATAGAAAGTGAGGGTTGGATCAGGTGGATGGGGGTTAAATTGAGCAGCGAAATTGATAACCTGTCGATTAAAAAACACGATAAGTGAACTTCACTTTCGTAAGTGAAAGAAATACAGAGCGTATCAAATGAGAAGGGGGGGTAAAACAACATACAGTGAGGGAAACATTGAGTGATAGATAGGAATCTAGTGAGAAATGAGTCACTTGATTAATTAATTGGAAATCACTTCTAATTAAAATAAATACAAAAATAGTTTTTTAAAACATGACTTTTAACATGTATGCTGTATGTATAATATATAGGGAAAAGGCCTTAAGAAAAACAAACGTTCATTAAGTCAGCTTTAATACATGCATATATCGATATATATATATATATATATATATATATATATATATATATATATATATATATATATATTATTTTCCTATTCGATCCATCGTAAATTAACGAAAATAAAGTATTAAGATTGAATAATGATTAGAATCAATTGATTGCTCGTAAACTCGTACTCTAAATAAGTGTGTTTAATCTTGTTACAGGGTTTTATTATCAATAAAACAAAACAAAAAAGTTGTATATAGTGTTGAAACCATTAATCGGAATCGTAATAAGGAATCAAAAAAATCTCAATTGTTGATGTTATCGGAATTGGTATCGGAATCACAAAAAATTTAGACTAATTTCAGATTCCAAAATCGATTCTTTTAATATTTTTTTTTATGTTTAAAACTTGATTTTCTATTGATAGTACTAATGATACCATAATATATATTTATTGATTTTAAACTATCAGTAAACTAAAATTTATAGATCATGATAACGAATTTAGGTAAAAATAGAACCAGTAAAAATGGCAGAGGGAAAAATGGCAAGCGTCGAAAAATAAGAAAAAATGGTACAAGTGAAAAATATAGATGAAATATTATGAGTTTATTAAAATCTTGGATACACTATATAAAGGGACAAAAGTTTGTCAAATTAAAAAGAATATGGTATTTACATGTAAATGTAGACGAGGACACTCCACTAAATCCACCCGCCTGAAATTCTGCTTTTTTAGACGGTTAGGAAAATTTAGAATTGGAATCGGTAATTGTATCGGAATCGGGAATTTAGAAAACAATCGGTAATTGTATCGGAATCGGTAAAAATATTAGAATCGTCCTATACCTTGTATGGTTTATGTCCGGTGAAGACGGAAACCTCAAAAGAGAATTGTAATACGCCGTAATATAAAACTAATATCACTATTGAATTCCTCAAAAGATTTTACATGAGAAAAGTTGATTTGATCTTGATCTAGGTCTTTCTTTTCAATTGCACCACCAGACAGACAAACAGACAGACAGACAGACAGACAAAGATACTATATGTATAGTATTGGGATTTTAAGATTGTATTCAAAGACAAATGCTATAATACAATAAAAATCAGTTATCTAAACGAAACGTTTGTTAGTAATTACCAATATTGATTTATTAATGTCAAATAATTAACAAGTAAAATCATCTCAACGATTATTGATGAATACAATTAACAGCGGAAGTCCATCATTGGCGTCCATCTCGATTGTATTCCGAACTTGAAGAACTATCAACCGTTAAAAAGACTTGATAAAATGGTCGGTGATTCATACAAATCATTCCATTAAAAGATTGCGTATAAATTCAATAGCTCAAATATTAGTTTGACAGAGATAGAAAAAACGCCAATTCAAGATGTTTCCTTTATAGACTGATTCCAATAAAAGGAGTATGTTCTGTCTCTCTCTATTTCTTTCTCTCTCTCTCTCTCTCTCTCTCGCTCTCTATCCCTATATATACAGTTATAATTCTTCAACTAAACTTATATATATATATATATTTATATATAGATACAGATTTTCATGTCTTTATTTTGTGAGTCGCCGAAGATTTGAAATAGGTTGTAAAGGTATTTTCTAAACAGTAAAGGTCTACCTATGTCAATGAAACCATAGTACGTCTCTGAAATATCTTATATATAGTTTTTAAATTGATAATTTATATGTATGTATATATATATATATATATATATATATTTATATATATATATATATATATATATATATATATATAATTTTATTTACACAGACATGTACAAAATCTGCGACACTGGCATGTCGATGTTATCGATCAACAGTTACTATAAACTGAGATCTCATCAGGCAGAGTTAGAATCCGATCTTAACCTCAGATCATATTTGGAGAGAATGAAGTGGAGGGATAGAGGAAGAGAAGAAGAAGGAAAGAAATTTAACATTTCAAAAATTAAGGCCGTTAAAAAATTAAAAATTAAAAATTAAAATATCTAAGAAACAAAAACAGAAAACAAAAAATCTAAAATCTAAAATCTGAAACAAACAGGGCAAATAAATAAATAAATAAAAATATAAGGTGGAAAGAGGAACAAATAATGATGAGGGGAGAGGTGATGGGAATGTAGACACATAGAGGAAAAGAAGGAGAAAGAGAGGGCGTCTGTTGATTCAGATCGAGAGGGAAGGAGGCGTGGTAGACATGCACGAATCAAGTGTCAAAAAAACAGTCGAGTTTATAAATGTGTTTTTCCAAGTGAACTGTCGGTTAAAATTCTCTGGATTACAACCCTACGGATATTTTTCACCTGGATTATTACCATTATTTTATATATATATATATATATATATATATATATATATATATGTTTATAAATAGATAATACAAAGATCAAGGATTATATTAGCACCTATCGAAATAAGCTGAAGCTCAATATAGGAGATAGAGCATGTATTTATGGATAAAGAAGTGATGAAATAGATAAAATTTGCATAGTTTACAAGTTTATTAACTCATAAAGTATTCCAACAAGGGAACAAATACAAAATGACGTTTAAGCCATAGCTTTTCAAAGATTACGCTCTTATCGTCAGGAAGTCTGACCAATAATAATTGAATATCAATTAATTATCGGAGGGGAATTACTTGAAACTGCAAAATAAAGAATTTTGTAAAATATTAAAGGTAAAATGTATCGATGTCAGTCCTGAAATAGATCAAATATGATTTGAAACTATGGGTAGAATATTGTGTCAAATTCCAATGATCCAAAATGCTTTAAAAAACCCAAACAAAGAAGCCGAACAATGTTCTATGTTATTCACAAACCTTGCGTGCTCTAAGAAATGGTATTTTAAGGTCACAAATAATCCAGGACATTTGGGCCCGATTTAAAGTTAAACATAGCTCAGAAACAATTGAACCGTGTATAAAGCCATACCTCAAAGACATGGTTTTCTTCATGTGACTTCTAATGGTTCATAGGAAATAGATACCGGAGGTCTAAATTATTAGTGGATGTGTCAATTGATGCATGATTTGAAATTCAGAATGGAAGTCGCATTAAGAGGAATTCATCTGAGAAGCTGCTTATGAAAATATTAATATAGATTATGAGCTAGAATAGATGGTGGGGTGGGAGTGGGAGTAATCGTAGTGGTGAGAAGGATTTATCCCGAGAGGCCGCTTAAGCAAGTACAAACTATGAGCTCGAACAAGTGGTGGTAGAGGGGGTTATTGAGTTGATTGTTGAAGGTGGGGGAAATTTGGTTGCTGTCGTAGTTATTAAAACAGTTAGAGAGGAGGGGAGAAGCGTGCGTCATGCTTATTGGGGTAAGTAGGGCGGTTGTCGGAGAAGGATATGAGTTAATTTAGATGTTGAGGTTGCATCAGGAAATGGTGTGTGAGGGAGGTAAAGAGGGGTGAAACGAAGTAGAATGGGGGATAGTAGTCACATATAGGTGACTGTGCACGAATCGATATTTAAAATTAACATTTGAGTTCAATCAGGAGAGAAGTGGTTACAGCGAGAATATCTCGGGGGTCAGATATAGATATATAAAGCGATACACACACACACACACACACATATATATATATATATATATATATATATATATATATATATATATATATATATATATATATATATATATAATAAAATATCCACAGGGTAGTAATCCAAAGAATTTAAACCGGGTTGATAAAAAGTGTTCAATATCAAATAGGGCTTTTATATATGATTATGTTTATTTACACAGACATGTAAAATATCTGCGACACTGAGATCTCATCAGGCAGAGTTAGAATCCGATCTTAACATTAGATCATATTTGGATGCCGCTATATCTGTGTTACTAATGTTCAAGTTTCTTCTACATATCGGGATGATAAAAGAGAATGATGATGAAGAAGAGGGAGAAAAATATGAAGGAAAGTAGGAAGCGAAAGAGAACGTATGGGAAAAGGAAGAGAGAATGGAAGAAATATAGTTTTCAAATAAAGCATTCTAATCTGCCGAATCTTATAATATACGGGTGTCATTGTTTAAAAACAATTTAGGAAAATTCCATTCAACCTTATTACCAGCCCATCGATTCACAACAGCCAACTGTTATCGTCGCTGTAACTAATAGCTACAAAATAGTCGTAGAAACTAGAAATAGTAGGGGTAAGTAATAATAATATACACCCATACCCATACATATACAGATAAATATATGCATATACATATATGCACACACAGATACCCATACACATGTGGGAATACAAGAAAAACAATAAAGCAAAAATACAAGGTATCAGTCATGGCGTTTTACTAGGGATATGGGATATACAGGTCTTAAATAGATATCCGAGAGAATAATATTGATCGTTATGAGTTAATTTTATATTACAATAGTTTAAATTCAAATGTAGGTACATCTTAAGGTATACTCCAATACAACTTAATACATTATGCTATAAAACAAAATAAGGGAATTTTCTGTAAAATAATTATCTAGTGAGAATAATACTCTAAATAGGTATAAGGAAGCTAGTCTATACTTGTTGGGGATCTGTTATGTGATCAAGATGTAATCTTGTCGAGTTTATGAGAAGATTATAAAGTGGATTGTGGAATTATGTTTTTACGTTCTGTAGGTTAAGGGAATTTGGGGTATATGTTGGGGTATTTTTAGGGTATGGGAGAGGTAAGTTTTATCTGATGATTTTTCCGAAATCAGGTTATGGGGGATATTAGGGTATTGTGTTAGATGGTTCTATTTTGCGTATTTAAATATTCTCTTACTATACAGACTATCAGTAGTTCGCTCTTTATATTAATTATATCTTTATGTTATTAGACGTTATTATCATAATTGCTTTAGATATGCATAAGTGGCATGTTTTGGAGTTAGTGAAGTAGGAATTCGTTTTTTTCAGAATAGACCACTCAATCGAGAAAGGGGTGTTTTTTGACTTAGTTTTTTTTATTATGGTATTTAAGGAGGTACCGTTTCAATCGTTATCATATTTCCTATTAAAGGAGCTATGGTGGTTCGATATTCGATATTTAATGAGTGTCGATGTTGCTCCTATATATGTGTGTATTTTAGGAGGGATCCCGCTCTTATATGCGTTGTATTTTTAATGGTCTTTGTAGATGTGCTGTTGTTGATATGGTCATTATCCCTATAGTTGGAGAGTTATAATTTGGCGAAGCTTGTTGGTCTACATTGTCTAGGATTTATTTCATGGATTAAGTTGTTGTTGGAGATTTTTTCTAATATGTCTGAGTGGTTATTATAAGGCGGAGGGGAATGTGTAGTTTGTTAGGTTGAAGTTGAGGGCGGTCGATTTGTATTGGCAAATGACGTTGGCTTTACATTATTGGGTTGTATGGGGGTAGTTCCGTGACTATACAGGCGTATACTACATTTTTGTGTATCAAATCGTTTTGAAGTGAACATTGTTACTTATTTTGGTAATTGCATTTATTATGGGTGCTGCGGTTTGTATTGTTAGATATAGCTTGGGCCTTTTTAATTTTCTTATATTTTGATGTAATTATTGTTTGGGCTAAATTAGGCATCGTTGAGTATTAGATTTTAATGGAGTTTTTGTTGAATATAGTGTTATATTTGTGTGAGGATTTAAAGGAGTTATCAATGATCTTAATAAATTACCTTGGTATATTGGTTTTTACATTATTATTATAGGAGGAGTGAACTAAATATTTGTTTTCGTCTGATGCGTTTGCGTGGGGTTGTATGTTGGGGATTTGCTTGCTTGTAAAGAGTATTAGGCAGTTATTTTTATTGTTATTGTGAGAAGGATGTTTTATTCTTGGATTTCTTTCGTTTAGTGCCATATTTTGTGTTATTATAGTTTTGTGCCTTTTAACATTAGGAGGTGTATTTTGCTTATTAGTTATTTTTTTCTGAATATCCTGATACATTCAATGCATTATCGAAGAAGTTTTGACCGAAGATGTCTTCATTAGCTGAGAGTGTTGAGATTCTATTCGCAACTGAAGGAACTATTGATTTGACTATTGACTACACGTAATTTGACTGTTAATGAACATAAAGTAATTTAAGGTTTGGTTTTTGATATGGGCTATATATTTCGGAGTTTAAATCAAGTCTTGGATCCAATAAATGCGAGTTGTTTCTTTGGATCTAGCCGAAGTTTTTGAAAAATTCGTGTAAGTCCTTGATGGTAGTATTGTACTTTCCCGGCCTCTCTTTAGGCATTAATAAAACATCATCTCTATAAAGCTCTCGTTGGATAGTTTTTTATTTAAATTTAAGTGCCTTTTCTAGTCAAATATTTATTGTCAAAATGCAATATATATATTTTGATTAGTAGGATTACTTTAAGTTACGTCATAAGTGTGTGTATGCATATATATATATATATATATATATATATATATATATATATATATATAGAGAGAGAGAGAGAGAGAGAGAGAGAGAGGAGAGAGAGAGATATTCTTGCTCTGTTTACTACATTGAGCTCTCATACCCAGATTTCCTCCTGGAATTATTCCATTATAACACAAATATATATATATATATATATATATATATATATATATATATATATATATATATATATATATATAAAGGTTTAGTTAAATGACTAAAACTGTTGCTGTGTCTCTAGGAAATTATTGCAAATATGTTCGTTGGCAATAACCTGAATTGGAATTGATACCATGTGCTGAGGAGGAAAGTCATCAAATTGTCAAGTTTTTTCCCTGGTGTAAAAATGATAACAAAATTAAAATTTTGAAACACGTGTACACATGGAGAAATATTGCTGAGCGTTAAAATTTTAGAGCATATAATGAGGTGAAATGTAGACTGAAAAATTAAAAATAAATGAAAGCATGTAGAGAAAAAATGAAAATAAAATTAGAACACGTGGTGTACAGGTTAAAATCAATTAAAAAACGTGATGTACAGTGTTATGGTACCTTACCTATAACGGATTTTGGATTCTTCTATTCACTATAAATACTCCTGCTCTTCAGCGTTGTCTCCACTGCAGTCTATACTGGCAGTCAAGACTGACGTACAACCATTTCCATTTTGTTTCTCTGTTGTATTATACTTTTCGTCCATATACTCGTTTTCTCTAAACTCCGAGTTCATGTTTTTCTTCCGGTTCCTTTATAGGGTGTCAACAACTGGCGACGAGGTATTCGAACTTACACGGGACACAACAATAACATTAAGGGTTTTTCTTGAGAACCTTAAAAAGGACCCACAACGACCGGTTACGAGGTGTTTCAAACTTACATCAAATCAACGACTGACAACGTGGTTAGAGTAAAGGATTCTGGAGAATCTTAAAATGGATGCCAAAACAGTCAACAATGTGTATTAAGTGTTTGTTTTGGAGAACCTTAAAAAAGAATAAAATTTGGAGAAATCAACGGCAAATTCACTCGACAACGTCCTAGTTCTAAAAACTAGCTTTACCGGTGGAAGAAAAAAAACACGTTAAGACCGACTTATTTTAGTCTCATTGAAGAAAGTTCAGTGATTTTTTTTCATAGCAATTCCGACACTGTGTTGATTTTTAACAAGAAAAGAATACATGATATTTTCTTTTCCCCAAAAGAGAAAAGTCCTACTGCCGAATGAAAAGAATTTAAACCGTACTTTTTTCTCCTGATGACTAAACTGATGGTCGTAAATGCTACGGTTACGTGAAAAGCGTTCTAAATACAAAGGAAAAGTGATTTTCTTTAGACGAAAGGAAAAAAGAAAAAGGTTTCATACTGTTTTACAACTAAGATTGCGTTTAGCAGCGTAATATAATGAAATAATTTCTTAAAGATGTACTTGATAAAGACACATTTTAAACATAGAAGATTTTAAAACAAATATTACAGAACTAGTAAACTTTCAAATGCAACAGCAACAAGAAGCTGGAGAAAGATTTCGAAAGGCTCTACGAGAACAAAAAAGAAGGTGGCGAGAGGATAAACAAAAAATACGAAGAAAATTTTTTTTAACAAAATAAAACGACGTAAACCTACCAGAGCAATGATAAGAAACCGACGTAAAACTTCTAGAAAAAAAGAGAAACCGACGAAAATATTGAAATATTAATGCAAAAAATGTCCGTTAATGGTCAAAGTAATACAAAAATAATTGTTTCTCATAGAATGCCATTTGGTGTACAATTGACAATTTCACTTATTCCACAGACGACGATAAAAGCTTTGCTTTGTATTTTAGATAGTATGAGGATCGATACAAAATAGATTGTGAAAATTGGAAAGAGTCTAAGAAGGTTCGCATACTTCTCCGAAAATTAAGTACCACCGTACATACTAAGTTCCTAAACATCATTTTGCCACGAAAAACGAGCGACTTGACTTTTGCTGATGTTGTTAATCTTTTAAATGAATTATTTAGCCCTAAGACTTCTGTTTCACACACGCTGGAAGTGTTTGAACTTGGTCAAAAAGACAACGAAGATTATTCAACGTTCGCATCAATCATCAATAAACAATGTGAATATTAAAAATTAGCCGAACTTAGTGCTGGTAACTTTAATGCTTAATTTTTGCACAAGGATTGATATCAGAAAAAGACACAGATTGAGGCGTAGGGTTCTAAATAAATTAGAAAATTAACCAAATTTAACACTACAAAAATTAGCTGAAGACCGCCAGAGATTTGTAAGTGTTAAACAAGATTCGAAGGATATCGAAGAGACGGACATTGCGCACATAAGAAAGGTGCGTCAAAAACACATTTCAACTCTCTTTCAAAACAACTAAAAAAAGAGCGATTATTTTCACGCTCCGGCTAAAATAAGCTAGCCCAGTAAATAAATAGTATAAATTACCGTTGAGCCCCTGTTTCTGTTGTGGATTCCTTTCATTGGGTAACAGATTGCCCATATCGGTTTAAAACATGTCTTGTAATAAACTCTGACACAAGAGTTCACATTGCAGAACGAATAGAGGAAGTAAAACTTGAGTTAATTTCTACAAAAACGAACGAACAGGGCGCCATAATTATAAGAAAATATATTCAGGTAAAAATCCTTAATAAAAACGTAAAATTGCAATTTGATTCTGGTTCAAACGTGTTGATTATCAACATGCTTACGTGGAAAAACTTACCATGCTAAGAACCAACGAAATAGCCAGAACGGGGACTGGTGAAAAAAATTTAATTCGACGGTGAAATGATTGCCGACATTACTTTAAACAGTACTACGAAAAAAGTAAAAATATTCGTATTAAAAAACACCAATAATTTTTTTTATCTAGACTTGATGCAGCTGTTCAACCTTTAGGGGTACCAACCAAGATTGTTAGCCAGAAAATGAAAAAATCGAATGACCGAGTTAGAAAAACTAAAGAAGATTTTTTTCAACCGTTGAAAATCGTATGAAATGGACACAAAATAAATTGTCGGTAGAAATTACACCACATAAGGACACAAAATTAACACTGAAAATAGCTAACACTAAACTAAAAGTAACTAAGTTAAATTCTGTGGTAAGCCAATTGAAGGTTAAAGAGAGTGAAGTCATGGTTCCAAAGCTGGAATTGCTAAAGTTGCAAACCAAATACGTTATAGAAGAGTTAAAGATTATAAAGGATGAAGTGACTTGTCTCGAAGTTTAATGTCGAAGCAAAGAAGACATTTTTTTTTAAATTTAAAGATGTGCTCCAAAATCAGATGTCTAGAATTAAAAATCTGAAGGATGTAAGATCTGAATTTGATAGAGTTCTTCAGTTCTCTGATAAGAGACACCTAAACAAAATAAGGAAACGACTATCGGAAGACACGGACAGCATGTCCCAGGAACTTTCGACATACAGGTACCTCAAGCAGTCTCAGAATAGCGTCAATCCAAAAAAGAAAACGATACTCTGACTCCTGAGTAGGTAAGGCTTAGGAGGGGGTGTTATGGTACCTTACCTATAACGGACTTTTGACTCTTCTATTCACCATAAATACTGGGAGCACCTGCTCTTCAGTGTTGAATAAACGCTAGCTCGTTCAGTCTCTCAGCAAGTTTAGTTGATTGAGGACTTCGAGATAGGGTAAGGTAATACCAGTCGAGGATTCGTTCTCGACAATCGGTCCGACAGGAACTGGGCCACTTCGGTGGCCTTTTATCTGTCGGGCTGAGGTATTCGGTCCTGGGTTGTCCTAGGAAGTCCACCTTCTCTGGCCTTGTCTCCCCTCTTTGGGGTGGAGTAAGTTCATTGCTTACTGCCCGAGGCACCCTGGCCGGGGAATGCCGACGAGGCTGCCCAGACTATTTTTGTTAGGCCAGAGTGATCCTTCTTTAGGGGCGCTGGCTTGACTTTTCCCCACCTTCCCGACCTTGTGTCACATATTCCTGCGATGGGAAGGAATTACATAGCTGAATCCGCCCCAGTCTACACTGGCAGTCAAGACTGACATACACCCACTCTTGTTTCTCTGTTTTATTATAGTTTTCTTTAATATACTTGTTTTCTCTAAACTCCGTGTATGTGTCTTTCACCCGGTCCCTTTACAAAGTCACGACAGAAAGGTAATTTAAAAAATGAAAAATAGAAATAAAACAAATTAAAATATAAAATTTTAAAAAATAAGAATTAAAAAAAAATGAAACCATGTGGTAGTAGAAATATAAAAAAATAAATAAAAAGAAAATTTAAAAAATAACATTAAAAGTTCTGGGTGTTGGTTTGTATTATCTCCATAACACCCTTCTCACTCTGAGTACAATGCGCTCGCTTAATTACCAGTTCTTCTTTGGGGTCATCGTCCTGTAATATTTCGTTAAAAACCGTCTGCAACTTTTCCTATTTCGAAGCACGATTATATAATTACTTACAGTTTTCGATTAACTTATTTATTTTGTGAGATCGATTATTTATTTAGATACATATTTTCTCAATTATAAACATACTTTAAGTCGCTTGTTTTTCTTGCTAAGTTATTAATTTAATACGTTACAATTATTAACCAAAGTACCATTTGCTCTTTTACTTAGTAATTAAACTCTCTCTCTTTATCTCTCTCTTTCTCTCACTCTCTCTCTCTCTCTCTCTCTCTCTCACACACACACACACACGCTCTCTATCCCTTTTAATATGTACCACGAACTTAAATATAAAATGCAGAAAAAGTTTGGGGTTGTTTCTTTAAAAATCCACACAAAATTGATTGAAATACGTCCGACATTGATTTTTCCGTGTTAGTGTGAAAATCGAAGTTGATTTTGAAAACTTTACACAATAAATTCGATAATAATTACTGCCGGTATTTAACGAGCAGTTGACACATATAGCGAATCGACTTTAAAAGTTGCAGCCAAAGGAAAAGTTAGGCTGACAAGATTGCTACTTCAATTTAGGGAATCGTGCTTGGCGAAAGGTAATGTCTTTATAAAATCGGGGGACTTATGTTTTGAGGCATGTCCGTCCGTCCGGATTTTTCTCCGCAACCATCCATTGAATTTCTCTGAAATTTTGCATGAAGTTGTAACTTTGGTCAGGTCAGAAAGTGACATTCTCCGATTTTTCAAAAAACATCTGGTTAGCCCCCCAGGGGGTCAAAAGGCCCCGAAATGGCAAAAAATGACATTTTTTTGCCCCATAACTTTTCATCCATCCATTCAATTTCTCTGAGACTTGGCCAAAATGTGGAGGCAATTGTTCCTAATAGAAAATAAGTATCGCCGACCTTGGAAAACATCTGGTTCGCGTCCCCAGGGGGCCAAAAGCCCCCAAAATTGCAAAAAAATTACCCTTTTCTCCCATAACGTTTGATCCATCCATTCAATTTTTCTGAACCTTGGCCAAAATGTAGAGGCAATTATCTTGGATATAAAATGAGCATCCTTGACCTCAGAAAAGTTCTGGTTCGCGCTCCCCAGGGGGTCAAAGGGGGTCAAAAATGCCCCAAATTGCACAAATTTATTGCATTTTACACTCGCCACATCGAGTCACATACAGAGGGGGACCACGCACGCGCGGCTTGTTTACTTTTGAATGTTATATCATGTATGTATGTTAAAACAGCAACATCACATTAATGTAAAGAAATACTTGTTGAGCCATCCTCTTAGATATTTAATTCTTTTAATAAAATCTTCTGCCAATTCCACCCATTATTTACAATCCTCTCTCGGCGTCGTTCATCGTCGAACTGACAATCTATTTAACACGTATCTTCGAGGTGCTCCAGTCCTTCATAAGCGAGGATCTTATTAGTAGCATTTTTTTTTAATTCTAAATAATTATTTCGAACTTAAAGAATTTAATTTTCTTGAAAATAATTTGTGACGTCGATACGAGCATTTTTTTTACTAAATTTAATAAACAAATACAACATAAAAACAAGGATAGGAGTCGGAATAATACAAATAATACCAATTATCCATAAAAGAGTCTCGGTCAACACTAGCTTATATATATATATATATATATATATATATATATATATATATATATATATATATATATATATATATATATATATATAAATATATATATATATATATATATATATATATAACCCGAACCCGTCACACAACGTGTGAGTAGCCATTTTCCAGGGAGGCAGACCAGAACAGAGGCTGAATAGAGTACAATAAGAGAGACACATTATAGGCCCAACGGTACCGATGTTGTTCCGATCGTCTGAAAAATATATATAAATAAATATTACGCTTTTATTTTTTATAACCGGGCACTCTGTTGGGGTTCTTTCCCACTAACGTTATATATATATATATATATATATATATATATATATATATATATATATATATATATATATATATATATATATATATATATATATAATAAAGTAAAGGCCAAAACTATAGTGAACCTAAATGTTTAAATTATGCGAAATGTATTAAGGAAATAAATAAAGCGTTAGATAATTTCACTGCATCCATGGCAAAAAAACATAAACTATTACACTCGACATTTGACGCATGGAAAAATAATATACTTAGATTCGTAAATAAAAAAGTAGAACGTTTTAAAGAATTTAAACACCCTAAAAAACAAACTACCTCCTTAGAAATTCACAAATAACTACGGAGCTTGAAATGCTTCAAAATAGGTTTGTAATAGTTCCTATTTATAAGGCGACAAATAATATAGCTTTTATCTGTAAAAAGTATTATATACAACGTTTATTGCTAGAAGTAGGAATAATAGGTGAAGCTTCAGATACTTATAAATTAAGTAATCGTAAAAGCGATAATATTATTATACTGTTATTTGTGAAAAATTAGGATTCAAATTAGAAGAAAAGTACAAAAAACTTTCATGTATGTATTGGATACCTAAAATGCAAAAAACACCAGTTGGCGCCCGTTTTATTGTTGCCTCAAAAATGTGCATCACTAAACCTTTAAGTAAGACTGTATCTAAAGTCTTTAAATTAGTTATAAACCAAATAAATAATTTCCATAAAAAAAGTAAATTCTATAGTAATATAAACCTATTTTGGGTGGTAAATAATTCAGATCTAGTAAAAGAAAAATTAGATCGCATTAATTCTCGTAAACAGGCTAAATGAATCTCGACATATGATTTTAGTACATTATATACAAAAATACCACATAAAGAACTTATTAAAGAATTAGGTAATACTATAGATTTAGCTTTTGCAAGCGGAAAAGGTAAATACATAGACTTTACAAAATCTAAAGCCTTTTGGTGTAAAACTAAAAATGGTAAAACGAGCGTGTCCAAAACTGGTCTGACAATGCTTATAAGTCACCTTATTACTTTCAAATAGGAAATAAAGTACTACCCCAAACAATAGGTATTGCAATGGGTTTGGATCCTTCTCCATGTTGGGCAAATCTATATTTACATAGACTTGAATATATGTATATATCATCATTAATAAACGACGTAGGCGATATATTGACGACCTTGTTTGCATTAATGATAGCGAAGAGTTTTCAAATACTAAACATTTAATATATCCTAAAGAGTTCAAATTAAACTGTGAACATAAGGGAACACAAGCTACTTTTCTTGATTTGGATATAAAAATTGAAGATAAAATATGTATCTATAAACTGTTTGATAAAAGAAATGTATTCCCTTTTCGTATCGTGCGGATGCTATATAAAAATAGTACCTACCCTGTGTATATATTTTACGGGAGTATTATGACCGAATTTCTGAGGATTGTTCGTGTTACCTTAAAATTAGTAGATTTCATGCCCCCAATTTCTCATCCAATAATAAGAATGATTAAACAAGGTGACGATCAAAATAAAATATTTAGACAATTAAATAAGGCAATTACTCGCCATCCTGATGCTTTTAAGTCTTATCAAATTAATAAAAATCAATTGATAGAACAAATCCAAAGCTATCTAAATGTAAATAAAAATAATGTAGAATATGTATAAACGTATATATAACACATATACTAATTATAATGAGAAAAGGAAAAACAATAATAATAAACAGTAGAAAAGGAGAAAAAGACAGAAATGTTAAAAAAGAAGAAGAAGAAGAAGAAGAAGAAGAAGAAGAAAGAGAAAAAATCGACAGTTATGAACGCCGATTGGAAACGCTGGGAGTGGGAAAAGAAGAAGAAGAAAAAGAAGAAGAAACAGAGAAAAAATTGACAGTTAGCTTATGAACACCGATTGGAAACGCTGTGAGTGAGAGAAAAAAAATCGGCAGTTGGCTTATGAACGCAGATTGGAAATGCTGTGAGTGGACAAGGAAGATTAGTATTTATTTGAGGTTGATGACATCGGGGAGATTGACAACAAAGGAGGAGGAGTGGGAGGAGGAAGGACTAAAAGTATATATATATATATATATATATATATATATATATATTGATATGTTGATATTTTTTATATTTATAATATAAAACTAAAAATAAGAATACATTAATCACCTAAATAATAGTGTAATGGATTCGTCCAAACACTTTAAAATGCAACAATATGTTTGAAAGTAACGGATGAATTTTATTAGACAGACGAACAACACAGGTTAGGAAGACTTTTTTTATTTTTTTAAATAACTGATATAAGTAAGCAAAACATTTATATGGAACAAAACTTAGATTCAGTATACGGAACGTTTATGTTTTTGTCTTTTAAGGGAAGTGGGGTCTGATCAACTCTGCTGGAAAGCCATGAAATTAAATACTGTCTTGTTTTTAAATTCCCGAAACAGTTTTTCATGGTAAACAACTGATGATCTCTTAAATAATGTTAGAAGCAAACTAATATAATAACTGTAAAAAATAAATTGACTTACATGAGTGATTTTGCACTGAACGACTTGGGACTAAAAGTTTTTTTTAATTTTGTTTTATATAGTTTTAATGGTTGAGACACTTCCGAGACTATATATATATATATATATATATATATATATATATATATATATATATATATATATATATATATATATATTCATACTCCGCGGCCTAACATTCACAGGTAACATGAATTGGAACAAGTACATTGAAGACAATGCCAACTGCAACAAAGAAGGTGGGGTCCTTCTACTGTGCTAGTAAACTCCTCACACCTGACATTATTATGTATCTCTACAAAGCCACTATCCGCCCATGCATGAAGTATTGTTGCCACATCTGGGTGGTGCATCATCCACTAGTCTCTCCCTCTTAGACTAGTTCCAAAAAAGAGTCGCCAATTTAATAGGTCCCTCACAATCTACCAAGCTTCAGCCCCTGTCCTATCGCCGCAATGTTGCATCCTTGTGCTTGTTTTACAAATACTTTAATCGATTGTGCTCCGATGAACTGGCTGCTCTGGTGCCCCCTTGGCGTTAATACACTAGACAAACTCGCCAATCAGCAAAATCCCATTCATTCACTGTGGAGGTCCTCAGATGCCGGAGAGCCTTGTACTCCAATAGCTTCCACATCTAGACCTAAATTTCAATCCGTATGACATATCGATACTTGATTCGAACTATATATATGTTTATGTTTTGTGCTTCCGCTAAATTATTGGCACAAGTATAATTTAGTTTGCTTCAGTTTTTTTATGCTAATCATTAGACTGACTAACAAATGGTGACATTTTCACTTACTTAAAATAAACATCTAAATAAATAAAAACTTTAGAGTCCGCTATTTTATAATTATTGAACCATATTTACATTAGTTTAGTTTTTTCATATATAAAAACACAATAGCCTTACATAAAAGCATTTCATCACCTTTAAATATAAACAAATACAAAAAAGTTTGGCGCAAATTACATTCTTAACACTGGGATACATAGTTCCTTAATGATTTATTACGCACGTGATCAAAATAAGAGAAAACGCCAAAAACGTTTAAAATTATTAATTTCCTTTTCATTGTAAAAATGCATGAGAGAGAGAGATAGAGAGAGAAACAAAAGAAATAAATAAAAATAAATGAAGACAGAAAGACAGAATAAAAGAGATAGTGTGTGCTGTTTCAACCTTGTGCCATACATGAATGAAAATTCATAATCCTAACTTGTTAGTTACTTTTTCTTGCACGCACGTTTTATATGGTCCTTCGCGATCGTGGGAACGCCGCCTGCAAATAAGTTATTTACTACCTAAGGCAAGACAAAATTGAGGATATATGGGAGGTTTATTCCTCTTGATCTTCGTTCCAAATCACTTACCAGTGAGAAGACAGGGAAAAATCGATAATTACTGTTTAATTATATCTTATCAACTCATTTTGAAAACCACATGTTCACATTTCTAGTGCTTCCAAGTAACTTCTAATTCTCTCATTCACTTTCTTTTTCGCCATGTTACGTCACATCCGTTTATTTTTAAATTCCCACAACCCTAGTAATTCAAACTTCGATTTCACCCAGTTGACCCCTACTTGACTTCATTTCCTGTTATTCTCAACTAACCATCTTATCTACTGGTGGGTTTACTCGCCCAATATTTAACAATACAATGAGAGATCTATGAGATCGATAAAAAAGGGAAAAAGAAGACAAGCAAATGCAGTGATCGATTGATTTTTTTAAATTGTTCTTTCTTTTCCTTTCTGTTTAGATAGTTGACTTAATGACCATTTACGCACTTAATCAAAATAAGAGTTATGGGGAGATAACTGTTAATTCGTTCCATTGTAAAGATATATATGATATGTTTTAAAGAACGGGAGACTGAGAGAAAGAAAGAGAATTAAATAGAGATAGAGAGAGTCAGAAAAAGAGAAACATATGTATAAAGAGGGGGCTAGGAGTTCGATCAAAAGAAACAAAAAAAGAAGACAATCAAATACACTGATCGGTTGATTTTGTAATTTTACTTTAATTTTACTTTTTTTCCGTTGTATTTATGAGTCGTCTCGTGTTTACCCAAGTTGTTTAAATAAAAGCAATGACGGTGTTATATTGTAGTTCTTATATTATGTTGTTAAAATCGAGTAATTTTGTATTTTGATGAATATATTTAAAATTCGGCTAAATGTTATTTAACTGTGTCCAGAGACTGTTATTATTTTTATAAAAAAATATGTGCTTATTTGATTATTAACGTACAATAGGCGGCAATATGTACATATTATGTATTCGCACTGGCATCGATAGGTACTTATATAGTATGCACACCGGGGCAGCAATAGGTACGTATTTAGCATTCACACCGGGGCGGCGATAGGTACGTATTTAGCATTCACACTGGGGCGGCGATAGGTACTATTTAGCATTCGCACCGGGGCGGCGATAAGTACGTATTTAGCATATGCACTGGGGCGGCGATAGGTACTTATATAGTATCTGCACTAGTGCGGCGATAGCTACGTATATAGTGTGTGGACTGGGGCGGCGATAGGTAAGTATATAGTATGCGCACCGGGGTGGGGATAAATACGTATATAGTATGAACACCGGGGCGGAGATAAGTAACTATATAGAAGGCGCAGATAGATGTGGTACTTTTTATAGAAATATGTCATACTATTGCCCTGGGCAACGTAGAAGAAATGGTGGGGAAGAAACAGCTTTCGCAAAAGGCAAAATTAGAAAGTAGCGGTGAAATGGGGCGACCAGGGAAGAGAAAGGTAGAAATATAAAGAGACAGCTATAGAGATAGGGGGGAGAAATAGAAGTTTGAATATAAAGATGTTACACACGCGATTTTTCTTCAATGTTATGTTTTTATGACCCCGAACAACGCTAGTTGTAAATAAAAGGGGTGATGATGCTATGGCTGGTATCCCTTGTTATGTTAAGCTATATGAATCCAGAATTGTTATTAATATATTCTTTAGAAAGAAAAGAAAACTATATTTGAGATTGGTTATTAATTTATTTATTTGTTTACATTTTATGTGCAATTGTCGAACTAACGCCTTCGCGCCTATATTCTTCTTTCATTCCGTTGCAGTTATGTGATGAAACTATTCCAAAATGTGTCATAGGATTAATTTGATTATCTGTTTATTTGCGAATCTTCCGGCGACAGTAGTTACGTAACGTGCTATTAAATATTACGTAGTGGTTAATGCGTGCTGATCAATTATTTAATCTGCGAGTCCGTTGAAGTTAAATATTGGCTAGTAATTAAAGCTGATTTTGACTTATTGAATTATTTATTTTTCATGTCTGTTAGTGGCCGTTTATCAATATAAAAACTTTTGAAAAAAGTACTGCAGAAATTATTGCAGGATGTTCTATGTGTGTTTGTGTGAGAGAGTGGGTATGTCTGCTAAATTGGGTGGTTGCCTAATTACATTGATTAAAGGTAGGCTAAAGATGGGATTCATGATAGAATTTGTTTCTAGGCTGTTGAATTTTTGGTGAGTTTGTGCATGTGTTGACCGTAGTGAAATACCATCGAGATTTGGTTCTTTGTGTTTTTTGTTTGTCTTTCAGTGGTTGTTGTCTCTTATCTTGAAGTTTTGTTTATGGCTTTCTATTTGTGTATTTGAATAAGTATTGACTGGTGATAAATTGGTGTGTAAGATTGGTGATGTGGTGCATTTAACCTAGGGGACCTGAGCCTTTAATGCGTATGCACGAACTATATATAATTGATTTTTCAGGTTTAAAGGGTGGTTGATGTATAAGTTCATGAATTTGTGGTTATCTGTGGGTTTATGTGTAGATGGATGTTGAGATTATTTTGTCGTGGGATTTGACTGTGAAATTCAACGGAGTCATATGAATGTTTCATAGCGAATTTGATAGTGTTATGGTAATTGTTGGTGTATTGGTGGAGGTCTAATAGGTTGGTAAATCCGCGTGGCTAAATAAAAAAAATGTCGTCGATGTAACGGCAGTAGTAGGAAAGTGCGAGTGGGAAGTTTGGAAGTAGCTGAGGTTCTAATATGTGCATGAATATGTTGGCATATCTACAGTTCCATTAGCAATGCCTTTGGTCTGAAGGTAGTATTGGTTATTGAATTGAAAGTTATTGCGTGTAGGAAGTTGGTGTATAGAACTGATCCGTCCATAGTAACTTGAATAATTTGTTGGGGAAGATTGTCGATTTGTCTGATCGTGTTAACAAGTGTATAGATTCCTTGGGGCAGCCGGGAATGTTAGATTTAAGATGTGATATATGTATCCTGATAGATTTAGTTAGTGGGCCAGCGACCGAAATTATGGGGATTGAATGTTAAGGGATTTAGCTATGTGATATAAGTTTCCTGGATTGAGGATCAATAGTTGATGCGTGTCTGTTGTAGTAGTGTTAGAGGTGTGTCAGTTATGAATTTGCAAATGTGTGGGTGGTATAGAGTGTGGCTGTCTTAGGATAAATGAAGATAATGAAAGTGGTGATATTAAAAGTGTGGTTTGGGGTGAAGCTGTGTGTTTTTTTTATTTGTATGTGCTGGTGGGGTCATAGTAGAGTGGTCGGTAATAGTTGGTATTCCTTTATGCTTTTCAATGGATTTACTGGTTTTCATGATAGTGATTACCCCTCTTTTGTCAACTGATTTGATCGGATTGTTATTTTTTAGGGTAGCTGTTCGTTTTTAGGGAAATATTGTGGCATTTTTTCAGTTGTTCTTTGTTGTGTAGCAATTCATCTAGGTTTTGTCTGGCTTTTCTAGTGTACTGGCGTATGTCTTAGTTTTGTTAACTGGGTAAGTTTCACATATTTGTGTAAATGAGTTCATGTGGCTTTTTGGTGTACGGTTGTGTATTAATAGTGGGTTTATTGCTGTTGTGGTATGCAATATTTATAGTTTAATTTATACGTCGGTAGTGTTCAATGTCTAAACATATGTTTACCGAGTTGAGGTGCTGTGTGAAGCAGAATGAGAGACCTTTTTCAAGTAGCGCATTTTCCACTTTGGTAAGAATGTATTAAGAGAGGTAGGCAATGGAGGGTTTGTTCTTGGTTGTGGTGTTGCGGGTTTTGTGTGTTTGATGTGAGTTGAATGGATTATGTAGTATTATAGGGTTAACTAAGTTGGGTATGTATTTGAGAATGAGACCTTAGACTATTAGATTGTTCAGTTTGTAATGTTTAGCGTGGAAGTTTATTTAGTTGTTACTGGTAAATGTGGTTACGGTTTATCGATGATCCTCCATTTAATTTCATAGGAGTTACCAATATGGGCGCTCAAGGAGTCCAGTACTCCCTATGAAATTAAGTAGAGGATAATCGATAAACAAAAGTCTAATAGGAATTTCCCACTATGCACCACTGAAAATTTCAAGATCCTACAGGCAATTACTAACCCTTAAATAATGTGTATAAACATCAAAACTAAGTTTTTCAAACAATGTCCCCACATAAGAAAATTTCTACTAGCCAAATAGACTAACAACGAAAATACATAACTCATTGATAGTCCTATCCGCACATAAGTCTAACGAACTCAACATCATATGTAAAATATAAGGCCTATTTCGCCCCCACCCCCTCATCCTTACCCCTAGATCTTTCCAATCATTATCAAATTAATTCATTATATACAATATAACACCCCCATCCTCCAGATATATTATAGTATACTTATTACATACACATCTCCCCTACCATCTCAAATATAATCTAGACTCGCACCCTCGTAATTCCTATCTATGACAAATAAAATATATTATTAAATACCTCATAAAATTCAAAAGAAAATGCTAAGCATCTAAATATCTTCTATATAAAATTGAATTCTGTATGTTTGTGTGTGTGTGTGTGCCCTATAGAAACAAATGTTAGAGTATATATAGATACAATATAAAAGTGTATTCTAATGTAAAATTCACAGAGTAAGTTGATGGGCGTATTCCCGAATCTATAAACCCACGCCTTAGTGGTCCATAGGGCAGATTTCATCACGGGGGGTCCTTTTCAGTTATATTTCAATGTTAATTAGTACTAATTTGGAAATTATCTAATGTATTTATGTAATGTACAGCTACTCCTCAAAAACTAAGCGGCGACATGTCAAAAAGTTGATATTTTTAGCACCGTACATATCCTGGGATCATAATATCTCAAAATCGCAAAAAACAGTTCACTTGCTGAGGATCAACCGGACCAGTTTCCGACAGAGGGTAGCATTTTTCTCGTATTTTTCAGACTTTTTTCAATGTTAAATAGTATTAATTTGGAAATAATCTAATGTATTTATGTACTAATCCTATAAAAATGCTGAGTCACTGAAAACATCCCATAATCCCTTGCCGGATGTACCCGGTCTTGCCCTAAATTGTATCCGGTTGTATCAGGTCATCCCATAACTTCTGTCCGGATAAATCAATAACATCATAGAAAGGATACGTTAAGAGTGTGTAGTGAAACAAGGGTTGCTCAATCACATTCGCACCTGGCCACCGGTAAGAGTTATTTAAGTAGTGCTCAGGAGGCCTCCTTGATTTTCAAACGAATGTTGGTGCTTCTTAAGTATAACGGTCGCTAGAAATATTGGTGCTTCTTAAGTATAACGGTCCCAAGAAATATTGGTGTTTCGGGCCAAATTTTGTTTTCCTTGAACTTAAAATATTTCTCAGGCTTGGGGAGAGTGAAAAAAATGTTGGCGGGTTGGGGGGCTGGAGAGATTAGGGGGTAGAGGAAAATTTTAGGGATCGGGCCAAATTTTTTTTTTTCTTTTAACTTAAAATATTTCTCAGGGTTGTGGGAGAGTGAAAAAAAGTTGGGGCGGAGGGGGGGGCTGGAAGGATTAGGGGGTCATGGAAAATTTTATGGGTCAGGCCAAATTTTTTAGGGTTCGGGCCAAATTTTTTTTTTTAACTTAAAATATTTCTCAGGGTTGTGGGAGAGTGAAAAAAAGTTTGGGGGGGGCTGGAGAGATTAGGGGGTCGGGTAAAATTTTAGGGGTCAGGCCAAATTTTTTAGGGGTCAGGAGAAATTTTTAATTTTTTTTAACTTAAAATATTTCTCAGGGTTGTGGGAGAGTGAAACAAATGTTGGGCGCGGGGCTGGAGAGATTAGGGGGTCGGGGAAAATTTTAGGGGTCAGGCCAAATATTTTAGGGTCGGGCAAAATTTTTTTTTTAACATTTTTTTTAACTTAAAATGTTTCTCAGGGTTGTGGGAGAGTGAAAAAAAGTTGGGGCGGCTGGAGAGATTAGGGGGTCGGGGAAAATTTTAGGGGTCAGGCTGAACTTTTTAGGGGTCAGGCAAAATGTTTTTGTTTTTTTTTGTTTTGAACTCAAAATATTTCTCAGGGTTGGGGAAGAGTGAGAAATTAGTTGGGAGGAGGGCTGGAGAGATTGAGAGGTCGGGAAAATTTTAGGGGTCAGGCCGAACTTTTTAGGGGTAAGGCCAAATTTTTTAAGGGTCGGGCCAAATTTTTTATTTTTTTTAACTTAAAATATATCTCAGGGTTGTGGGAGAGTGAAAAAAGTTGTGGGGGGGCTGGAAGGATTAGGGGGTCATGGAAAATTTTTGGGGTCAGGCAAAAAAATTTTAGGGGTCGGGCCAATTTTTTTTTTTTTTAACTTAAAATATTTCTCAGGGTTGTTGGAGATTTTAAAAAAATTTATGGGGGCTGGAAGGATTAGGGGTTGGGGAAAATTTTAGGGGTCGTGCCAAATTTTTTTCTTTTTTTTTAACTTAAAATATTTCTCAGGGTTGTGGAAGAGTGAAAACAAGTTGGGGTCTGGAGAGATTAAGGGGTCGGGGAAAGTTTTAGGGGTCAGGTCAAATTTTTTAGGGGTCGGGCCAAATTTTTTTTTTTTTTTAACTTAAAATATTTCTCAGGGTTGTGGGAGAGTGAAAAAAAAGTTGGGGGGGCTGGAGAGATTAGGGGGTTGGGGAAAATTTTAGGGGTCAGGCCGAACTTTTTAGGGGTCAGGCAAAATGTTTTTGTTTTTTTTTGTTTTGAACTCAAAATATTTCTCAGGGTTGGGGAAGAGTGAGAAATTAGTTGGGAGGGGGCTGGAGAGATTGAGAGGTCGGGGAAAATTTTAGGGGTCAGGCCGAACTTTTTAAGGGTCAGGCCAAATTTTTATGTTTTTTTTTGTTTTGAACTCCAAATATTTCTCAGGGTTGGGGGAGAGTGAAAAATTAGTTGGGAGGGGGGGCTGGAGAGATTGAGGGGTCTGGGAAAATTTTAGGGGTCGGCCCGAACTGTTTAGGGGTCAGGCCAAATTCGTTGTTTTTTTTTTTAACCTAAAATACTACTCAGGGTTGGGGTAGAGTGAAAAACAAGTTATGGGGGGGCTGGATGGATTGAGGGGTCGGGGAAAATTTTAGGGGTCGGGCCGAACGTTTTAGGGGTCGGGCAAACATTTTTTCTTTTTTTTTTAACTAAAAATATTTCTCAAGGTTGGGGGAGAGTGAAAAACAAGTTAAGAGGGGGTTGGAAAGATTGAGGGGTCGGAGAAAATGTTAGGGGTCCGGCCGAACTTTTAAGGAGTCGGGCCAAATTTTTTTTTTTTTAACTTTAAATATTTCTCAGGGTTGGGGGGAGTAAAAAAAAGATGGAAAGATTGAGGGGTCGTGGAAAATTTTACGGGTTCGGACCAAACTTTTTACGGGTCGGGCCAAATTTTTTCGTTTGTTTTTTTAACTTAAAATATTTCTCAGTTTGGTGGGAGTGAAAAACAAGTTGGGGTGGGGGGAGAGATGGAGGGGCCGGGGAAAATTTTAGGGGGCGGGCGAAACTTTTTAGGGGTCTGGCCAAATTTTTTTTTTTTAACTTAAAATATTTCTCAGGGTTGGAGAGAGTGAAGAACAAGTTGGGGGGCTGGAGATTGAGGGGTCGGGGAAAATTTTAGGGGTCGGGCCGAACTTTTAAGGGTTCGGGCCAAATTTTTTCTTTGTTTTTTTAACTTAAAATATTTCTCAGGGTTGGGGGGAGTGAAAAAAGTTGGGAATGGCTGGAGAGATTGAGGGGTCGGGGAAAAAGTGCATTTATATGTAAAATTCAGAGAGTAAGGTGATGGGAGTATTCCCGAATCTATAAACTAACCCCTTAGGGGTCCATGGGGCAGATTTCATCGGGGGGGACTGTTTTCAGTTATTTTTCATGATATTTCATAGTAATTTTAAAATCCTGAGTCATATTTTAATTTAATTACCTAATAATTTGAAATAACTTTTAATTTTATTTAACGTTTCTTAGCACCAGGGACGCGCCTCTAATTCTTTAGTTCTTTGTATTGTTTTTTAAATAAGCGACAAACGCTAATCAAAGTATTGCTACTATTTTACGAAAGCAAATTATAGGAAATTACAACATGGCCGCCAGCGATTAAGTCATTGCATTCAAATTCGATTTTAAAGTCTTGAAAAAATAAAATATAATTTTATTTCGGGATCAAAAATACAATGTATAAATAATTAATAACTTTCATCCAAAATGTTTGTTTACATAGCATATTTCTTTAAGAAAATCCACAGTTACATAAAATACATATTTAGTAAAAAGAATTTACGTGAATTACATTATTATAAGTTTTTAACACATTTAAAACGATAAGAATCATATGGGGAAAAAGGAAAATAGAGGGTTGAAGGAGGGAGGGAAATAATGAGGACCAGAAAGACGGCTAAAGAAAGAAGAGAGATTGAAGTTTTTATATAAAGATGTTACACACACTCTTTAATTTCTACTACTTTGTTTTTTTTATCGCCCCGGGCAACGTCGGGTAGCCCTGCTAGTATTATACATAAATTGAGTTTTACTAGTTGAATACCGAGAGATATATTCATCGAATACTTTTTAATAAAAAGAAAAAATATATGACCAAGATCTTAACCTTATCGATTCACACAAATCCTACGATTAATTCATAAACGTTATTACATATAAGCTAACATAGTTAATTAAATACAAATATCCAACACCGACACATACAGGTACCACAAATGGTGATATCAAGCTTACATGGACTCATCAACTTATTAGGAAACTTTTTCACTGATAAATATACCCCTTCATTAACACTAAGCCACACATAGCTAATCACCTACAATTATAACAATAGTTTTACACTCAAATATAAGCACGATACCAAAATTATGAAAAGTAATATAAATATAACAGTTAAACCCTTTAATAGTAGGAATACACGCTCACCCATAATCTACCGCACTCACCAACCAATAAACTACACCATACACCATCACTCCTAAATATGAATGCATCATTGAAGCAGAGAAAAATAGAGCATCCATTATCTACAATTAATTTATTCTAAATAATACTTAGTTACGATTAAGATTCATATATACATACAGTCCGCCCCGATTGATTCGGTACTTTCTCCAAAAGGGGCACTTCAGTTAGTTTACACGAAGAGGGTTACGGTGATCTTTGAAGTGCATGCTTCGGTTTGTTTATATTTCTGGAGTCGCTGATGATTTGAATATGCTCTAACGACCTTTTTTTAACAACGGTCAGTCTATTTAAATGAAAGCATTGTACGTCTCTCTGAACTATGAAACATGAAGTTTTTAAATAAATAAATAATATATATATATATATATATATATATATATATATATATATATATATAGTTTGTGCATCGGTGGAAAAACCCTACAAAACACGCTTCATTCTATTTTTCATTGGGTTTACTTGAATAATCAAAACTTTCAATTAATCTTTCAATTATTTTATTTTCACTTGTTTTAGCGCTTTCAGAATTAGACATTTTCAAGGAAGTATATGTTAATAATAACCGTAATAATAACATGAATTATGAATTAAATTTAAAATAATATAATATCATTAAATATAACGGAAGAGAAAAAAGAAAAGCTAATAAATAATAATACATAATATTTACACAAAATCAATAAATAAAATGAAATAGATATTTGAACTCGTAATCTTACTTTATTAGCTTACTTCTGACAATTCTTTTGAGACCATATTACTTTGATAAAATCTACTTCTAGCAGATTTAAGGTATCGACGCTGCTCTGCATTCGTGATACTTTAAACAAGAGGTTATGTCTTCGAAATACCAGTAAAACTTTGACACCGTGTGACACGTTATTGATTGAAGATGAAATAAATAGAAATATTAAGAAAATTATTACATATTGTTTCATGTCTTTTATCGCCTTGTTCCACGTCTATAATTGCAGTTCGCCCAGTGTTCATACATTTGCATTGTTACAACCTTCTAAAATCTATCTATGCAATACGCATAATGCTTCAAGGAAACTATAGTAGTATTTTATATAAATATTAATAATTATCATTGTAATATGTCTGTGTAAATTACTTGCTAAATATTTTCTAATTTACAGAAGCATTATATCCTTTAAGTTTTGGATTCGAAATCAGTTGAAATCTGTAAATCATTTAGTTACTTACTGACCTGATCTGAACCGAAAATAAACACACCAACCAAACCAGACGGTAACGGTCTGTATGGGAGGAGCTGACAGCTTCACGTTCATACCTATTACAAGGAAGGTGACGGTGGTTAAGTGGATAACGATACGGACTGACGACCTGGGTTCGAATCCAGTCAGCTCCACTTTCACTTAGGGATGTTGTAAACTTTCATGTGGTTCCTCCTGCAAGAATGCCAACAACAGAATCAAAAGTTGTACAATGCTGACTTTAGTTTTTACGAGTGATTTTCTAGTATAGTCATGCGTATTAATCGTAATAATATGTATATATTATTTAGAGCAATATAAATATCCATATAAACTATTTAATATCAATACTAACACTTCTAAAAAAGCGATATAACGTTATCAAGATCATAGAATCCAGATAAACACGCATAAGTAATGCCAATAACTCCAAAATATCTATTGAAACTAAATAAAGATGGTGTCAATTATCGAATCGATTCAACCTTGAAATTGAAAATACTTCTTTCTTTTAATGTTTCGCTAATGTCGCTTCTGTTCCCGATCTCATCATTATCCAAGTGAAATCTTTCGCAGGGACATACGCCATATTTAATCTCATGGTTTCCTAGCTAAATTCTATCACACCGTATCCAGCCGGATGTCTATCTATAATTAGCTACAAATGGGTTTTGTGTTTGCCTAGAATGAGATGCTTTCAAGCCGCTTACCAACGGCGGAGAACTCATAGAAATTCTGAAAATTCGCTGGTTTCGCTCTCACACATTTTTCGTTTTCTTCTTCTTCTTCTTCTTCTTCTTCTTCTTCCTCTTCTACTACTACTACTACTACTACTACTTCCACTTCTACTACTACGACTACTACTACTACCCCTACTTACTCCTCTCTTTTTTCTTCTTCCTCTCTTTCTTCTTCTTCCTCTCTTTATTCTACATTTTTTACTAATGAGTCACCACGTATCAAGATTAAAAGCCACTCGAGGATATGAGTGACTGAGATGGAATGGTTGTCAGCTGAATGATGAAGAACCTAATGAGAGGATTTACAATGATTGATGGAGTAAACTAGATTGGTTACTGATGGAAATTGTTTATGACAAGAACCTGTTGACATTAGATTTGAAAGCGACCATCTTTTTATCTGCAGGGAAGTATTCATGTGCTTCCACAGACGGGAAGCTCAAGCGATGAAGTACTGTTCGTAAAAAATTAGGCACACGAAGCAAGAAACTAAAGTGATTTTTCGAGTTCTTTCCGTGAATTTCATAAAAGAGGGTATCAGAAACTGGAGCTCAATTGAGTACCTTCCAGCAAAATAACGATATAGAAGAGAGAAGGGGAGATACAGAAAAGGAGAGAGAAAGAAATAGAGAAAGGGAGAGAGGGAGAGAAAGAGAGAGAGAGAGAGACTCGAAACGTATCGTCTGTGAGTAATGGGATGTAAGGAACAGAAGTGATCATCGTCTGCTTCTTTTCGAAATCGATGTTAAACTCTCTCAAGGCAACGAAGAGCGCTCTAATTTTCATTATCCTTTTTGTCCTTCTTCTATATTTTCTTTTTCCTCCTTTTTCTTTTTCTCCTTCTTCCCCCTTCTTCTTTCTCCTTTTCTGCTCCATCTTTTTTCTTACTAATGAGTCTACACTTATCAAGGCGAAAACCACTCGAATATAAGAGTTAATAAGATGGGATGATTGTCAGTTGTAAGGTAAAGCACCTTATGTGAGAATTAAGAATGATTAATGGAATAAACACAGATTGATCACATATGCGGACTATTTATAAAAAGAATCTGTGGTCATTGCATTTGAAGGCGACAATGTTGTAATCTGCAGGGAAGAAGTTCCGTGGTAATGTGTTCCACAGACTGGAAGCCCTTGCGAAATTCTGGCTGACGCTAAGCACACAGAGAAAGAAACTTTTTTTGTGTTATTAAAAACGAGTTCTTACTGTGAAATTCTTCAAAGGAGGGGCCAGATATTTGATCTCATTCGCTTACCTTCCATGGAAACAACGATAGAGAAGGCAGAGACTAGCAACGCTTCTTTCGTGAGAGAGGGGCTGTAAAGAACAGAAAAGTTCACCCTCTACTAGATTTTGAAATTCATTTTCAACGAAGAATGTTTCCTTTTTCTTATTATTTTCCTTCTTCCCTGTCTTCGGCACGATTTAACCGTTTCTATATTTGTATTTTTTGCTTATATGTCGGTCTCTGTAAATCGCAGTGTCCATTAACGGATAATAATATACACCAAAATACTCTGATGTATCTGTTAAAATTCTCTAATATATATGTTATTTGATCACGTGTAAACATGAGGAATAGGTGAGCGTTATAAATGGTAAATCATAATTGAACAGGTACAAAAGAATGCTAACCTCATGTTAGTTATTTAACCAAGATGACTAATGGGGTATATTTGAGCACATATAAAAGTGTGAGTGCTTCCTGGTCATTATTTGAACACATATACACATGTGATATCTATATCTGAGTTATTTTAGTATGTCGACAATTAAAAGATCTTACTTGGATTTTACTTGGAATTATATCAATACGCATAAAAGTGTAATGATGTTACTTATTTGAGGCACTACTAGAAGTTATTTGAGCCCGTATTGCTGGAAAAATGTTGGATCATTCTACCTCTCCAGGAAGTACTTCACTCTTGATGCAATCATCTGCCTATATAGGAGTCAAGAAACATCCTAAGGTGGAGTACTGCTGCCACATCTTGGAAAATGCTATCCAGAGCATTCTTATTTGTACACAATGTACTTCGCAAACTAGTTAGGGGATCTATCCTGTTCTGTACAGTCCTTTTCTCACAGAAAAGACGTACTCTTTGGCTAAGATCAAAGTGTAGTATCTGTTCCGATGGATACTACACCCCATAAACTGGCATTATCTTGGCCTTCGGGGCTTGATTTACGCCGGTCTATGGGTCTGTCCTGTGCAGTTCTAGTAGGTCCACCCTCCCAGGCTTTGCCTCCCCTCTTTGGGAAGGAGTAAGTTTATCGCTTACTGCTTAAGGCGCCGAATGCCGACGGGGCTGCCCAGGCAATTTTAATGCCCAAAGTGCTCACTTTCTCGGGCGCTGGCTTTTCAAACCCCACTTTCCCGACCCGACCTTGGGTCACATCTTACTTGTGGGAGTAAGATAAAACTGGCCTTGTGCCTAACCTCCTGGAGAGGAGGTAAATAAATACTCTTTCACTACTCGATTGTTATTTCCACAGAAGGTTCCCAATTGGGTTCCAATCTCTGTGTTCTCCTTGTAAAACATTCACAACAGTAACTCGTCTTATTACAGCCACTGCCAAGAACGTTCCTTTCTTCTTCTATGTTTCTAAAATTAAACGGAATTTCCATGAACAAATTTTCTTTCCAAGACATATAAATCTGTGGAATACATTGCCACGAGACTGCTTCTATGCAGGTTACAACATAGTTGTTTACAAATCCAATGTCAACAAATGCGTGTTATACACAGTTCTCATATGTAATAGAATGTGTTTATTTCATTCATCATTTTCAAGTCTCTCATAAGTTTCTTCATCATTCGGCTTACAATCCATCTATTTCATTATCCTCGAGTAGCTTTTAGGTTTGACTCATTAGTAAAAGTATTGCCTCTATTATTCAAGCAATAAAACAAAAAAAACAAGGGCATTTCTACGACTACTACTACCGCAACTAGTGAGAGACGTCACTATCTATTGTGTTGACTGCTTACAACGTGTTAGCTAAAACAGCTGTTTCTGTCGACCGTTTGGTGGGGGCGAAGAACTGACAATTCACTAATTAAATTTGTCACTTTTAAATTGAAACAAAAGTAGAGAATAGACATTTACATGAAAGTAATGAAGATTCTTTATTTCCCCCAGATGCCGGACACGTGTAAAACAAATTAAAGGTGGCCAAAAATCAGTCCGTGGCGACAAGTAATTTATAAAACGATATTTTAGTGCCTGTTGGGTTCGACCATAACAATGGAAGGCGACAAAACGGAATAAGTGTCTGAACCATAATGTTTACACATACAACACTAAGATCTAACTGTTCCCCACCGTAAACACTGATTTCTGGCAGGGACACCTATGGCGGACAGCTCTGGAACCTAGCGGTATGTAGTCCGCAACCAGGCTAACAGTGATCTAGTGAAAATCCAGGAGGAATAAACATACTGATCTATAGTTTTCTGGTTGTCTCTGCCTCTACGTCTGTGATAAGTTAGGGTTAGGGTTAGAGTTAACAAGTAAAGGCGTTTCAGGCTAGGAACCGCAAATCGATGGAGTAGTTGCAATCATAATTTATTTTGTATGTTTTGGGCTGAAATTTCCCCGACTTCGTATGCAACCGCTCGTCGTTGCTGCTCTTTGTGACAAGTCTAGACCTGGAATTTTGTTTCTCACGTATAGCTACGGCCAACGAGGAGTACTTCATGCAGAACAGACAATCCTGAGACACGTCCTTCGTTCGTTTTGTTGAGAAGTCCGATTCGTTAAACAACAACAGCCAACAACAACCAACAACAACATTGCCAGACACATCACTCTATTAACTAACAAATCGAACACGATCTATACAAAGAAATTAAAATACAAACTGCAATACTTCATCTACAACAGTATACAAATGACATACAATCAGACGCCCTGATATGGACAAAACACACCGCCTACAGTTCGCCACCACAGAACTAGAAGCGTTGGATTAAACTTCGCATTTGGAACACACAAAAATAACACCACTAAAAGAGATGGTGATATCTGTGATTGCTGCTAGTTTTCCTTAGAGCCAGCAGGTGGTGTTTGGATAGGGTGTGTCGCTCGGGTGTGGTGGATGCATATAGGATAATTATTTGGATCAATACTTTAGTTAGATTGGAGTCTTGATGTCTGTAATTATAGATTATATTATCTATAATTACAGACATCAAGACTCCAATCTAACTAAAGTATTGATCCAAATAATTATCCTATATGCATCCACCACACCCGAGCGACACACCCTATCCAAACACCACCTGCTGGCTCTAAGGAAAACTAGCAGCAATCACAGATATCACCATCTCTTTTTTATTTCAGTGAAATCATCCGGACAAAACCGGCGGTGTAGTCATCTTACACATACAAAGGAAAGTGTTTAATATTATACGTAACTTGTTGAGACTAATCTACAACCCTGTTACAGCTCATACACCGTCGTTCAAACGGAGTAAAGAAAGAGGCAAACTAAGTACTACAATCTAATAGAGCGATACCAGGTTGTGAAAGTCGCTGTCAAAAGTTCTGCTTTATAGAGAAAAGTGCATTATTTTTCCTGTTCTCTATCAAACGAATTGACTGATACGTAGCGACCAGCTATTTCTGTTATGAAACCCAGATATTCAACGTGGTCCCTTATTTCTTTTCCTGTTCTACATAAGTCTGAAACGTAACGTACCTTCAACTCTACATAGTGCAATGTCGAATCAAATGATAATGTGTGATATGGTTCTTATTTTCTTCTGGGAGTTCTAAATATGAATATCTCTAATGTAGTTAAAATGTTTATGCGTGACGTTTGTTGCGATGTTGATGTGTTACGTAGCCATTATCTTCGTCGGGTAATTCTCCTGTAACTCGTCAATATGCCACATATTGAAAAGGACTAGAAATCAGCACTTTATTTGTTTTCTGTCATCAGCGGTGGATCGTATAGCACAGTAGGTTTCAACCAATGTTTACCTATGAACCCCTTTACTCATTCTTTTCTTATTGGTGGACCTTTTCATAACTATGGGTCTTCAGAAGCCGATATTCTATTTTTCACTGATATAAATTTTGAGGTTTTAATAATTTAAGAAATAATATATTATTAAGATTCTCTTTTAAATGAAAACTAATTTAATGCAAATAAAGTATTCTACAACAATTATAATGATCATGATAATAATAATAATAATAATAATAATAATAATAATAAGAAGAAGAAGAAGAAGAAGAAGAAGAAGAAGAAGAAGAAGAAGAAGAAGAATTATAATTGTGGTAATAATTCTTAACCCATATTTTGTAGTACAATATTATAATGTTTCTTCCATGGAAATCAGAGCTCTTCGGGTAATTGTATTCACTGCAGTATTTATTTATGTACACCGGTTGAATTTTTTAATAAACCAGTTAAAGTTAAGTGCGTGATAAGAAAAAAGAGATAAGTATATTTATTCAACGAAAAATAAATACTATTCATTCATTATTATCATTAGGGTCACACTAATAAAAAACATTCTGAGTAGATTTTCTTCATGGACCACCAACATTTCATTGTGGACCCTAAATTGTTTTTGTTTTACCTGTGGACCCCCAGAGATATTCCATGGACCCTTAGGGTTCATGTTGACCCCGGTTGAGAATCCATGGTTTAGCATTTAGAGCGTTTTTTTTCTCTAGAAAACAAGGAAGACTCCCAATCAAAAGGATGTTTCCTTGCTTAAGTTTCATTGCTTACTTTCATACTTATTTTCTCTGTTATCACGTTAAATATTGTTGCAGCAACAAGTTTTGGGAAATATGAAAATTTTAACGTGTTTCAATTGTGTTATGGCGAAGCAACACTCTGTCTATCAAGTCAGCCCTTCCAGCAACACGAACGATTCGCAGCCGTCAGATATGGGCATATAATGAAGACTTAAAACAAATAAATTTCTTTTTTATTATTATTATTATTAACTATATGTACCTACTCAGGGTGCCCCGGGAATCATTTTACTTTCATTTTGGTTTCGCTTTTTTTAATAAACTACTAGCAGGAATACCCGACGTTGCTCGGGATTTAATGGGGAGCACTACTATGTACTTTTCACTATGCTCATAACATCATATGATGTTCTTTGCTTTTTACTCTCACCTCTTCTCGTTTTCCCCGATAAATATTATATAAGAATACGCTTTAAGAATTTATGTAGATTATCTTAACGTCTTTATAGGAATACACAAACACGCACACACACATATTCATTGAGTTATATATATACAGAAGATTAACTATTTTCTTTATAAGATTTTAAAAGTTCAATTTAATCATTACGGTATCGTTCGGTTTGTATATTATTAATTGATATATATATATATATATATATATATATATATATATATATATATATATATATATATATATGAAGCTATAACTGTTATATATATATATGTTATTTATGCTAATGTTGTTTTAATCTTTATTCATAAAATTATGGGATGTGAATGCCTTAGAAAACATTCAATCAATACATGAGAATGTGCTAAAGATGTTCAAGAGAAATGATTTTATATTCGACAGTTTAAATACTTCTAACTTCCGTTCAAATTTTGAAGAGTACTGAAGTAATTATTTTTTCTCATTCAGCTATTAACACAATATAAAAAATGGATGACTAACATAGGAATAAACTGAAATTACTAATGACAGATTTTATTTCGCAATTAAATTATTCTCTTAAATGGGATTAGAAAATATATTCTAATTTTTTAGTATTGCGTGTTTGATTTCAATAAATACATAAATAATCTTATATGTATGTATATAAGGTAATCTCAAATTTTTAATAATTCGGTTATTATAGGAAAATAAGTGAACACTTCCTATGAAGATTTTTCCACCCAACGCCAACAGTACTTCCTACAGTGTTTTTCAAGAAAATATTCTTACATTTTTAATTATTACAAAAGTTATTACATTAATTCCGAGATTTTTGCTTCTCTCAAAAACGTCTTCAAAATAGATGGTAGCAACCATGTTCCTTCCTTATAAATTTACTACTAACACGTCATCCATTCTACACCGGGTTACTTGTTTATAGATGCGACAGACTGTAACCGCACCGGTAGATTTCTATTCTTTAATTCCAATTTATTGATAATTATACGTCTTGGATAATCGGATTCAGTTTTAACGAATACATTCGACGCCCACCATCAGCTAACAGGCAAATATATTTTGGACGTTGATCTTTTAAATTTCTATTTTATTACTTATTTTTGACGATATATTATCTTATAGACTTCTTTAAATAAGACAAGCCGATCATATGTACTTAGTTATGCAGTTACGACGTATGGAAATCCATGCTCTCGCAACAAAATAAACAGTGTGATTGATTCGTAGACCGAATAACATTATTTTCGTTCGGAAATAGTATGTATTGCATCCTACGTTCATGAAAACAATAACACAATCATTATAATAAATCAAAGAACAAATATTATGACTAAACATAAATGTTTACTTGCATTGTTTGTCTGAGAATAAAATATTACATTTCCGAATATCAATGCGGTTTGCTTTTCTTTTATTTACTTATTACTTGTGAAAAATCCCGCTATTCAAACAAATTAAACATTGCCTTGCTAAAGAAGGGTTTATTAATACGCTAATAAATAAAGATTTATTCGCGATTATTTAGTTCTTGGATATGTTTTATAAACATATTTACATTTCTAATAGCTCGTTTCCACAATTTCTTTTATTTATACTTTTTTATAAAAACAAATACAAATGACAATACCCGGCAGCCATTAAAACACTTTATTAACGTTCTATTTCGAGATAAACTTTGTCTTTTTTTGTTTTTAACACATCCCTCACCCCCGGTAGAAATGCTAAAAATAATACCAGGAAATATGACCGTCAATTTTCTAGGTAATGAGAAACAAACATACACACACACAACGGTCAGGTAAGCATTAATTTAACGTCTTTGTTTCGGTCATAGTTTGAACAGTTCCGCTTCATGGCACTTCGGGTTTCTTGTTCAGCTGTTAATCGAATGGTGAGAGATTCGTGTACACCACGAGGTGATAATTATTTTTTATTTACCATTTTCGAGTCTAACTGAACAATAACGTATATCTTTCGATAAAACGAACTTTTTAAATAACATATTTAGACAAATTAATTTTATTAAAGAAAAACCATCAATTAATAAATTAAATCCACCAGAATGCATTAGGTTCATTCATAAACACGCTCTTATTTACTTGTCTCTTCACGAGAGCAGAGTTAGACACAGCGTCGGTTTTTAATTTGGGAAAAATCCAGCTTCCCAAAAAACGGGAACTCTGGATTGGAACCAAATTTGTAATTGCCTCGGTCTAGAAGGACTTTTCAATCACTAACCGAGGACAGAAAAGACTAAGTCCAGCATCAGAACAGATACTACACTTTGCTCCCAGCCAAAAGGCCAATTAACCATTTCTATGAATTATTCACTGCAAGTCACTTTTTTGCGTTAATATTTTGAAATTATTTGCTAATATTCATTATTAAAATATTGACATTTTAAACTACTTATTATAATTTGAGAAAACAGGATTACAACAACATTACCTTAACCCCCGAGCAGCCAGTAGTGAATAATGAAAATAATAATGAGGAAGAGGCGAGCAACACACCATGTGATACTATTGACCCCCCCCCTCAAGCCAAGACCCAGGAGAATTTGAGGAAAATGAATCACAGAAAGGAACAGTGATCGGAAGTGATATAAGTTTACAAGCGACAGGCAGGCCGCCGAAATCTATTGAACCTTTCTAGAGGGTGATGCCTTGACCGTTGGTGATCAGTTTCTAGATGGTTCGATAGTGGTGAACTTAGAAGAGACGGATGTAGTCGTTTCCGGTGACCAATAGAGAGTGCCTGAGTGGGGGACCGGACATCTAATATTTCCGGTCGGAAGTTGATATATTGAGGAGATGAAGCAGACGAGAGGCGATTACAGTCAGAGATTGGAGTCAGAGTTCAGCTTAGAAATTGAGATAGACCCGAGTGAGGCGAGTTTGAAAGGACCATACGACTGAGTTAATCCTGACATGATATTCTGTATTTGAACAGCTGGAACTTCGTCTCAGCCGCTTCACGGCGACTTCTAATGTAAAAGCAAGTATCGCGACGGTTTTCGTTATTGGCCCTCCGCTAATATTCTAACGATCAAGCCGCCATTCCCTCATCTTCCCTCGATCGGTGCGATGCCGTAGCACACTTAGATGTCATCATTGCATATGTGGTCGAACAGGATAATCCCAGACATCCAGCGGTTCATTTTCGTTTCTATAACGTCCAATCTTCTCTCTACCTTTCTCGTTGTTGGTAAGCACTCGAAGCTGTAACAAGCCACGGGTCACAACAGTCTGGTAGATCTTTGACTTTAGACGGTCGCTGATCTTGCGGTAACAGAGGAAGCCAGTGGTTGTGCGCCACTTGAACCACTTCGTATTGATATTTTCATTAATCGTTAATTAAAATGTTTCAAAACTATTTACTTTCAATTTCAAGTTCATAAACAAACAGACAATCAAATATTTTTATTTAACACATTTAAACTGAAAGTTAACGTTAATATTAATAAATACTTGCCCGTTACTAATTATAAGGCATAGTGCCAGAAGTATTAATACTATTTATACAACTTCTGGAGAGGAAATGAGGAATGAAGAAAGAGAAAGGAGATATAGCGAATAGAAGTATTAATTTTAGATTTTCTCTTTTTACTTTTTATTTAACAGGCTTGAAAAACTCTCTTTTTCATGATTCAAACAATCTAACCCGAATTCAACGGATGACCCAACAGGTAACAGTTTTATTGCTAGCGAGGTTTTATATTTGTTTAAATAAAATAAAAAATAACCAAACAAAACTCGAAGCTAACCAATATACAATACATCGCTTTTTCTCCCTCTTTTGAATTTTATTTTATTTTATTGTTTTTTGCTGGATAAGAGACATTCTACCGGATGTCAGATATTCACCCGCTATTTCAAAGACTCCAACGGAGAGATCTTTTTAAGATTTTAACCGCCCCTTTAAGTGCAATTGTTTGCGTATGCTTCTGTATGTGCTTATGCAGGCTTGTGTATGTCGCTTCGTTTTGTTTTTGCGTGAGCGTGCGCTATGTTACTACTGACGTCAAATAAAGGTTAGTTATCTTATCAGGGAAATCCATAATATGGCCGTAAACGTCGCTGAATAATAATCTGTTGTTGTCCACTGAGCCAACTTTGCATTCGGGCATTTAACTCAGTGCACTTTTATGGAACGGCGGCAAAATGGTTTCGCTTTGTTTCGAGACTTGCAGATGTGTCCTCACATCACTGCGAGAGGCTTTGTGTGCTGGTCTGTCACTCTTCAATTTATCATCACTAAAAGTACAGATTGAATAGACGCACTGTAATTTATTTGATCAAATGTATATCCATGAGAATAGGTGTCCATCGGTCTGTCAGGCTTTGAATAAGCGTTTTCGTGGGTCCTTCAGCATTCAACTTTTATCTAGCACTTTCGTTTGTCTGTCAGGTTCAACTTTTTTCATTAGTCTGTCACGCTTAAGTTTAAATTATCATTTTAGTTGGTCTGTAATACATAAGCCTGCACTAGCGTTTTCGTTGGTCTGTCACGCTCAAGTTTAAAATAGAATTCTGTTGCTCCGTCACGCATAAGTATAAAATAGCATTTTCAATGCTTAAATTTAAATTATCATTTTTGTTGGTCTATCAAATTCCAGTTCAAAATACTATTTTTGTTGATCTGTCACGTGTAAAATTAAAATGCTATGTTCGTTAGTCTGTCACGCTTAATTTTAAATAAGCATTTTAGTTGGTCCGTAGGCTTAAACTTGAACTAATGTTTCAGTTGGTTTGTCAGTTCAAATTTAAAATAAGATTTTCGTTCGTCTGTTGTACTGTTTCGAATGTTCTAAACATCTGCATTAGAAAATATTTATGCTGGTTAGTATGTCTGTCACGCTTAAATTCGAAATAGCATTCAGTCTGTCGTGCATGTTCGTAATTCTATTTCCATTGCTAATCGCACAGATTGAACGGACGCATCTTTAGAATATATCCATTCTAGTTTTACAAGAGAAACGCATTAAAGTCATTGTTTATTCACCGGAATCTGCAAAGGTTGGACATAATTCTTCAACGAGAAGCGAATATAAAATGGATAAGATTTACCGAGAAACAAAGATTACGACAAGAAAATAAGGAGATGGTAGGGGAGGCAAAAGAGCAAGTAAATAAGAAAGCATAGTGACGAGGTGCGTCCTTTTAATCTGCGCGATTAGTGTTGAAATTCAGTTTCACACTTAAGCTTGACAGAATGGCTGACGTGCGGACAGAGCTTTATGTGAGTAACAAAGTATGAAACATAATAAAATAAACTATATATTTTTATACGAATGTTTTCCTGAGTTGTAATCAAAGATGACCAGCGATCCAGCCACGGATAAAGGAGATCTCCCTACCCCCTGTAAAGTAAGCCACACATTTCACCACCCGACAACGAATAGTACGTGTCAGCCTCCTCCACCAAAAATCTCTTAGCGACGAACCCTTCCCCAACGCGGTAGAAGTGAAGGCAACGTCGTAATATCAGAGCTACCGGGCTAACATGGATCTAGTAAAAATATAGTAGGAGTCAAAATAAGGATCCATCGTCATCTGGTCGTCTCTGCTTCTGTGTTTGGTAAGCTAGAACGTGTCAGGCACGAAACCAAAAATCCCTAAAATTAGGATAACAATGTTGCTTCTACGCATATGTAACCGTGTGTTCTGGATTAAACCTTCACCGACCTCGTATGCAACCACTGGGCCTTGCTGTTCTGGGTGTCTAGGGTAAAACTTGTAATCTTACAGGTATAATGAATAGCTACAATAAATGTGGAGGATTTCATGCAGACACAGCAATCCTAAGGCACGATTTTCGTAAGCTTTGTGAAGAAGTCCGATTCACGCAACAGCAACAAAAAAAACAGCAGAAGACGTTATCCCAAAGAAAGTCTTCAGTATGTTTAACCTTAAAAATATCACAGTAGTCATAGTACACACATCTATCCGCCCGGGTTCTCTTATATTAATCATTTTAATCTGCATTAAAATGTGACTTTAATGTTCTTAAATAATACGAGATCAACAATGGTGTCTATGATCGCAGCGACTTACATTTTCCCAGCACGTGTGACGTTTAATTAACGAAGTGAATGTCAAATATTCAGACTTTACAAATGTATAAAAAATCAAACACATTTTATGCACGAATTAATATTTAATTAATTTTCATTTTATTTAATGCAGCGATGTGATTGGTCAATGAACAGAGATGAGTAATCAATAAAATTTAGCGGCGTATGTCAGGATTTGTGTCGTACCGAAAGAAATATCGGGTCGGATATAACATATTATAATAATATTTTCCTAACATGGGTGCAGCCAAAATGATTAAGTGAAAATCAAATATTCAGACGTTTTAAATGTATTTAAAAAATAGGGATGAGACCTTAAATTGTGAGCTTTGGGGAGAGTGGGGTCACCCCTTAGTTGTTTCTACTCAAGTAGATTTTAAAACAAATCGACGGTTAATATGCCGTAAAATTGAACAGCCAACGAACATGTATTAAAAACAAAAATATGGTATACATACAATATAATATTTAATTAATGAAACTATAACCGTTTATTTTTACACGTAAAAAACAGATATTAGTTAATTAGTAAGTTTTGATCGTTCTGTATCATTGCCGCGTCTTTTAAGGAAATAATTTAAAACACTCAAGAGTGTTCCTATAAGATCAGTAACTTGAATGCATAGAATTCGACGTCTCTATGTCTTATCATTAATAATGGAATAATGTTGCGATAGTAGTGGGCATTACTGGAATGCTATATGCTAAGATCTACTTAGCAGGCAATATATAGAAATGAACACAGTGCGGGATTTTGAAACTTGAATATGGTTATAAGAGGAAGCCCCTTGCTTTGATTAGTTTCTAAGTCTGACTTTAACTCCAGACCTGAAATGGAAGACTTGATCAAATATGTTGCTATGGTTGCTGGAAAAATAGTTAGATCATTCTATCGCTCCAGAAAGTATCTCACTCCTAACGCAATACTCTACATGTACAAGAGTCAAATACGTCTTAAAATAGAGTACTGTTGCCACATTTGTGGAGGTGCTGCTCAGAGCACCCTTCGTTGCCTTGACAGAGTACAAAACCGACTTGGAAATCTAGTGGGAGGATGTCCTCTTTTTTTCCCTGCAGCCCCTTTCTCTCAGAAAAGAAGTTGCTAGTCTTTCTCTACTCTATCGTTATTTTCATGGTAGGTGCTCGACTGAGCTCCAATCTATCGATCACTCCTGTAAAGCATTCAAGACAAACATCCGTCTAGCTACAACCACCGTAAATAATTGTACTTTCTTCCTCTGTGTACCTAAAACTAAACGGAACTTCTATAACAAAGTTTATTTCAAAGAATCACCCATCTGTGGAACACAATACCACGATGACTGCTTCCCAGCTGACTAAAAGATGGTCGTCTTCAAGTCCAATGTTAACAAATTTTTGTTGAGCCGTCCGCTTAAATAATCAAATTCTGCCACGTTTCAACCATTGTTATCAGTCCTCGCGTTTTTGTTTCACTGTCCTTCTGGCAAACCCATTAACCTTTATCATCGAGATTTTTTGGGGCCTTGATAAACGGAGATTCGTTAGTACATAAAAAGTAATCTAGCAAAAGTAACTCTAACTTGTCACAACTACATACTGACGTTGGATTAAGTGTGTGGGTTCAATCCTGAGAATAAACAGCTAGACGATTTAACAAGTTAAGTAAAAGATTGTCACAGGGCCACGAGAATAGAAGACAAAATATATACATGCATGACCCCAGTAATGGTTTACGTTCAAAATGCCATGATGGTTCCCGAGAAAAACACAAGACACGTGAAGAAAGCCGGAAGATGAAGCGACCGAAATGTTATGATAACAGGAACCAATATAAAGATAGGTAGTCTTAAAATTGCAATTAATAATGAACATTCCTATTCCCAAATATGTTGCATAGTAATAATGATCACGTCTGCTTCTGACTGCAGCTAATATGACCAACATGCGTCGCATAGCAAAAGTGTATATAGAGTTGTCCCTTTTTCTCTTTTGTAGCAGTTATAATACGTCTGTTCGCATACTGTCAGCAATGTGTAACAGTCTACATAATACGGCAGTGTCTCATCGTATACGTGTTAATAGCGGGTATATAATAACAAAAGCACATATTCGATTTGATTGAATATTTTTAGATTAAAATTTCACTTAACATTACGCAGTATTAACACACACTATTAATCTACTTCTTCATCATTCTCTGCATGGGAGAGAAAATGAGATATCTGAAATATGTCTGCTTTCTTCGCTGATGAAAACCTAACAGAGCGCCTCTAGCTGCCCATCTTCTACGTATCCTATCTCGCGTCACTTCCTAATGCGAACCAATGTCCATAATTTCAGAACAGTTCTGAATATGTGTCTAACATTTTGGTTGGATTGCCTCAACAGTTTATTTTTCTGCCACGTTAAAGTTTGAAATAGAATTCGTTGATCTGCCACGCTTTAGTTTAAAATAGCATGTTGATCGTTAAACGCTCAGACTAGATGGGCGCATTTTAAGAATATCCTCGTGGCACAAAGTTCAAAGAACTTCGCTAAAAATGGTAATGTATATATTTATATGTAACAACATAAAGCTCTATGTATGTAAACAGTGGATCAATGTAAATGTACTCCGGAGGAATCGGCGTGTTTCGCATGCATCGGAGATTATGTGAAGTCATCAAAGAGACGGGCGAAATGTATAATGGATAAATAGCCTCAAAACTCTAATGCATTTGGATTTCGTTATTAGTTATTTGTTCACGAATTGCACTGCAAGATGAAAATAAAAAAGAAACTCTGATTTCGTTTAGTCGATGTGATATTATCTCTCTGCATGCATTTGTTCGTTTAAATTATGCAGGCGGGAAACAAAGGCGGGAAAAAATTCAAAATGGCGTACGATATAGGCGACATTGTTCTTTTCGGGATTAATAGAAAATGACGTTTAGAAAAAGAAAATTGGAAAGACAGAAATAGATGCAACGTGAATAAAAAGACAAAAACAAAATGTTACGAATAGAAATGGTTTGAAATAAGATTGAACACTAACAGTAATCTCTAAAAACTTTTCAAATGCTGGTAATCATTCATTAATGTGCTAATTGCGAATATTTTAGTTCCTGACTTAAAACCTACAAACCATAAAACCTCGCATGTTTAGTCTGTAATTTTAAATCTAATCTTTATATACCTAAAAATAGACATCGATGGTGTAATGTGGTTGAAGAAGAGACAACCAATATAACAACACCAATATATATATATATATATATATATATATATATATATGCTTACTATATATATATATATATATATATATATATATATATATATATATATATATATACATATATATATTGGTTGTGCACTGTGGTACGTAAATCAACTAGTTACCATTAGCCACCATGACGAACTCTCTGTACAAAAACGAATTTAGAAACTGTTAAAGGTTTTCCCAGTTCTGCCTGATTATTATTATGAAGCCCCTTTAAGAAATTTAAGGTGAGCATTGTTCGGAGATATTAAAAACAGACTGTCACTTAGCTATAAGCAAGGTTCCGATTACGTTCGTCGAGCCCTCTAGAGTGTTTGCTGTGTACTATCCGCTGTATTTAGGCATAAATAGAACTTTACTTCTGTATCACGTGAGTATTTATGATCTCCGTTGGATAAAACGAAAGCGTGCAGAGTCTTGGTTGACTTTGTGAACCGGGTTCGAGCCCTGTGACCATCTGAAATTGTCACTTTCTACACTGATGAGAAGTTAAGCTCGAAACGTCGGCATATGTAGAAATAAATAATTTAATATTTATTTGTAAATATTATTATTATATATAGAAAGAGAGAGAGAGAGGTTCAAATTTATTATACCATGTTTACCATATATATTTTCTCAAATTACATTTGTGCCACGCAACAATTGAGCGAAACATTCAGTTTTAGATCTCCCGTTTCTTCATTTTAACTTAAGCAGTCGGATTTATTTTATCCTTTTAGTGTCACATATATATATATATATATATATATATATATATATATATATATATATATATATATATATATATATATAAAGTAATCCAACAAAATATATAAGCGTCAACTAATAGCTTATAATTAGTGAAAGCATCCGGATAAAAACTGAAGCTCAATTTACTGGATAGAGCTTTAATGTTATAATATAAAATGAAATAATAAAATAAGGTGTCAATCAAATTTTATTAAAATTCAAAGATCAAGCAAAGTATCTTAACGTCCTTAGATTTATCTTTGAAAACTCATGAGCTAAGGACGTTAAGATACTTTGCTTGAACTTTGAATTTTAATAAAATTTGATTGACACCTTATTTTATTATTTCATTTTATATTATAATATATATATATATATTAGTAGTAGTAGTAGTAGTAGTAGTAGTAGTAGTAGTAGTATTTCATGCATCCACATAAAATGTTATAAGGCGATATAATCTTTTATGTATCAATTTTCAGTATTTACTTCAACAGTGAGTAAAGATAAGTAGTAAGTTATGAAAATATATTAATGGCAATTAAGCTTCACAGATGCTTCCGCGTTTCATCCCTGTAGGGAATCGTCAGGCTAAAATATTAGCCTGACGATTCCCTACGGGGATGAAACGCGGAAGCCTCTGTGTAGCGTAATTGCCGTAAATAGATTTTAATAACTTATATATATATATATATATATATATATATATATATATATATATATATATATATATATATTAGTAATGGTGATATTGTGTCATTCCCTCTGAAGTCGAAACTATGCGATTACTGTAATTAATAATCGAGATTTAGTATATGTCTGTCTGAAGTCAAAACTATTCTATTCCTATCTTTTAATGCATAATTTAGGAGGAGATGGTCATGTAGTATATCTTCTGCTGTCATGATTATTTCCTCCCAAGCATTACGTTCATCTTTTTGGGAGGTTTTTATAGTGTATTATATGTTCGCTTGTCATGATACCATCTTCTCAGGCATAAACTTCTCATTTTTATGGAGGGATGGTAGTGTAGTATTTGATATGTATTCATGATACAATCCTCCCAGGCATTACGTCCTCCTTTTTAGAGGGTGTAGTATATTTTTGTAGTCTTGAAACCATCCTCTCATGAATCACTTCCTACTTTGGGGTGGCAGTGTAGAACATATAAGCTCATCTATTATACCACATTGTAGACGTATCTTTTATTCAAACTCCACAAACTTTAAGATACCGCCTTTGGGGATAAGAAACGGATGTAAATTTTTCAAACAACAAATGGTGTTCATTCAAATTATTATCGAGAGAGGCGTTAAGCGTAAACTAGAAATAGCATTTTCGGTATTTGATCACGCTATAGTTTGAAATAGATTTTTTAAGCAGGTGCTTACGCTATAGTTTGAAATAGCATTGTTAACGTTAAAATTGGAAATAGAATATTCAAAAGATCCATCAATCCGCATTCATTCATGTCAATATAATTGATTATTACTTATCCATCATAAAAGTCCGATTTAACAGAACGGCTGAATTAACAAAACACTCCACGAAAATTTACTGCAAATGAAGTAAGAAGCTGCCACGCAAACGTACGTATTAGTAACGACAAGCAATGGACAAATAATATGCAATATGGATCTGTTGATGTCCCTATAGAATCGCTTGACTTTGTTGAAGCATGTTCCTTAGTAGAACTATATATATTACACAATATCACTGTAAATGATGATATATACGTAAAGGATATAGGAGTATATAGAGACGATGGTTTACTGATAATTAGAAACTCCACTAATTCTAAATGCGACCGAATTAGAAAAGTAAGCCATACGGAAATGGAGAAACTAGGGCTAAGGGTAGAAACTACTAGTAATGTTAAACAAATTAATATATATATATATATATATATATATATATATATATATATATATATATATATATATATTCAAAATAAAACTACCCACCTGCCATAATAAATATATACTACTAAGTCCATAGAAAGGAGAATTAGTAACAACTTCTCTGAGGAAATAACATTTACTGATCAAAAAATATAGCTTTAGGTATTACACAAACATTGATATAATTAATAATAGAATCACAAATCATTACAATTGCCAAGCACCGAATGAGTGTTCCTTACAAAACAATTGTCTAACTCCATCAATAATATACCGCACAAAGATATAGACCGTAGAGAACCTAGTTGAAAAGTTCCACATGGGCAGAACGACAATGACTTTTAAAAATAGGCTTTACGGATATAGATCTTCGTTCAACAATGAAAGGTATAAGAGCAACACTTCACTATCCCAACACATCTGTAATATAAATAATGGCAACAAAACACCAATAATTAAATGAAAAATAATTTAAAAAGCGAAGACATCTTTAAATCACCTTGCTTTTTATGTGTTAATGAAAACCTTGCGATTATTAGATCTTAAGATAGAGAATAATTACTTAACAAATTAAATGAAACCATACTTAACTGCAAGCACTTCAGAGTACGCACATTAAGTAGGTTTTAAACAACCAGTGTTCGTTGGCCACAATGATTAAATGTATATCCTTCCATCTTCTCTTTCCCACTCCTATTTTTCTAATTCTCTGAGATTTTAATTCGGATGTTAATTTTAACTTTAATTTTTAATTTTAATGTTTATATGACTTTTATTTGATTTATCTTCATTTTAATGTTATTCTGTTTTTATATCTTATTCCATTTTTTATTATTATTATTTATCTTTATTTTGATTCCTACATCGTGACATTGATATTTGTATACCTCGAAAATTGTATCTTATTTTAAATTTTATAATTTTTAAAATTGTTTGAATGTTTGTATTTTCATTGTTTATATCATTTTATTTCTTATCTTCTAATTTCAAAACTCAATTTCAATTTTATATCTCTTGTGGAAGTTGTGTGTTACAGGGTGGATATGTGGCTATGTATATATATATATATACATTTGTATTTATTTATATATGTATGTGATCGTGGCCGCGGTGGTCCTATATTTTATGGTTACTACCCTGAATTAGTATATATTTCCAGGCTTCACCTAAATGACTACAAGCTCTCTGGTGCTAGTGCTCTAGTGGATAGCTGGAGGTTGGTGAGTCGAGTAACGAATCTGTTTGTCCATTAGCGATCGCAATTAATTCTTCTATGTGTACACATATGTGTAGCTATAGGAATGCGTCTACGCTTGCCTGGGTGTGTACGTATGTGTGTATGCTTGTATATGTATGGGTATATGTATTAATATGTATGTATGTATATGTATGTATGCATAGCTGGGTGAGTTTTTGAGAGTGTGTTGGTGTGTGTTAACTGCGTGTACATATGTATGTATTGGGGTATCCATGTGAGGTCCTTTGACTGTGTAAATATAGAAATATTGACACTTACCAATACATAGGCGTGTATTTATCTATTCGCTGTCTACTCGTTTAATTTCTTTCATATATGTAATGTGTATGTGTGTATGTATGCATATATGTGTAAGTTGTTTAATTATGGATCAAATTTAATACAAATCCGAAATGTTTTAATTTTAAAATGTGAGGTTGTGCCCGTGTTATTCCCTCTAAAAATCCTTTAAAATACTCCAAAGAAACTGGAATATTTATTAATTAGTGTCAAATGCCTATTGTTAAAATTTCACAAAAATCGGAGGTATCTGAATTTTCACGAAACACTTCCACACCATTTGCATGAAATTAAATTGTAAATAAATATAGATCTCTTATTTCAAAATTCATAATGACCGATTTATTAGTTTAGGAGTGGATCCTATAGATACAAATATATAAACATACACGTAGCTAACTTTACATAAATAGAGATATGTGTGTATGTGTGTGTCACGCTTAAATTATCATGATGAAGTTAAGATTGGAATTCTCAATAGTCTGTTATGTTAAAGTTTCAAATTGTGTGTTCGTCGGTCAGTTCAAAATATTATTTATCCTGCCTAAGTTTTAAATGTTTACTTTGTTCTGTCGCGTTAAAGTTTGATTTCGTTTGTCTATGACTCTTCATTTGTTCTATTACATTTCGAATTTTTTTAGATGAGGATTGATAATTTAAGTCATTTGGAATATTCAAACGATGTAACCTCAGACCTTCTTCAGGACTTGTGGCGCAACGAGAACAGTTATTAAGTATAATCAGTTCTAAGTAACAATCTCATGAGGTTGAGAGTTCAATCCTTCCTACGAGCGATATTTACTAAGAATCAAATAAAAATTGATCAAGAATTTTACCTGATCATGGCTGACGGAACGAGAAAAATTTACCCCGTGGGTTAAATAAAGAGTTTGGTTTTAATTTCAATATAGATTCTCGAGTTCGCCATAAAGATTCCCAATTTCAATAAGTCGCTCCTGTAGTAGGTCGGCATTACATCGGCTGAAACGTTATGAGAATAACATCAAAGATGAGAACAGTAGTCCGAATAATTCATATAATGCAAATTATCAATCTTCATCTCAAACATTCCGAAATATTAGTATCACGCGATGTAACTTCCTGATATTTGCATATTGGTTTTGAAAAAGAACATTTTATTGATTAACCTATATTTTTTGTTATTTATTAAATAAATTTTATTAAATTAAAAAAAATTTACACTTAATTTTGAAATAGAACTGCTTTCAATCAGACACACTTAAGTTTGAAATTAGATTTCCTTTTATCTGCCACGTTATCATAGTGTTATCTTCCGTCTTCATACTTAAGTTTGAAATAGGATTTCTATAGCTAATAGTTCTCATTAAATGAACACTTAACACATCCTGAGAACATCCTTCATCGTTTGCTGTATCCCTTCTCCGAGGACATCGAATGATGTTTACTGTTCCGTCGGGTTATCTTAGCTTCTTGAAAATTCTATTCGGCCATCTTTGGACAAAACTTCTGCCGTCTCAATTTTCCTGACGTAACATGAGATATCTTATTAAGTTGTCTACATCAAATCCACCTTCTTAGATATGATCGGTAAAGATTTAAGTTAAATGACGTCGGTAAATGAAACCATATCGTGCAATTATTCAGTGTCAATATTTTTCATAAGATTCCAACACGACTCTTTCCCTCTTCCTCCCCTCTCTCTCTATATATATGTGTTATATACCTTTTAGCATCTCTATTCTTTCTTTTTCTATTTCTTTCTTTGTTTCTCTCTTTTTTGTTTCTCTCTTTCTTTCCATCTCTCCATTTGTATCTCTATTGTCTCTCTCTATATCCCTCTATATTAATGTCATGAATTTAAGTTCGACATATGAAGACATTCTAAATGAAACATAGTTCGTACCGTTAGAAATTTCATGTAGGTTAACATATATTAATACGCGGCGGACATATTGAATATGTTGTGTTATTGTCGATAACATGCGGTCAGTATATAAATGAAAAAAGACAATGATCAAGAAATAAATGTATGAAAAGGTGAATATTACAGACGATATTACAAACGAAAGAATGCACGTTAAAAATACTTAAACACAATCGGAATGTATGAATTGCCAGGGCAAACAATTTATAGTGAATGCATGGACGATGTAAATTAAATACAACCTACTTTGATATTATCTGAGGATTATTCTCAGGACGAATTCTGCGACTAATAGAAAAGAACGAGAGTTGAATACCTGTGAACAATAGTTGCAACCCGTAAAGAAAAGCCATGGTTGATTTTTTTATCGGTGAACTATAGCTACTACCCGTAAATAAGACGCCTGGTAAGAAACTTGTCATTGTCGTGCAAAAACATACTTCAATAACGAGCCAATCCGGACACGTCTGACTAGTATTAAGTCCAACGCTAAAAGGAAAACAAGCCTCATTTTGAACCTCGCACATGTGTGGATCGAGATTTTTGTACTTGTAAATAGAAGAATTCATTCTTTTGTTAGCTAGTATGATTCAGGGGATATATCTATGTTTCAGGGGAATAAACTTCTAAAATACCTAGCCGAAATTGTAGTGTACGTTCAATGTATATAATCCGGGTATTTTATGTTTATTAAGTTATGACAATCAGGTGTACATCCTGGCAATCTAATTGATTCCGTGAATATTTCAAGAATCTTATTTACGAAGTTCCTGTCGCCAATTTGGTAGTGAATTCTTGGGAAGCAATTAAGAAATGTCTGCAATTGTTCCAACGTTACATTTCTATAGAAACAGACAATGTTCTGAATTTAGAGATACTCACAAAGACAGTTTGGTGTCATTACAAAATCGGGGGCTAAACTTGATGAATTTTCCTTTCTTACACGTTCTTAGTAAAACTTAGTAGAACACATTACCATGAGACTACAGACTATAACATGGTTGTCTTCACATCCAATATCAACAAATACTTATCATGTATCGTCCTCATAAGTAACCAAAGTGTTTCCATTGCATTCGTCCTCTCATTTTATTCCATCCTCTTATAATATTCTTCAACATTGAACAAGCAATCCATTCACCTCATAAACCGTTATCCTCGAGTGGTATTCGACCTTGATAACCCATGACTCATCAGTAAAAGAAAAAACTCGAAAGATGACCTCGTGAAGTGGATATTAACGTCGACTGACGACCAGTGAACGCCAAGTTAGATTCCATAGCATCACTTTCACGTATGGGTGTTGGCAACCTTCATGTGGTTCCTCCTGCAAGTACCTAATTCTAGAAAGAACAGGAGAAACCAATTCCAAGAAGCGAATCAAGCCGATGAAAAAGTCGCACCATGATGATTTATACGAATTTTCGTTCTCAGTAAAGACGCGTATTTATAAACCTTTTATGACAGCTTCCACCATGTTTATATATAAAGCAAAGTTGCCTGTATGTCTGTATGTGTTTCGCGGCATCACAGTTAAAAAAACAAATTACCTGCATATTTGGAATCAGCACATTCGATTCGATGTTCCTGTCGATGTCAAATATTCGTGGACCTTTTTAAAACTCATTATTCAAAATTAAAGTACGTAAAATAGCATTAAAATAAAATAATCCGACATTTTCAATGTTCCCTTTTAAAGCCGACCGAACAACATACTTCTGAACCTTTTCACTTCCGGTAAGAAAAATAAATAAATACATAAATATATAAAAATAAGACAAGACTGTTTTAGTCAAATCGTCGTAGGTATTTGACATCCGTTTTTATCATTAAAAATAAAACCTCCTTTTATGTTTATTTTAGGAAATCGAACTATTTTAGATTTATGCTGAGTGTGTATCCCTACACCAGACTCATAAACAATTTGAGCAGGTTAAAAATAATTTTGTTTGATAAGTTGTCATGTGAATAAAGCATTCGCCTTCAGTTCCAATATTTCATGACATTTTCTAGGGTTCGAATTTCACACTAGACGTTTGTGTTTTTCTATAGCATTCCAGTTATTTCCTAGCTGATATAGATCATCATAAACCTGAATAATACGCGTGTTCTTTTTTATTTTTAATTATTTTAATTGAGATTTTAAGTAAAACGAAAATTTAAAAATCATTTTTTTCATTTAAACTGGCGTGCAAAGGAGAAATGTTTGAGAAACCCAGCGTTGACCGATACGTCAGCTAGTTTTGTATATATCAAATTCGATTTACAACTTTAAAAATTAAAAAAGCTCATTTTTATTCATATATGGACTTTATAGACTGTATTAATAAAGGTGAGGTGGGATGTAAATTGTGCCAGAGTGTAGAGAGAAGAGGAGAGGGAAATGAGTGGGACTTAGGGTGTGTTCAATAGAGGGATAAAAATTAAATCAAAATAAGAGTATTAGTAAGTGATTAAAAACCTGAAAGTTGGGATGAGCGGTGAAACCAATTAATAGAAGATGGAGAGAAAGAAAATATATAGGAGATTACTTCATTGTATTACAGATAGGTCGTATTTAGAGATTCTTTTGTGTCTACGGGTGGCTATAATTTAGTTCTTTATGTTTATAAGAGGGTCTTAGATGTCATTATCATAAGAGATTCAATGATGTTTAAGGCACATGCAATGGACTAAGGTTTATAGGAGGCAGAATTTCTAAAGATAGAGCAATTCAAAATATATAAGATGCTTATGTAAATATAAATTATCTGAAATTTATGTTCGTACAACAAAATCCTAGCTCCCTAGATAATATCGCACATTATATCACATAATACCTTTATTTCAACCGAATTATATAAATATCTCTATTAAGTTATCTACATTCTAACAATATTTGTTTAGCTTATATCGCTAATTCTTTTGAGACCCCTTTGGATGATTTTTCTTTTAGTTTTACTTTAATAAAAATTCAGTTTTGATCCTAAAGCCTTACATTTTTTTATATTTTTTTAAGTTGTAAATCTAATTATTATTTATTAAAGTGAAATATTTTGAAAATCAACAATTGTGCAATTTAAATGAAAAATTCATTTATTTAATTTTTTTGCAAGCTTTCGTTGTAGAACAACTTTGTCAGGCGAGACTGTCTTATAGTTGTTTTTTTCTTCTTTTCTTCCTCCTCATTTTGATGGTATTAACACCGAGGGGTTGAATCACAGTATGAGCAGAAATTTTGTTCTTGCTAGCTCCTTACATCAAGTGGTTGTATGTCTTGTCTGGAGCGATTTCCATTTCTTTTTAATTTAAGTTATGTGTATCGAGTTTATTTTTACATTTGTAATTACCATTTTGTAGTGTGTTTTGTGTGTATTTCTGTGGGAGGATAAGAATGCCTGCCAAATTGGGTAGTTGTCTGATTCTATTAATAGAAGGAAGGTTAAAGATGGTGGGATTAGTTTGTAGGTTATTGACATCTTTTAAGGTTAGTTATGATTTTATGCATGTGTTGGCCATATTGGAAGACCATAGAGATGAGGTTGTTGGTGTGTTTTGTTTGTAATTAAGGCGACACAGTCTGTTAATTCGAGTGATTATGTTTATAGCTTTATTTATGTATTTGATAGGGTATTGGCCAGTGATAAATTGATAAGATTAGTGACGTGGTCTATATAATCTAGGAGATCTAGGCATATGCGTTTTATACGTATTCACGAACTGTAAATATTCTATATTTTCATGTTTAAAAGTGGTTGTTGCTGAAATTAAGGTGTTCGTTGGTATCTGTGGGTTTAGTATATTCTTTTGTTGTGGGATTTGACTGTGATGTATAAAATGGAATTAAATTATATGAGTTTTTATGGTGAATTTGATGGTGTCTTGCAATTGTTGATTTATTAGTTGAAGTATTAACGTTGATAAGACTGTGTGTTTAAATGAAGGCAATGTCGTCAATGTAGAGGCAATAGTAGGGAGCTTTCGTTAAAAAAATTGGAGTAGAAGGTGTTCTAATATGTTCATGAATATGTTGGCATAGCTGGGGTCATTTTGGTCTTCATAGCGGTATATTTGACCTGAAGGTAGTTTTGATTGTTAAATTTGAAAGTGTAGTGTGTGAGGATGAGGTCTATTATGGTGTCAGGGATGTTGGGTTATAAAGGGTTTAAAATATGTATGCATCCAGATATATATTCAGTTAGTGTGTCAGCCTCAGAGATTATAGGTTTGCCTGGGGATATAATGTTCAGGAATGTGGCATATGTTGTCTGGATTGAGGGTCAGTGTTTGAAGCATATATCTGATAGTAATAGTAGAGGTAGTGTTAGCTATGGGTTTGTGGAGTTTGCGCAATTTTGAGGTAGTATAGAATTTAGTTGTTTTAGGGTTTGTGAGGATAAACGAAGGGGTTATCCTGAAGGTACGGGAGGCTGAGATTTTGGATGAGAGTTGTGAGTTCTATTTTGTGTGTGCAGATGGGGTCTTTGGGGAGTGGTTGGTAGAAGTTAGTATCCCTGAATTGAGTTTCTGCTTCTTCGATGTATTTAGTAGTGGTGATGGCTTCTCCTTTGTCTTCCTATTTGACCGTGATATCATGGGTATTTTATTAGGGTGTTAATAGTTATGTATTCTTTGGGGAAAATATTGTGGTATTTGTTGATGTGTTCTTTGTTGTGTAGGAATTCATCTTGGTATAGTCTGGCTGTTTTAACGTATTGGTCTATATCTGAGATTCGTCCACTGGGTGGAGTCCACATATTTTTTAATCTAATGCTGAGGATAAATGTTCCATGACAAAACATATGTTTACGGTGTTAGAATATTGTGTGGGGCAGAATGAAAGCAGTTTTTCCATCAGGGAGTTTTCATATTTGGTGAGGGTGTATTGAGAGAAGTTGACAATGGTGTGTTTATTTATAGCGTTGACGTTAGATTGCGTTTAGTGTGAGTGGGGTGTACATTGTAGTTTTCTGAGGTTTCGTAAGTTCGTTATGTGTTTGCGGATTGGGTCTTTAGCTATCAGACTGTTCAATTTGTGATTTTTATTATGTAAGAATTCGTTCAATTTGTTTGGTAAATGCGGTTCTTGGAATAAGAGATTTGGCGAATAGTGTTACTGGGAAGAGTTCGATGGAGACAATGTTATATTTTTCTTGGGTTTGAGAGAGGGAGTATTGTCTTGCATATGCGTTGTCTTGTGTCATATTCCGCAGTTGTGCGATGGCCTTGTAACATATGTTTTGTGCGCAGTGTTTACTAGAGTTGTTAGTACCGTATTGGGAAGTGTTATTTATGATTAGACCTGCGGGTACGATGATTATTTTTTTGAATTGACACAGTAAAACAATGTCCTATCTTGTTTGAGCCAATTCAATAGCCGTTCCTAGCTGTAGTTGTGGTCCATCCAAAATAGGTCCGAGACTCATAATGTGTTAATTTGTTTATTATTCCACGTATGCTTCTAGAGAAGTATTTTTAGGATGATTTGTGATGTATGAAGCATAGAAATAAAAAACGGTTTTGTTTGCCAATATGTAGAGAAATTTCGCGTAAACTAACTTGTATGTTATGACAAGGAATAAACGCTGCACAGAGTTGAAAATTCTATTTTTCTCAAAAGTTTCAATTTAATTTCTTTTTTATCAGTTTTTGACAAAAAGCTGAGGACTGATCGAAATATAAAAATAAAAAGGATAATTACAAAAACAACAACATCGTTTTAATGCTTCATACACCACCAATCATCCTTTCAATACTTTTCTAGAAGCTTACGTGGAATAATAAAAATACACACAGATATATATATATATATATATATATATATATATATATATATATATATATATAAATGAATAAATGCGAAATTTTTTCCACCTATCTTTACTGTATGGACATCAAAAAATATAGTAATCTGCAAACACCTACAATCAGCTTTGGGTATTCTTAATTTGCATATTTATTTTATAAACAGCTTCTAATAAATTAATATTTTGTAATATACATCTTTAATTTGCATTGTCATGTTTCCTTATATCATACGCAAATAATTTCGTTGATAATAACATGTTTGATGTAGCTGTGATCCTGAGAACGGATACTACACTTTGATCTCAACCAAAATGCGATGGAACTATAAAACATGATGTTTTATTACTAGGTATTTTTACACGAATTAAAATAGCAGATTTAATCTATTATTGTATTATCTTTAATGGGGGTTGTGAGTGTAGTATCAGTTCTGTTGTCATAAAATCTTCGATGAAAGAATTGCCGCCTCCAAAGTATTACATCCTCCTTTGGAGGAGAGATGACGTAATATATTTTCTGTTGTCATGGGACCATACTCACGGGCATCAACTACCTCTTTTATGGGGAAATCCTCCCCAGTATTACCTACTGTATATTGGGGGTGTACTATCTATGCCGTTGTCATGATATCAATCTCTCAGTATTACTTTCTCTTTTGAGGGAAAGTGTAGTATATGTTCTTTTCACCATGATATTATCCTCCCAGGTTAGCAAAATATGCGGACGAACATATATTCGTTAGTGTATACGTATAATACTAATTTCTACAATTCATTTCATATCTAAGAAACCATAGCGTGTTTTTATCCATACGCTAACCAAAATTAGTTTAATGTCTACTGGAGAGTATTTGAATGCCTACACGATCCTCTAGTGGCTTCGATCTTTCTTACAGAGCTTTGTCAAGACAACCTGACATGAGGACACTTCGCCCTACATATAAACCCTGACCAAATATTCATAATAACATAGTATTAGAAGCCCAAATAAGATCCGCTCGACGCGGCTTTACACTGGCTCATATGAGGAATGGTGTGCCTTACCCTAGTGATGTTACCTCAAGTAAAAGCACTTAGCTGGATACTCCACCAGACCAGATGAATTCTTGTCTTGTCCTGGAATCCGGCAAGACAAAGATAAACTATAACATAGTTAAATAGTCAATTAGGCAGAGAAAAATGAGTGTTCTTTACTTCTTTACTAACTTAACATTTCAGAGATAGAGGAGAATATTGGTTGAACACTTGGATATCTATGTATCTCATATATAGTCATCAAGTGTAAGCTTTTGGTAGGGGCTCCTTGATTTCAAAGATCCAACTCAAGTGAAATTTTTTAAAAAGTGTATTGCTGTCTTCGAAGAAATATTTCTTCGGGTAGAAACGGAAAAAAACATGTAACATTCAAAACGAAAATATTTTTTTTAACAGAGTTCACCCCAAACAAGGCAGGTCGCCACTGTAGACGTAAGGCTTACTGAGAAATAGGGTGTAAGTTTTTGGGGTCATCCTAAGTTGGGAGCTGTGCAGCGTGTCAGATCGTATGTAGAGAAACAATAGATACCGAAAAGTAAAGAACGAAGAACGACAAAACAGAACCTGTCCTATATCACTTGATAAAGGGGTGTTATATCAATATCTCGTTTAAAATATAATAATAACGACTTCAATGTTCGGTATTTTATTTTTTAAATATAAATTGTTATGGTCTTCAAAAAAGTATTATAATAATTCAAGATATTTAAGGACATTTTAGTCTTACACTAAATTGAATCGTAGAAAAAAGTTAACAAGCCCGTCGTGCGAAACAGAACTTAGGAATAGAATGAGAATATCGTTGTTTCATAACTAGGTCTGAAACGTCTCTGTGCTAGGATTAAGTGATCTGTGGTAATATTGGCCATTACTTCGACTATTGAAGCTTTTAATTATTATTTGATGTTATGAGGGTTCTTATGTACCTCTTTTTCAATTACGCTTAGTTGTCCATTGAATTAAAATCTAGGGAGCTAGAAAGACAAATGTTATGGGTTATGTGATCATTAAAATTATACTTGGTTGCTATAGCCTTGTGTGATAGTACCCAGTCTTGTAGAAATACATGAGGTCTTTCGTTGCGTACCGTATAAATCAATGGCTTAACTACTGCATACAGAATCTCTATGTAATCAGCAGAGTGTTCTCAAAGACCTTATAAACAAAGGCGGGTAGACATTACATGCTTTTCGTTGCTGACAACCTTCAAAATCATAGCATGAAAGTTCGTATCCATTACTCTTGGAATTGCTTAAGGGGCTGTCCATAGCCATCTGTCAGAGTGATGCATTTACATCTTAAGCCATAAACTCTTTACGAACTTTTGAAACAAAATATCAAGAGACTTTAGAAGTTCGTTCTATTTCTATATTATTATATTCTAGCTTCAGAATGACGATAACTGTATTCCTCATCATTTGCTGTTTCATTATAGGGGATACCGTTGATAATTCTGAAATATAGAATTGTATAAAGGAAAATAATATCCCTGCTATATTAAAAGTAACACATGTCTCCAAATACCATACGTACCTTTAAATATATATATATATATATATATATATATATATATATATATATATATATATATATATATAAAGATTTTCGAGACAACTTTCACATCTTTCGAAAAGTAAAGCAAAAACATCATATCATATCCATTAATTGATGTTTTCTCTAAATTCAAAGTACGTCTCTTAGAAGATATTTTGCCAAATACAACTAATTTGAAGAATCTCATCCATATGGCATTCAGGCGGGCCCTGCGCGGCGAGTTGGGACTGGTGAAATCTTGAAAGTTTTCACAAAAGCATTTCTGTGTTTTACAACAGTGTACGGCAACCCAGTATAGCCATCTGAATTAAATCCAACCCATATTTCGACTATGTGGGGCGGCATGACATGACCTTCTCTGATAACACATTCAAAGATCATCACAATTTTCTGGAACCTAGTCTTCATACTGCACGGGACTTCGCGTGAACAGTAGGCTAGCCACCTACTATTCTGCGCGTTGTAAAAATTGTTCTGAAAAAAAAAACAGAACATTTCTTTTCTGGAATAGATGTTTGGCCGTGTTGAGGGGTTTCTTAGCTTTTATAAGGCGGTTCTCTTTGTGAGTAGATCGTCCTTGCAGCTTTTGTATGAAAAGTTGCGAAGATTGTCGCTCATCGCTTTTCTTTAGCATCGCAATTTCGACGCGCGTTTCTCTCGCCAAAGTTTGCATTGCGTTGCCTGCATCTTGCCACACCTATTTTCAGCTTCTCAGCGAATGTTGTTATGCGTTCACTGTCAGACGACTGCTATGATCCTTCCTGCTAGCCACTACTTCCACATCCCCGTCAAAAAGCACTGAGTTGAAACTAAAATTTTCGAATTTTTTAATCTGGTGCGAATCATCATCATGCAGGTCCACCTCTCTTCTAGTATTCTGGTGTTTTGTAGACGCCCACGGTCTCCAGCAAACAAACTCCCCAATAGTACACGAAACATCTATCGTTGCATATTACCTCTATTAAATATTTTAAAATGTACCGAAATGAAAGGATATCGAAGGGCTGTCAGATTTGTCCCGAACATAGCAAAACATTTTCTTGTAGTTATGTATTACTACTGCAAAGACTTTAAAAGAAAAAAGTCAGAAGGCTTAAACTTTATGATACTGGTGTCTTCTCTACATCTTCCGTTAAAAAGATAAAACGCCAATGAAAACATTTGAAAATAATAGAGCCTAGCCTATTGATTGAAACCTGATCCGCTTTTGTTTACCACAACCCGCACATTTCTCATTCCAAATATGTAGATCTTGATGTCCCACCATGTAAATTTAAACAATCACGAAAATTAATGATTGAATCGGAAATCATCTCAAACTCCCAGAATTGTGTGTGTGTGTTGGATAAAAATGGGGAAATAGTTTTATCACAGGAGAAATGTTATTGTTGTGTTGTTCCGTTAGATGTTGGTTGAAAATTTTATGCCAAAACCGTACTTGTTTTTGTATACGAATGACATGTAGATCAATTTTTTGCAGTCATACATGTTTTCGACAAATAGTCTGTATGTAAGACCACGTCCCGCTTCCCTCGACGATCAGCGACCTAAACGTTTGCGTGCCGTGGTTTTCCTTTCGTCCTAATATTCTCGTCGTTTTGGCTATGTCTCCTCTCGCGTTGGCAACCGCCGAGGTTGCGATCTCTGGTTTACAATATACAAAGACAAATCAATGCAAACTCACAAGAATAAACACAAACTCCGATACATCGTTTATTAGTCAGTTGTGCTCTGTGTGTGTGATACCGTCGCGGAAAAAGGACCCCTAAACGCTAGTATCCACATCTTAGTTAAGTTTTAGTATATATACTAAGAACTAACTGAGAGTATTTGTCTGTTGAGGCAACATTGTTATTCGGTTGAAGTCAGCTCATCTTGGTTCTGCGCCAATCTGCTCCCATCTGCACGCTACCTAGCTCTTACTCCTAAATATATTCAGTTTCGACCGGAAATCTTAAAGTCTGATCTTGGTCTTAAGGTGACTTATAACTGGAAATAACTCGCCCTCTCAGTCACTCCCAGCTGACTACTCATCTCACTTCTGATCGCCTTTCCTTTTAGCAGAATTATTTCCTCACATTGTCCGGGATCTTGGCTCGTGGGGGTACATAGTATCACATGTAAAGATAATCTTTATTTTACCAATTGTTCTGGCAGGTACTACAACTCCGGGTCAGAGAAAACTAAGGCATAATGGTTCCTAAGAGGCGATTCCACACACAGAAAGCTCCCAATTTGGAGCTTCGCCATTGTGTCATGCCCATGGGGGTTAGGAGACAACTTGAGTAGTGGATACAGTTAAGGAATCAGATAGACAGCAAAAAGGAAACGTAGAAAGTTTTAGGAGATATTTTGTTGTTTCATAGAGGAGACCACTTTGCCGAAGAGTATCCAAAACAGTTTAGTGTCCGTATTTATTTGCCTCCTCACGAGGATATAGTTTGACACAAGCTCGGATTTGACGTGACAAAAATCTACCTCACCAAAAAGGGCACTTTGGATTACGACAAAAATAAAACTTGCCTAAATCTCTCCTTCACTGATCGTTGAGAGAGAAGAAGGAGTGTAGTATCAGAATAGATACTACACTTTGCTTTTAGCCAAAAGTCCAAGGAAGAAATCATGACATATATAACAATTCTAGGTCAGACTGAACCTGGGACCAATAGTAACGAAGAGGTAAGATCACACACCCAACTCTCACCGAATTGGGGTCACAGCACTGCATACCGTTTTATGTCATACCTAGGACGGTTGGACGATAGCTTGAGAAGTCAATAGGGTTTGAAAATAGTGTAGGAAAAAGAAACGGGCTAGAAAGGCTAGGAAAGATGCATTTGTGGTTGGGTGAGGTAAACAGAACAACCTTGCTAAAGGGTATCTGAGGCAGTTTAGTGCTAAATCTGCGACAAATTCTATTTAATCTATAGATAGCATTCATACACGTACTAGCACTTTCAGTCAGGGTGGACAGGTGATAAATGTTAGCTAAGGAGTGACTCTCCACAATTCCAAAATTGTAATTGCTCTCCACCGCGTAGTGTACTTTTATTTTGTTAGCTATTTTATTGGAATGTATAGCTGGTTACAGACACTGATTCTATGTGAATTGATATGAGCGCATTCTATTCTATCATAATTCCAAAGTTGTTCTCATTTCAACGAAGCGCTATAATTGAACGGAAGCACTATTCATACTGAAATTACAATTGATCTGCATTTTTAACATTTTTTTGTTATTTCATATTTGAATAACGAATACATTGAATGACTAGAGAAAAGTCGCGGAATCTTTATACGCTCAAATGGCACAAATAAATATCCTTCGAAATAACATTAAAACCGTCATGTTGAATGCGTTCACGTTCTCAAACCTTGAACTGTCATCGCTGGTTCGTTTGGCATTTCAATACACAGTTTAATGCCTGTAATCGAATTTAACGCATCAACGGCCTTCCGAATACAGACTAACGCTCATGCGTGGGTTGATCAGCTGCCAAGGCAATAAATTATGGGAACAATGTCTTTTCACCATTTTTATACGACTATAGAATCGCGCGTTTTGATGTCTGAAAGGTTCACAATTAAATGCCAGATTCGTTTTCCACCTTATTACTCGCGTAACACAAAGCGAATTATACTCGTACAGCAATCGATGACTTCTGTTAGTTTGAAATCATCTTGTAAACTAATCAAAATTACAAATAATTCGTTTTTCGCTTTTTATTTGTCAATCGATTTATTTCACGTCAGACTCTATATTTCAGACTCTGTGAGGTGACGGTGGCTAAGTGGTTAACGACAAGGACTGACAACCTAGGTGTGCAAAGTTCGAATCCAGTTCGTTCCACAGAAACATTTTCACTTAGGATGTTGATAACCTTCACGTGGTCCCTCGTGTAGGTACCTGATGTTTTTCTAGAAAGAATTCTAACTAAAAAGATATTGGGAAAACCAATGCCAACAATAGAATCATGATTCATACGAAATGAATGAATCAATTTCGGACACTTTATAAAACTATATTGCATTCGGGATGATCAATGTGTAGTATCGATTCAGGTTTCAGTCAGTTAACTATAAATCTTTACAGACTGAAGCGATTTTTACTTTTGTTCCGAATCAAAATATCTCATTTTGGGAGTTGGATTTCCCCACATCAAAAACAGATGTTTAACTTTTCACTCGTGGTGAAGTAAGTAGACTTTATTCAAGTTTAATATCTATCAAACTATCTATTTATGTCTCTCTATCTTCCCCCGCTATCACTCTCTTACTCTCTTTGTACACACACACACATATATATATATATGTGTGTGTGTGTGTGTGTGTGTGTGTGTGTGTGTGTGTGTGTGTATAATTCTTAATTTTGTTTAGTAAAAAGAAATCCAACGGACTGCTCGATTATTTAATAATGAGAGCATAATATTTATTTATTGATTTATTAATAATGTTACCGAATATCAGATCAAGTCAACATAGTACCATAGGTTTCGGACTCAAATTGAAAGTAAACACTTTTTTTTAGCTGAGTCCGCTCACGGATTGAAACTTATGGAATCATGTTGATAGTATCTAATTTTCTGCAACATTATTATATATATATATATATATATATATATATATATATATATATATATATATATATATATATATATTCCCTCTAATAAACCTTAAAAGTTAGGTAAAATAACTAAAGAAACAATCGAAACCCTTATACTGTGGTGTTTCAATTCTTTTCTCTTTCTCTCTTTCTCTCTTTCTATCCCTTTCAGTCTCTCTCTTTGTCTCTCTCTCTCTGTCGCTCTCTCTCTCTATGTATATATATATATATATATATATATATATATATATATATATATATATATATATATATATGTATATATATATATACTAGAAGGATACCTCATAACGGGTACTCTGAACAACATTATTTTGCACCACTTTTATGTCCCCTTACGAATATTAAAATCAGAATATAATGGATCAAATTCACTACATATCTGATATATTTGAATTAAGGATTAATTAATAAACCGTTTGTGATTGGATGATCAATGGCATTGTAGTTAAGTGTTAAAAAAACAAACATTATTTATTAGTGCATAAGAGTAATGGAAATAATAGAAATTAACCGAAGGATGAAGAGAGTGTGTTTTCGTTTTGTTTTTATACTTCATTTTCCAAAAGCAAATATTCTTTGTCTGTCCTTTTTGTTTACTAACGTGTAACTGCTTACAGAGGTGCAATGGCAACTCGAAAAGGAGTTAATGATGTGTTAGGTAGATGGTGAAACAAACACCATAGAAATTGCAGACGAGTGATTGGATCTGGGCATAATTTGATTACCTATGTGGAAGGATCAACAATGACTTGTTAACATTCGACTTGAAAACGAACATGCTGTACTCAGCTTAGAAGCAATATTGTGCTATTGCATTCCACAGAAGTGTAACTTAGGTCTAGATGCACAGAGGAAGAAAGGAAAGTTCCTTACATCTATTGTAGCTTTTTGCTGTGAATGTTTTACAGGAGTAACCAGGAATTAGAGCTTAGTCGAGCACCTACAATGAAAATATAGATAGAGTAGAGACTAAAAACGTCTCTTTTGTGAGAAAGAGGCTACCGTGGACAGGAAGAGGGCATCACTCGTAGTAGGATATCTGTCTAGTCTGTTTATATATGTATATATATATATATATATATATATATATATATATATATATATATATATATATATAATCAGCCTCTTTTACGAAATTAAAGTCGAACATTCTCGGAGATGTCAAAAATAGACTGTCCTCAGCTTTAAAGCAAAGTTCTGTCTGATGCCTGCTTCTAGGCCCATATAGATCTTAATTTTCCGTAAGTACGTGACAATTTCCGGTCACCGTGGGGATAAGGTGACGTTTTACGGATTCTAGGCTGACTCTGTAAACTGTGTTCGCGCCTCCCGACCGTTTGAAATTGTTACTTTTCTACACTGATTAGAGAAATAAGCTTTAAACGCTAGCGTCTATAGGTTATAAATAATTTAATGTCTATTTGTATGTGTATATATATATATATATATATATATGTATAAATATATATATATTAATATGCATGTTTGATTTAACAACAGTAGTAATTCTTGTTTGTTTCTTTTTTATCCATATTTTCATGTTGACGAACTAGTGATCTAATGTTCTGTTTGAGTGTGAATAGGAACTCGCCAAAACTGCTAACGTTTTCGACTCCCATGAATATTCTCGTTATATCTCCGAAGCTAAGCGACGATGAGACTGGTCAATAGTAGATGGGTGACTATTTGGGAATACCAGGCATTATGTGTGGGAGGACAACGACACATCTATGCAAAATAAAATGCAATAAACTAACGTCGTAAAAATCATCTCTTCTGCTCGCTATATTCATGCGACTGGGGACCGTTTGTGAATTTAATATTCTATAGAAACCCCACACCCAACTTTTCGGAGAAAGATAGCTCAGTCCACCCAGAAATAATGTTGCACCGGACAGGTAGGTAGCGTGATTATATGGACATGAATTATTGACCAAACAATTATTGGAACATTCAAAATCGATACAAGAGTGAAACTACACAGAGCTAACTATATTGATTACACGGAAATTGCTTTTTTTATGTGTTCTTGTATAATGCAGTGTGTATGTATACACGACAATGCCTCTTCTGGTGCATCTAAAGTCACCTATTATTCGAAGTGTAAAAGATTTACAAGAATAATATAATGGAATGGTCAGTATCAAGTTTGGGTTTGGATCCGATCGAAGATAAAGATGAAATGATATGAAGATAATTGCCGTAGCGGTCAACTTCACCATATAAAAGGATAATGATCGGTGTTTGAATTCCGCATATGTGACGTCTTGTAGTAGTAGCTGTGTGTAGAGGTTGTATGTCTCTCATTGGTGTGACGTTTGTGTGTTTACTGTAGCAGCAGGATAAATAGTTTCCTCTCATCCTTCTCGACGTAGTAGTAGTTGTGTGTGTAGAGTGGTCTGCTCTTCTCATAGTAATGAAAACAGCCACATACATTTTTGGTTATTGGTTTTCATAATCAGTTTTGTAGTTGCATTGCTTACAGTATATTTTGTTTACAATATACAGTGTTTGCATAATACTCAGTATCGGTCTTCCTTACAATTCCCCGAAGGGGAGAGGAAAAGTAACCTGAAAAGACGTCCGCTTCCTTCGCAGACCAATAAACCAAGCGCACCTACTATTTTATCTTTAAACCACGTTCTCCTTTTCTTACGTAACTATCTGTTTTCAACATAACTTTTTTGACGTTAACTTAATTTTTTAACCATAATTCAATAGTTTAAATTTGTTGTCGTTACCTACTTAAACCAGGCCTATTCTTGCTAAGAAAACAATATGACAGCAAAGCAGATCTATTTGAAGCAATTTAAACAACCATGTCGGAAATTAAATCTGCTGAAGTAAAAGAAATTGACACAATAAATCTATAATACTTTTGATATCTACCTGTCATTGACAGGGGACATTATATTAAGATGAAAATACTTCAAGGACGTATCGTATAGGTATTTTTATTAGTTCCACAGAGTGATCAAAGAAAATGCAGCCAATGAAGTTTTTAATATAATTTAAATTTCTGTTGATGATGAGGTATGTCAGAATCGGGTCTCCTCGCATCCTTCGCTTCTCAAATGAGGACAGATTTAGTCTTTGAAACATTTCTTAGTAGATAAGCATGGAGAATTCCGTTAACATCCTGGTTCCAACATGGAACACGCCCCAGGTGTTCGATATCGTTTTGAAGATAGGAATTTATTGCTTGGATTGAATTCTCAAGAATGGACAAAGTTCATGAATTATAAATGATTTTATTAACTTGTAGTTATTCTTTGGGTGTTGTATAAAGCAAACAGCAAACGGATGAATTCAATAATTTTAATAACACATGTTAAAACTAAACTATATCTATTAAACTAAAGTCTTAAATGATTTTTTAAAATTGACGATAGTTTCTAGATGCAAATTCGTTTGTTTTTTTCGTTTTTTAGTTTATTTAATGGAAATCGCTTCAGACAAGGCATGAAACCACAGGAACAACAGATGATTATCGTAAAGACAGGAGATGCCTATTGGTCTTACTTTTGAAAAGACTGAAGCTATAAATAGGACGAAAACAATCAGCAAGAAGAGAGTTTCACAAGCCTGCAGTTTTTGGAAATAAGCTATTGCAATAGGAAGCTGTATTATAACGTAATGTTACTAGTCTCAGTCTTTTCTATGAAAGCTAGTTTGACTCGTTGGTCTAGTGGTCTCCATCAATTCGTTGTTCTGATACCTCATTGTAATACAGCTTCCTATTCCAGTAGATTCTTACCAAAAACTGCAGGCTTGTGGGGCTTTCTTCCTACTTACTGATTTCCTCCTACTTTTAGTCTTGGTTTTTTCTAAGACTAAAGCCAATAGGCATCTGCTGTCTTTGCGATAATCATCTGTCATTCTTGTTAGCTCCTTATTCAATACTTGTTAGAGCTCAACCTGACAATTTGAAAAGGATTCTAAACATAAGGTTTAGTAGAATGGATATATATATATATATATATATATATATATATATATATATATATATATATATATATATATATATATGTTACACCGGCCGTTCTTACACAGGAGAAACTACACCGGTTGTCACTATAAATAGTGCGAGTCACCAGAGACATAGAAGTCAAAGCACAGTCTTGTAACTGTCTAGCCAAGAGCTAGTCACTTTCTTATTTTGTTAATACACTTGTTAAACCAACCCTCGACTTGACTTCCTTTATTTATTATTTACTGTGGGACAACTTCACAACACTATATATTGGAGGGTGTTTTCGTATGGACACATGAAATAGTATAAAAGTACTTTTTGTTCGGTGAATTAATTTTATTATTAACTTGTGGAATACTCGTGAAGACTCGGGGAATATTATTCAAGTTGTACAAACGTTAGTCACTATGTGCAAGTGTCTTTTTTTGCAGTTTCATCTATCATCACAAATATATCAATAGTCTTAATAGGTACATAAATTGCTAAGTGTGCATATATAAACTGTTAGAGGCGCACATTCATAATTCTGCACACACATGTATATATATATATATATATATATATATATATATATATATATATATATATATATATATATATATATATATATATATATATATATATTGTCACGAATGCCGCCGGTTGGGACGACCGAAAGACCTTACGTGACAATGATAAAAAAAAGTTTTTAAAAAAGTAAAAAAAAAGTCCGGAGTGGCTCGTATTATCCCAGGTTCAAATAAAACGTGATATGGGATGGGGATTTCTCCAATATAAAATACGGTCAGGAAATACAACAAAATACGCGAAGAAACGACAAAAGACTTTAGGATTTAAATTTTATATTCATTTATTTAATGAAGCTATATACTAGAAAAAAACGGGAGTGTTTCTATAAAACAAAACGAAATAAAACATCAAAACAAAAGTATATTCTTAAGAAGAGGGGGGGATTATCTATCATATCCCTATAGTAGCAGGATTCATTTCTACACAAAAAAATATACATACAACAGCCCTAGGGGGCGAATGTCCGTGAAGAGATATTCAGGTTGTTACTCACAAATGGATGCATTGTTCGACCCAGAGTCGACATTTCCGGCATGTCGTCGTAGCCGTACCTCCTTGCACATGTAGTCTTGAAATACCTTTTTTTCTCAGGAAAACAATTCCTGGCTGGTTACTTTTTCTCCGCTTAGTTCAGCGGGTCGTCTTGCCCGAGCCGAGGGCGGCTATAATTCCATTTTCAACAGGCTCTCTCGCTTGAGCCGAGGGCGGCTATAATTCCATTTTCAACAGGCTCTCTCGCCCGAGCCGAGGGTGGCTATAATTCCATTTTCAACAGGCTCTCTCGCCCGAGCCGAGGGCGGCTATAATTCCATTTTCAACAGGCTCTCTCGCCCGAGCCGAGGGCGGCTATAATTCCATTTTCAACAGGCTCTCTCGCCCGAGCCGAGGGCGGCTATAATTCCATTTTCAAAAGGCTCCTGCCTTTCCTCGCGACTTTCTTGTCGACGGTTGTTCATTTCTTCCCCGTCAGCGCAGAGGTACTCGGGAAGACTGACTATAGTTGTCCTCAAAATATGTCCGTCTTAACCCGGCAGCTAACGTACTTCCTTGCCGGCATATTTCGTCCTCTGTTTTTCGTTAACTTCCTGTCGACAGTTAACTTCGCGTGCGGCTGAAGTTTTTTTTGTCTTCACTCTCTCTTTTTATCTCTTTTCCTGGCGTCATTCGAGTCGCATTATTATAATTTCTCGGTCGTGTATAAATATGCAAAAATGAATCCCATCTCTCTCCGTAAACCGGAGGTCGTGAGTTCGAATCTCGATAGCTCTCCCTACATTTTGTAACAATATATATATATATAAATATTTGTTATTATTTATTTATTTATCTATGGACGTATACGTTTCGTCTCTTTTCAATCAAGACTCATCAGCATAGAAGTACGACTATTCACCACCGGTCACACGATTCGAAATCCTGGATTACAAGTATTTTTCAACCCAAATCCAACGTCGCTAACCGATTGGCCAGTTCTGAACAGCTTATAAACAATGATAATTTTAACACTTTTAGAGGCGGCGAAACGTACAGGCATTCAACTTCTATAAGGGAAGGAATGATGCATATAAAGCAAGTGACGTCACGCTGTGTTATTACTACCATTTACATTGTTCTACTTTTTAACGAGGAGCTTCAAATATAATTATTTGTTATTGTTTATTTATTTATCTATGGTCGTATACGGTTCGTCTCTTTTCAATCAAGACTCATCAGCATAGAAGTACGACTATTCACCACCGGTCACACGATTCGAAACCCTGGATTACAAGTATTTTTCAACACCAATCCAAAGTCGTATATATATATATATATATATATATATATATATATATATATATATATATATATGCAAACATTGTTGAAGATAATAGAATTTGTATTAATCTTCACAATTATCTATTTATTTTTCGATAATTGTTTTACATACAATATCAGTAAATATAAAACTTACTGTTAATATTAATAAACTCTGGAATCATGGAAACTCTTTTCATATTTCGGGAGAAACTCTCTCCCCTCTCAAAAAAGAAAACAAAACCTTTCTTTTCTTTTAGACGGATCGGATGTTTGCTTTTTTTAGACGTTTCTCCAGAAATATTCAAAAAATTTCCACCATCATAATATCGTCTTTGATTGTTTGTTTTTGTTCATCCTCCTTTTTACCAATCACGTTTTCTGCATTGCTATCAGCATTCAGAAATACCCACATACTTATTTACTAGCAATGATTCATACAAACTAACATTCCTTATATATATATATATATATATATATATATATATATATATATATATATATATATATATATATATATATATATATATATACATTGTGTGTATTTAGGCAGCATTTTTTCATTAATTCATGTGTTGTTGAAACGACAGAACTCTTCTGTTTAGTAATTCCTTTTCTTATTTTTTCCATTCGTCGAATGATCTTTTTAACGTTGAAATGGAATTAATTAATGTAGGATTCGTGTGTTTGACTAACGTTTTCGATTCTCTCCGGAATCATCTTCAGGTCTTTAATGGCAAAAATGAATAAAAAAGCGAGTGAAAGAATGGAATTTCTTAAAAAATACGCCCGCAAACCGTTCACGTAAAAGACGGACGTCTACATTTTGAAATGTGACGATTGAAACAGTTCTTCGTTTATTTATTAATTTTATTTATTATTCTTATTATTTTTTTTATTTTTATTTTTATTTTTATTTTAATTTAAAATAGTGGCTGATTTAATTTGGTCTAGTCTAATAATTATGGAGAAGGAAAATGGGGGAGATAGGCAGTAAGTAATTTTAATAAGATGTCCCTATTTTTTTAATTGAATTAGGCGACACCGGTTGGTGTCACTGAACTAAGCTAAGCATTTTAAAATAGTTTTACTTGTCTCATATGAAATATTATTAATTAATAACATTATTAATTATTAATTTCTAAATAAAACGTTATGCTACGAACTCTCTTATCATATTACTGTCTTGTAAGAAAATTAATTCAGGGATAAATAACGATCACTTAATAATAGAGAGTTACTGTATTTCATCAAATATACTTTAAATCTGTTACTATAAATCTTTACGTATTAATCGTAATGTGTGTCCTAATACTACTTACTACGAATGACTAGCAACTAATTTGATTCTTCCCAAGCCGGTTTATCTGGTGCGTAGAATGAACATTGAAACGTGTCAAGGGGCAGATGAACCCTATCCTGGCAAATAGCCAAACAGCAATGATCTGGTAAAAGGTCAAATATAGAAATGGTTTTAAATGCAGCTTAATATTAACGATCACAGTAAATACATATGTGATTATGTCATATAATGTCTGACTCTTGGTGGTTGAACGAGATCACGTAGGTTTAGAGAGAGGGTACGTTTGAATTAGTCAGCAGTTAAGATATTGAATAGAGACTCTTTATGTGGAGTGACAGAACTACTCGGGATCAGTGTTATTGTAAACTTGTGTTCGTGATCGTCCCTTCATTGTCTCCGTCCGAATTAAGTATTTGATTTAGACACTGGTCGTAGTGTCAATCATGTGATCTCCGTCACTGCTCTAACAAAAGGGGTTTCCTTCTAAACAAAATCACAACTTAAGTTTAAAACAAGTAACGATTTAGCTAGGTCTAAAATAGACTTACCATCAGAATGACAACACGTTCTAACCAAACGCAAAAAAAAGATCGTCAGCTTAAGGCGCATCTGTCTCCTAGACCAACAGCAACGAACAAATCCCCTATAATTATAATTTAGAGTAGTCTATACAGCAAGTCCACTTAAGAATTTTTTTAATCACTGACCATAAAAACTAACTAACGAGGGTGTCTATCTGATTGAAAAATGAGTTGAAATGGCCATTACTTCTGTAAAATATCAAGTGGTCTGCTTTCTCAGCATGACACCTTGTTTTAAGAAGCCATTATTTTTCAAAGAAGGCAACAGATTTTTCGGGTGGTCATCTTTCTTAGCTAAATGTTTTTTTTTCTATTGAATGTTTGTCGTTTATAGCATGCATCTATGCACTCCACTAAATATGCAGCGTTGTGTACGTTTACATCATGTCCCATCGCCGTAATGTTGCATTCCTGTACTTATTTTACAAGTACTTCAATGGAATGTGCTCCAACGAACTTGCTGCCCTATTGCCCCTTCAACGAAAAGTCACCCAACAAACTCAACAACCATCTAAACTCTACCCATTCATTATAGAGCTTCCCAGATGATGGAAAGCTTACTACTCTAACATAGTCGTTTTCCCGCGCTGCTAATTTTTTTAATTCCCTCCCCGCTTCCTGTTTTCAATGAGTGTACCAATATGCAAAAATTTAAATGTAATCTGAACAAACATCTCGCTGCACAACTCCCCACTTAGGATGCCTCTATGGATATGGTCCCTAATTCACAGTAGCTCCTTACGTCTCAGTGGCAATGTGAATAAAAGTAAAAAGAAAACTGATACCTTTTTATTGTTTACTTTAGCATATCCTCGTTGGTCTAGGCCCGAGCTAAGATAGAACCGTAAGAACTTGAATTTCGATGGTGTTGAACAGAAAAGGAGCTGATTCCACTTTTGTTCTCGAGTTCACTGTGCATGAATTTAATCAAAGTATTTCTTACATCCGTTGGCTACCCGCTCGTGTACGTAGCCACTTCTACGTTCATATCCTGTTTTAAAGGTCAACATCATATTCGTTAATTTTTCGTTTAGCAATTGCTCCAGTCTGACACAGGGTATTCAACTCTAAGCGCTCTCGCCAGTACATGCATTACATTACGTCAGTTATTGAGACGCAAAACTGGCAGCAGGTTGGTTTTGTAGACGCACTTCACATGATCAGCCAGAAAAAAAGGAGATGGACAGTCTAAAAACCTAAGAAATTATGAAGTAGCACTAAACTCGACCGGAAATGATTTGTAGAATTAATCAATTTATATTATAAATAATCTACGTCATTCTAGGTTATAAATTCGTCCAGGCAGTCAATAGACTATGAAGAATGAAATGAAGAATGAAATTCAAGATGGCGATTCAGATCTGATTTAACACGTGGGGTTAAGATAAAACCACCAGAGGCAATCCTTTTTGTGGAGCGACCGCAAGTGACATTGCTTTTCATCAAACGACCTAAAAAAATATGGTAATATTTTCCGTTAACGCTAATGTTACATAAATGAAATTGCTTTAATGTGTACAAAGTTAAACATTCCAGATTTGTTAAACAGTTTAAATTTCATTCATTTTGTTATCATTCTTTGATAAGGAGTGAGGGACCGATCAAAATATCAAAATCATAATAACACTTATAATTTTACATGCTTTTATGTTTTCCATAAGTTTTTTTTTATTTGTAAAAGGTGAAAAACTTCATCATTTTTAGTCAAGAAACGGATGTTATATATATATATATATATATATATATATATATATATATATATTATGTTACTCTCTCTCTATCTATCTATGTATCTATCTCTTTATATATATATATATATATATAATTATTTCATGTATCCACATAAAATGTTATAAGAGATATAATCTTTTATGTATCAATTTTCAGTATTTACTACAACAGTGTTCAATACGTAAGTAGAGCTAGGTAGTAAGCTATGAACATATATTTATGGCAATTAAGCTACATAGAGGCTCCCGCGTTCTATCCCCTTGGGGAATCGTAAGGTGTGATATGCATTTTAACCTGACCATTCCCTATAGAGATGAAACACGGAAGCCTCTGTGTAGCTTAATTGCCATAAATATATTTTCATAACTTATAAATATATATAAAAGTATGAAAAATAATATTTTTGTCAATTAAGCGACACAGAGGCGTCCGCGTTTCATTCTCGCAGGGAATTGTCAAGCTAAATGCACAGATTTGTTGTACTTTGGTGTTTAGTAAAGATAACTAACCAATCAGATTAGTTGTTATTTCTCTCCAACGAGTTAATGGTTTCATTATTTAATGAATGAGCTTCTCTCAAACAAAAGCTCGGCTGAACTTTATTTGACATTTTTTATGGCGCAATTCTTTTGGTGAATGTGTAAAGTTAACAGATTACCTTATTGTAGCACGTGCGTGATTGGCATAATTTATTTTCTATTTATTTGGTAATACATTACTACATTAGATGTTTATTTATTTAATTTTAAATTTTATTTTATTTATTTATTTGGTGTGTATGTGGTTATCTTAAAATAAAGTTTATTCTATGTCTACAGTTGATTGCTATTTCGTTTCTACAGTTTAGTGCGTTTTGTGCATTTTTAAAATTTTAAATGTCAAGTTTCTCGTTCAAACTTAATCTACAGGATTCGTCTTAATATCTACATGTACTATACCATCGGACTAGTTTGCACTTTATTATTGGCGAACGTCCACTTTTGTAGTTCCCAGTAATTGTTCTCTAGTGATGTTTTGAATCAACGTTTTATTTTCTTGAATGTGCTTTCATGTTATTTTTACCTGGTTTTAAAATCTAAGGAGGTTTTACCTACGTAATATTTTTCTTATTCTGGTTTTCTCTGGCCAATATTGTGGATTGGTAAATTATGCCTTCGGTTAAACAGAATAAATATGTATAATAATAAATAATAATTTTGTTTTAACAAAGCTAAGCCATTGGCTAATGAAAACATTAACTTATGGGCGAGAAATAACAACTAATCTGATTGGTTAGTTAGCTAGATATATAAAAACAAACAGTCACAAAAATATGTGCATTTAGCCTGACGTTTCCCTACGAGGATTAAACGCGAACGCCTCTGTGTAGCTTAACTGCCATAAATATATTTTCATACTTTACTACTAAGCTCTAGTCACATATTGAGCACTATTGAAGTAAATACTGGAAATCTATGCACATATAAGTTAATGTTCCTTTCCAGAAAAATAAAACCCTTGAAATGCCAAATAAAAGTCGTCGATTCTTCTTTCTGGACGAAGAAAAATTTATTACAAATAACCGCACGGAAGGAGTAATAACTACACAGATCACGACCACGACAACACGCAGAGAAAGAAAGGACGAAGCGAATCAACACAGCCAATCAGAATGAAAGAGAAGGAAAAAACGACAGAAAAAATCTAAGGTAAATTCACGTATTGATATTGAAATAGACATTTGGGCTAATCGAAGTAAATAGACTAATGAATGAGCGCACACCCGCACACACACGCGTAAAAGAGTTTTAATATGCACCTCGTAAAAGGAATTAATGAATGAACACACACACACACATACAGAATCTAGAGACACAAACTCGCGTTAAAAGCATACGTTAAAAGAATTAAGATGCGCGAAAAGCAAGTAAGTGGAGAGTGATCGAAAAATAGATTTTAAGAACATTTTTAGAACTTTTAATAGTCACAACGTTACATACTAGACACCATCCTCGAGTGGCTTCGGTCGTACTGTACAAGGTTTTGTCAGGACAACCTTACATGAGGATACTTCACCCTACAAGTTTACCATAACAAAATATTCCAAACACCATAATATTCGAAGTCTAAATAAGATCCCCTCGACAATGCAATGCTATACACTGACTCATACGAGAAATGGTACACCTTCTTCTAATCACATTACCTCAAGTAAAATCAGTTAGCTGGATACTCTACCAGACCTGATGCATTCTTGTGCTAGAATCCAGGAAAATTCAGAATTTACAACAATAGAGATAAACTAAAACATAATTAAGTGGCCAATTGGGGAGAGGAAAATTAAAGTTATTCACTGCTTTACTAACTCAATGTTTGAGACGTAGAGGAGAATCTATGTATCTCAAAGAAATAAAGTGTCGGACCCAGAACAGGGCCCCAGAATTTTTTAGAACTTACTGGATTAAAATTGAAACAAGAGCCAAATTATTCATGTGAAGCGTCTTGTTCTAAAGTCTTCTACAAAATGAGTTTCAAAAGTCATATGTTCACGCACTGGTGTTTTTGTTGTCGTTGCTGAGATAACACATCTTCTTAAAAGCATTAGTGAAGGTTTGATGACCAATGCTTTTAAGAAGATCAGGGGTGTCAGCAACGACAAGTGCATGTTTTGCCACACAGTAGTAGAGAGTGTGAGCCACCTGACATCCAGTTCTAAGGTTAAGCTGGACGGCGGCTACTATACAATGCGACACAATGGAGTGTGTAAATATCTCCCCTGAACCATCTGCAAAAAATTGAATATCCAGTGTAGCAGCAAGTTCTGAGAGCATATACCAGAAAGAACTGTTGGAAATAAGTGATACACGATCCACTGGTACTATCCAATCTCTACAGCTACATACCTAAAAATTGAGGCTATTAAAACTGACATAGTAATATGGGACAAGAATGAAAAGTAGCAACCCTAGTTGAAGTCAGTGCATCTAATGATGCTGGCTTAAACTGAGCTGAAAGAAAAAAGATAATCAAAAACCAACGGCTTATGCATGTACGACATAAAAATAAACTGGAACCTTAGGAAGATCTCCATCATTTCAGTAATCATAGTAACAACCGGACTCATGAAAAATAATTTAAAAAACTACTTGACGAATATACCCGGTGAACAAAGTGCAAGAGAGATACAAACAACGGATGAATATCTGGCATCTAGTTTGATGCCCCATCCCTAGCAATAACAAAAAGATAACAAAATTGAAAAAAAGTCAGTGTTTTAACTTCTTACTAACTCAACGTTTGAAAGGTAAAGTAGAACTTTAATGGAATATTCGAATATCTATGTATCTCATACAGAAGTCAAGTGTTAACCCCAAGAAGGAGCTTCTTGATTTCTGAGAACTTTGACTAAAGTAAAATGAATATATATATATATATATATATATATATATATATATATATACTGAACTAGCTAGGAGAGAGAATAGTGACTTGTTTAGTTAATTATAAATTGCAGCTAATTAGAACAATTAAAACAGATTTTTTTAACATAACTCAATCTCAAAACTAAGGTATATTTTATCATGTATTCTTTTCTAATGTATATAAGAAAAAAACTTATTTAAACAAACGTTGATGAACTCCTTTTTAGTATAGTAAAACTAGATATCCAGGGTTTTTGAAAACTAACTCCCTATTATTAAGTGATCGTTATGTATTACTGAAATATGATTTTTACAAGAAATAAATATAAGGAAGTGTATAGCATGGGGTTTTATTTAGAATTCAATATGGGCGCCAGTATTCTCTACCAGCTTCTCAAACCGCCTGGGAACCGCATCAACTGATTTCAAAACTAACTGCTGTCTTTTATTTTTTCTAATGAATAACCGTTTTATAAGTTTGGTTTGGTTGTTTTGTTTTACAGCATATCAATCCGTTTCGGGTTATTCAATGCCGAATTCGGTCATTTTGGTAAAAGTTGTTATGCTTCAAGTTCTTAATATCTTCAAATATTTATTCATGGTTGTTGGTTTGGTTTAGTTGTTTCGTTTTACGGCATATCAACTCTTTTCGGGTTATTTAATGCCGAATTCGGTCATTTAGGTAAAAGTAGTTATGCTTCAAGTTCTTAATATCTTCAGATATTTATTCATGGTGTTTGGTTTGGTTTTTTCGTTTTACGGCATATCAACTCTTTTCGGGTTATTTAATGCTGAATTCGGTCATTTTGGTAAAAGTTGTTACGCTTTAAGTTCTTAATATATTCAAATATGTATTCCTGGTGTTTGGTTTGGTTTTTTCGTTTTACAGCATATCAACCCTTTTCGAGTTATTTAATGCTGAATCCGGTAATTTTGGTAAACGTTTTCATGTTTCATTTTTTAATATTTTCCAATATTTATTCATCGTGTTTGGTTTGTTTGTTTTTTTGTAGAAGAATTTTTTTTTTTTGTTTTCGGCTAGGCAGAACATGATTGAGTTTTGCAAAGGGAAAGGACAAAAAACAATAACATCAAAAGACTACAAAACTACTCAAGGATAAGAGTTAATGAGATGAATATTATATTATTATTAATAATTACTGAAAATTTGATTGAGATCCGTTAATTCTCTGATATTGGGTGGATTTTTTTCAATCGCGAGTATTTCTTTATTTGTTAAAAATAGTTTCACTTTCATTACCCGTCGTTATTTTTATGTCCTGTTTAAGTTTGGAGTAACATTTTTAAGGACGTAAGTTCATCTCAATAAACGGGTCTGTCGGTCTGTCACGCTTAAGCCTTAAATAGCATTTCGAGTGGACACATTTTATGTTAGATGCGTCCAAACATGTTTATAAGAGGCTCGGTCTGTATTTTGCTCTTCTACGCTTAAGTCCAGAATAGCATTTTAAGTTGCTTCCACGCATCTATTTTAGAACATGTTCGTGTGTCTGTCACACTGATGTATTAAATAAAATGTTTATCAGTCTGTCACGTTTGTGTTTGGAATAGCATAAACCCTGTCCGTCAGGAAGTTCGTAGGTCTGTCACGGTTAGGTTGGAAAAGGCATTTTCGTCAGTGTATCACTTTATGTTTGGGATATTTTTTTTAGTTGCGTCCACATATTTATAAGAAGTTATGTCCGTCTGCCAGTCTGTCACGCTGCAGTTTGACGTAACATTTTCATTACTAAACGCGCAGATTGAAGGGACGTATCTTAACTATATCCGTTCTTGTCAGATTCGGTTCTTGTAAAACAATTCGATTTTTTTCTGTTTTAAATTGCTTAAACGTGTAAAAGATTCATCGTCTGTATCAGATATTCTATTATTACACTTTTCAAATACGCATTTATTTATTTACAGTTTTTATATATTATTTTAATCATTTCCTTGCACAATTAAATGACAATGATCTGTGATCAAATGCAGACATCTTTGCAGCATCGGAAAGGTTTCATTTAGAAATAATCTTTCTTTTGCGATAAAAAAACAAATATTTTCTAACATTACTGAAATGATATATAATATTCAGACGCAGGCACACACTCACACATGGTGTCCCAGTTTCGAATCTCGCTAGTTCTAGCCAAACCGATGAGTCCTACGACTCAAATGAAACACGTGTCTGTGAATAACAATATATATATATATATATATATATATATAAGTGTTTTAAGGTTCATATTTTTTTAAAAAAGCATCTATTGTTAAATTTAAGAAGGAATAGGTAAAATAAATACCTTTTGAAGCATTAAGATGCGATATCAATTTTTTTTATAAAAAAGAAAAATAATAAATCGAAACCGATTTTTTTTCTTCTTTTTTTTTAATTATAAACTAGCATTTTTTTTGTTTGTTAGTTTAAAGTGATACAGATATTTCACCAAAACCTGGCATCCTCGGTGTGTAATATATCCTAATGTCATCGGATTTGTATTTTTTTTCTCTCTCCTACCGGCTTGTTGTTGTTATTACAGCCGGGCCAAATGGGTTAGCTGTTGTTTCCCACTATCAAATATGAAGAACGTGAATGCAGCACGTGATTTGTATAAGTGTTTTAAGGTTCATATTTTTTTTTTAAAAGCATCTATTGTTAAATTTAAGAAGGAATAGGTAAAATAAATACCTTTTGAAGCATTAAGATGCTATATCATTTTTTTTATAAAAAAGAAAAATAATAAATCGAAACCGATTTTTTTTTCTTCTTTTTTTATTACTTTAAAAAAATATGAACCTTAAAACACTTATACAAAAAAATGCTAGTTTATAATTAATATATATATATATATATATATATATATATATATATGTATAAATTCGTATTTGATTATTGTCCGAATTTATTTTCGTTATAATCTTTGGCCTCGAAGATTTGGTCTCACCGAAACACGACATCAATTGTGTAAGTCACTCAAATGTTAATATAATAAATATTTATAAGGCTCTACCTAGTATTGAGCACTTTTTTAAAAACTATTGGTTTTAGGTTCATTTTATAATATCTATATATATATATATATATATATATATATATATGTGTGTGTGGGGGGGGGTGCTAGCCTACTGAAAAGCTGTGATACAGCGAAACAGTCTGTGGATGGTTAGATAAGCCCTTCTTCTCGGGTTGAGCACTGTGGTAATTGATATCGCCAACTACTATTAGCACAATACAAAGCTTTTGAGATGATCGCCGACTATTAACTTGGCGGTAATATGGTTCGATCCCGGCTTGAGGAGGCGGTTGCTTGTCTAGTATATATATATATATATAATTTTTCTACTTAGCATTGAAGCAATGCTATTTCGTAAAATTAATTGTATATTTTCAGTTGTTAGTATCGTAGAAATATATATATAAGTAAATAACTTTTTGCCATTATTATTGCTTTTGCCAATAAATACAGCTGAACATTACTGGCTTACAGTGATGCATATGATCTAAACGCTAGAGGTAGAGTTATTTCTGTTACACTGTTTGTAGCCGATTATACGAAGAGCGTATATATATATATATATTATATTTATAAAATATAATTATCCACGGACACGTTTTTGCCGTCAATACTGCTCATCAGCGTGGCTTACTTTAGCGAATTTTTAAACCTCAACTACAGAAGCTGCAGTCGGTAGATTTGCCGTTATGCCACGGAACCTCGCCGTCAATCAGTGGCGTAGCTAGACCTTTTGCCGCCCGGGGCGGTAGTAAAATTTGCCGCCCCCCCCCCCCCCCGGCATTTGGGTGCCCGGAAAATTCGTCCATGGATAATTCGCCCATGGATAATTCGTCCCTGGAAAATTTTTTGCTAGGTAGGAAAACTGGTCCATTATTATTAAGTTAACATTATTCTTAATTTTCATACCTTGCGAAAATTAGTTCTATGGTATCTAATTTTCCTAAATTCAATTAAATTAAAATTAAAATATGAAAACTGATTTTTAATATTTTTTATTCATTTGAGATTTTATCTGTTTTCCTTTTGTTTTAAGTAGATGGTGGGGGTTGCCCGGGGTGATTTTGTCCGATCCCCCAGCTAGCAATTGTAAAGTTTACAAGGAGTTATAAAAAGTATGCTACAAAAACAAACGTTTGGACAGTAATAAAATTAATGAATTCAAACTTTCGTATCTAATGTTATTTCCTCTTTGATGTCGGTGTATATACACCCAAATATCCAACTTTCTTTTCGCACCTATTCGATAAAAATTTATATGAAAGTTCCCCTTTAAGTATGAAATCTTTCTGAGGTCATTTTGTTTTTTTGGTGCTTGGCCGAAGCCTAGGCTTGGCCCTATCCTGTTAGGTCAGCCGGTCACTGAGTATATCTCCAGAAATAATTAATGCTTGCATTTTTTAAACTTAGTGATTGAAATGAATTAAAGCAATTTATTCTCAATTAATGGATAACTTTGCCGAAAAAAAGGCGCGAAAAATCTGTTTGTAAATTTTCAACCGACTTGATGCCTTGCGACAGTTCTCTCACAAAAAATAAATTTATAGCCTTATTTGCCATTCATAAATACATTTGTTTAAAATATATTAAAACTATTTTTAAAAGAGTTGAAACGTTATTAACAACAACAAATTTCTGAAAACCGAGCGATTACACACACGGATTTAAAAAAGCACCGATACAAGACGTTTTTTCTCTTCGGAGGGCTCGCCCTCTTAATAATAACATTATGAAGACAAAGAAAAGAAAACTACATCGGACTATTCTCTCCTTGATACATCCATGTTATTTGGCGAAAATTCGGACTTTAACAACAACGACAAAAAAGTAAATAAAAATGATTTTATCATTTCATAACATTTTCAGGTTTTCAAATGTTCTCATTTAAATTTATTATTATATAAAATTATAGTATAAAATTTCATATTTTTTGTTAACTTTTGTTTTTTTAAATTTTTTTCTCTACTTTCTATTTTTACCCTCTCAAAATGCCGCCCCCTCAGGTGTGCCGCCCGGGGCGGCCCGCCCCCCTCGCCCCCCCCCCCTAGCTACGCCAGTGCCGTCAATACAGGGATATTCTACTGCACTTAAAGGTGTTCGCCTTTGTTATTATTTATGTGGACAACAGCAGCTGAATGAATTCGGCTACCTTGCGGTGACGGAAATAGCATCTTCTGTGGTCAAGGTTTTGAATCTAGCTAAAGTCAGACATACTGATGAGCCGTATTGACAGCGAAACACGTGTACGTGTAAAATTTTATAAATAAATAACAATAATTGATATACAATTTCTTCCATTTTCACTAGCGGTTCGTAGCTAATTTGCTAGAGCGTCGGCCCTAGTCATGGGTGCTCCAGTTTCGAATCTCGCTAGTTCTAGCCACCCTGCTGAGCTGTAAAGACAATGAAATACGTGTAGATATATATATATATATATATATATATATATATATATATATATATATATATATATATATTGTTATGTTAAGGATGATCAAATGTGTTAAATTTAGTTATATCTTAATGAGACCATAAAATATATCACCTCAATTCTACAAATATGAAAACTGAAGCAATCAAAATTTCTAAGATACTAGTGAAAACTGCAGGTGTATTTTTAGCTCAATTATAAGAACGTAAGGTTTCACAGAACCGAGATATTATAAGTCACATATGACATAATCAATATTATATAATCATGTCTCAAAAATTAAATATAAACTAAAATGTATGTGCCTACAATAAAAGTGATAACTGTTTAAAAAATAAAGATAAAACATTTCAATTAAAATTTAAAAAATTTTTAAAATTTAATTAAAAAATTCAAAATTAGAATTGAAAAATTCAAAATAAAAACTAAAGAAAAAATATAAAATAATAAAATAAATACAAAGAATACACTAGCCTGAGATAAAAATAGAATAAAAAAGATATGTGGAGGAAGGATTGAAAGTGGGGTTGTTATCGCTTATTGTAGGCAACCAACACTAATTGCTCAAAATCTACTCGGTGTATGCTCTATGAAGTGCTTGCAATTAAGCGCTGTTTCATGGCTAACATTAAGTAATTCGTAGGCGCTTTAAATTCTGATTATAATGATTTATCCATATTGATAAAGAAACCTGGTACGTGTTTGTATCTGGATACGTAGAGTTTTATATGCATGTGTGCGTGTGTACTGCCATTCAAAGTATACATATCGGTGTCTTTAAATAGACCCAACCGATTGAGTTAGTAAAGTACAAGTTTATTTCTTATCTTATTACATAATATTTTAGAGCTAGTTCCTTATTCTATATTTAGGGTACTTTGATTCTTATATAAACTAAACTCAATTCTCAAGGCTAACTTCTAATACCATCTGAAGAATATAAAACTGAGTATAGTGATGAAATTAGGTGTCCGTGTATAGTTGCATGTATATATATATATATATATATATATATATATATATATATATATATATATATATATATATATATATATATATATATATACACATACATGCAACTCTGCACTATACATATATATGTGTGTGTGCGCGTGTGAGAGCAATAGACGTGTCTATATGTTCGTACAGATGTGTAGGTCAAGATATGAGTTGTGTGTATGTACATGTATATATATATATGTATGTATATATATATACTTTATAGAAATATTGGACTGAAGTCTATATATTTCCCTTAACTTTGCTGTGAAACGCAGGTAAGAAAATGGTTTCATTTTGTAAAAACGTATAAAGTTAAAAATAACAAAATTGAAAAAATTAAAATCTTTTTTTATTCGAAGAATTAATAAACAATGCAGGTATTCGCCAAAATATGAAAATAAAAGAAATTTTTTTTATTTTATATTGATTTTTCTGTAGTCATTGCAACACAAATATAAACTATATATTCTCTGAATCGTGTGTATGAAAGCATGTAAATATATAGAGATATCGGCAAGCGTGTGTATGTCTTTATTCATATGTGTATGCGTGATTTGAAATCTATACATATGCTAATAAAAGCGTGTGGTCAAATGTACTGACCGAGACATTTGAGAAGACCAAGTGGTTGAAATTATTACCGAGATAAGGAGGAATCATAAAGATAAAACAAATAGACAGGAACTTATTAACCGGGAAGGCATTGGTTAGAGAAAAGGAGTGTCTGAATGTGTGTGTATATATATATATATATATATATACGCACTAGTGTACGAATGTTATTTCTATATTAATAAGTAACTTGGCTTGAAGAGATACATACATTGCCTCTTTCAATATTCCGCACTCTCACTCTCCACTGCGAAAAAATAAAACGATTTGCAAGAATGTAACTTTTTCTATACTAAAACATGTATGCACATATGATTCTAACCAAATTAAATTGTTTATTTCAAAAAGTAAGTAATTTGCATTCAATTCAAAAGTTCTAAATATTCTAAAAAACAAAGAAATAATAATAATGTTTAAAGGCTTTCATCTGCGTATCAAGGTTCAATAATGCTGATATCATGGCATTTTATAAGACTTAATTATATTATGTGTATTAATATTCTTGAGTTTATGACGTCATAAAGGACATATTTCCAATATCTTCAGTCTGTTTCAGTAACTGACGTCAGCCTTTTGTGATATGATCCCTTTGTGACTTCATAAACGATTCGCTCGGTGTCTTCCAACTTTGTATCAATGGATGAAGTATTCTCTTTACGGAGGCATACCTTTGTGATGTCATACAATGTAGACGGTTACAAATAAATAAGCAAACAATATAATAAACAAGATCCATAGTTTTAGTTGTATAGAGATATATAGATTCACTTTAAAACGGATGACACTATAAACGATGGATGGTAGTTGCCAAAAGCTGTGAGGCCATAAAGGATGAATGGTAACTGAAAGTATATATACATAGATAGATAGATCGATCGATAGATAGATAGATAGATAGATAGATATATAGATAGATAGATAGATAGATAGATAGATAGATAGATAGATATACCTATCACGATAGGATCTAATATAAAATAATGATCTTTATATTATTCAAATATATGTATATACTAGACCACCCGTGACCCGTTGGGTCAGTTTGTTATATTAGCTATGGAATTCATGTATGAGCGTGACACTTGTGGCATAAAGATGTTTTTTCATAACAGAAGCATTTCTATGAAAGTATATTAAAATGAAAAAAGAATATAGGTAGATTTCTATGAGTCGTTCTGTTTATTATAATTGTTTTGTTTTTTGGATGTAATATGTGTAAAACATATGATTCAAATATTTGCTGTTTAAAAAACAACAAAAGGAAACACTATTTAATGTAATAGAAATGTGTGCATTTACCGATTCAGCTTTCTCGCGTACGTAACGAAAACAGAGGGAGTAGGAGTGGTGAAATCTATGAGAGGGAAAGTGGGAGGTGATTTCGTTCACCGATCGCTAGTATCGCTGATATTAATAATGATTGTTGTTGTTTTGTTGGTTTGTTTTTGTTTTTTAAAAGGGAGGAGGTTTTTTGAAACTGCGACAGACTTTACGAAGTGCTCCCGTTGAATGTTTTTAGTCGTGAAGAAAACAAAAAAACTATTTGATGAAATTAAATGAAATTGTTTATATTAAAAGCGATATAAAAATTTCCAGAATGAAAAATTTCATGCGTTCGTTAATCATAATAGAGATTAACGGAATTGGAATAACAGATTGAAGACGATGCTATTTACGCATGCGCAACCGGATGTTGAAAACCGGAAAGCTGAAAGCTGATTGCAAACATACAAGACCAATAGAGTTTTAGTATTATATAGATATATATATATATATATATATATATATATATATATATATATATATATATATATATATATACCGTATTTCTTAATTGGGAGAGTTTCCCAGCAGAGTGCTCAATTATTAATGCAAAAGTAAAATTAACTAAATAATTAATAAGAGCATGATATTTATTAATATTAAATAAAGTGTTACAACAAGGTTTCAGATCCGAGAAAATCGGACCTTCATCAGCGGAGTCGTATAGCTTAATGAGTGAGAACAACCGCCAGGAATTTCAAAATATTGTCCGTTGGAAAGATGGAACACTTTCAGATTTAAAATTGTCACGTGCGTGGAATATACGTAGTCAGTTATGGAAAGTTTTCAGATCAAAACAACAGCGACGCTGTACATCGAAAAAGCAAGCAATTAAAAGGGAATAACGTTAACAGTTGGACAGATGGGAACCTAGCAGGTTTAAATTGTCACGTGCGTGGAATTACGTAGCCCGTTATGGAAAGTATTCAAATTTAACTAATAGAGACCGTGGAATTACGTAGCCCGTGGAATTACGTAGGTCTCTGAATTGCCAGGGAAACACGCAGACCGGCATTATTGCATTCAAAAATGTCATCAGACTGCCATGTTGTTTATATCACAGTAATCAGGGTCGGTGGGTGCGATTAGAGATGTCAACTTAAATATCAACAATCTAAAACTCTCGGCTTCTTGGTTAAAGATAAAATCTTTGGTAAATGACTATTACAGAAGAAAAGGCGACAATTATTTTTTTAAGAGAAAAAGAAGAAAAAGAACATGAAATAAGCTTATGTTTCAGGAGATAACAAGAGAGAGTAAAAAAAAAATAAATAAAATAATAAATTCGACAGTCCAAATGACTATTAATTATGAAAAAAATAGGACTGCGCAAATTATATTGTACTGCCAGGAAAATAGATGTTATGACCTTTGATAATCAGAGAAAAAGTAACAAAAAGGGGAAACGATTATGGCACGACGATAGTCATGTTTTGGGGGATCTGCAATTCCTCACACTGTATATGCCCATGCCAATATTCAGGGGAGTAAATAGAGGAAGCAGATATAAGGTGAACATTGAATTGTAATCAATAGAGTCAAAACATTAAGAGGTCCAAGTCCAAAATATGAAAGAATTCAAAATCTTGATAATAAAATGACTTACAATATATATATATTTATATATATATATATATATATATATATATATATATATATATATATATATATATATATATATCTTCCAAAAGGTTCGTAAGAAATAAAAAAAAACACATCCATTGTCAATCAAGTATTTCCTTGGCAGAGCAAAATATTAGAGGGCTGTCCAACAGGAAAAAATATAAAATGGAGTAAATTCAACATCTGGATCTAATTTAAATAAATATAATAATATATATAAACAAGAAAGAAAGAAATGAATATAGAAAAAATAGAAAAAGATAAAAAGAAAAAGATATATATATATATATATATATATATATATATATATATAGTAAGTCATGAAAATATAGTTATGGTAATTAAGCTACACAGACGCTTCCGCATTTCATCCCCGGAGGGAATCGTCAGGCTAAAATGCATTGAGTTAGTTTTGCCGGGCGATTTATGGACACGTCTAGCTAGTTAACCAATCAGATTCTTTGTTGTTCTCTTAGCCAATCGTTAGGTTTCTCACGAACAAAGGTCAGGTTGATTGTACTTCTTATTTCCTATGCTATTGTTCTGTTTTCTATACATGGGATTATGGTGAACGGTTACAGATTCACGGTGTATCTGTGAACCGGGTTCGCGCCCTATGACCGTCTGAGATTGTTATTTCTCTGCGCTGATGAGAGCCATAAGCTCGAAACGACGTTGTATTTAAGTAAAAATATTAAAAAATAATTTAATATTATTATAAGCCCCTTCCAAATGAAATTGAAAATTGAGCACTTTCGCAAATATTAAAAATAAACATTCACTTAAAAGCTTCAGTGCAATGGGCCGACTCTGTCGTTAAGTGCTATCGAATTTTTAGATGTTTATACTCGCCACTTTCAGGATAAATATAACTTAATTTCTCCGTTATTACGTGGCCTAATGGACTAGGTGAACGCTTACAGATTGAAGGTGTATCTGTGGACCGGGTTCGCGCCCTATGACCGTTTGTAATTTCCCTGCGCTGATGAGAGCCATAAGCACGAAACAACGTCGTACGATTGTAAAAATATTAAAAAAGAAGTTAATATTATATATATATATATTAGTTATATAATATATATATATATATATATATATATATATATATATATATATATATTAGTTATACAACGTATATGTATATATATATATATATATATATATATATAATTATTAACTATATATAACTAATATATATGTATAATTATTTACTCTCGGCTTTGATGAAGCATATAACTTGCTGAAACGTAATTGCATTTGCGTAGGCCATCCTAAATGTTTATATACTGTATATTTATATCAGATATACAGTATATATATACGTATACTCATGGCAATACATACTTACTTTGAAATATATTCATGGCTAGTAAGCTTAAATGAAAACTTTAACATGATGAGCCAATACAACTACGATCTACTCACATACTGAGCACTGTTGATGAAAATACTGAAACAAACATAAGTATATACCTAAGATAGTATGTTATGATATAAGTATATAAGACAGTAATATATATTTTGTAAAGGAACACTTCGTTAAATATTGTAAATCGATCATTCTTTTAAATAAATGCTTTTAATTGTCTTTCCGATTTGCGCCCTGGCTTCGATTCTTTTGACGTGCGTGATTGTGAACTTTCGACGACAAAATTGGAATAAATTGGCAACAAAATCGATTAAAATTCGATTGATTTGCTGATCTAAGTTCATTACTGTCTTTACTGATCGATTCGAAAAATCAATTTCCCTTGAAATCTTAATTAAATTCTATTTTCTCAGACAAATTCCATCGAAATTCTTCATTTTTATTCTTCCTTCTCTTAAAGGCAGACTCTATTTGTTGATTTAAAGATTGAAAGAGGTCGTCAAGTTTTTTCTCGTCAACCATTTTCTTTTTTCTCTTTTTTTTTAGTCTTTCTGTTCCTTTGCAAAACTGTCAGCGAGACAAGAAGTTTATAGCAAAGCAATGATAACCGCTTTACATTAAAAATACCTATATGATGTTTAAACCAAATTACCACATTGAGTTAACGTAAATCAAACTCGAGCCGACAATTTTCATTTATATTTCGTTGTTTGTAAATGGACAGAGAGAGAAGAGAATGGAGAAAAGTAGGAAGAGGGGGAGGAGAAGGGAAAGAGGGATATGCTTTTGAAAAATAATTTTACCTTTACCTGTTACGCCACGTGTCCAGAAAGATGCACCGGAAAAGGGTCGGAGTTTACATCGACAAAAACATTTGAAATATAATAACTAAGATGAGAACAGTGATCCGAATGATACAAATAATACCAATTATCAATCGTCATCAAAAAGATTCCGAAACAAATCAATCTGTAAATATCTACATATACATATACACTTATCCAGTCTGTATTTACTTGCCCCCCGCCCACGAAAACAGAGTTAGATACAAGATCGATTTGAAATGTTAGGAAAGCCCGCTCCCCCAAAAGCGGCACTCAGGATTAGGTCAAAAATAAAATTTGCTTCAGTCTAGAAGGATTTTTCTTCACTGACCGAGGGTAGAAAACATGTGTAGTATCAGAACAGATATTACACTTTGCTCTTATCAATCTCAGTCTATTCATGAAATCCTTCTTGACTATGATATATATTTTTTTATTTTTGTCCTTATCCCGAGTGACCCTTTTTAGATGGCTTTCCCCCCCACATTAAAACTCTGTGGTGAATCGAGATGCGATTCAAGCGAACGCCACACAATAATGGGCTGAATAGCCACCCTATTTCTTTCTCGTGTTCGTTTGAATACACTCCCCTCTTCACTTCCACAAGCAAATTAGTTTTCACATGGACGTGCGAACATTTTATTTTTCAACCAGTAAAAATGGTTCCCGCTTGTTTTAAAACCAAAATCTGGTAAGCCTATGTCAAATTAACAAAAGATATAGAAACAGAGACCTGATCCATAAAATCAGAGCTCTTCTTGCCGACACTGTGACGTGCTTCGACTCTCAGCAGAAACTACCGCAAGTCCAAGAAACACGACTGAAATGCGCCAAGCTGAAATTCCTTTAAGCATGGCTTCTTTTTCTCGTTTTACACCCTAACCCCCAAGAAGGTAAATTCTCAAACACACACATGCGAACAGACACACACACTCACAACTGAACTTTGAAACGAGCATACCAAGCTCCTGTATATTTTTTATTTAAGAATGTTAAAACTTCTCAACGAAGTTTGGTCTTTCAAATTATATTTTACATCTCTGTAAAATTGTTGATATATAAATGTGTTATATTCTTTAACTCATTTTTCCTCGCTTTCATTCACAAAACTCTGTTGTTAAAGTACACATTTGCACCTGGTGACTCATTCATTAATTCATATTCTTTATCCATGTTTTTTCATTCTCCAGGTTTATCTAATTTATATGAATGGTTAGCGTTGTTCTTGGCACTTTTCAAAGACACTACCGTCGTCTAAATATACTATCCGAAGCTAGGAGCTGTGCCACAAATGGTGAACCCGACGTGATCTGAACACGCGCTCCTGTAACGAACTTTTCTCCTTTTGGGTGGCAGGTAAAAACGGATTCTAACTTGAGTTAAAGTATAGTATCTGCTTTGTCCTCAGTGAAATGAGAAATGATCCTTCGAGACTGAGACAAATTTTATTTTTGTCCCAATTCAGAGTTCCAACTTTTTTAGTTAGCTGGATTATTCCCCCTTAAAACCGACCTTATGTCTAACATTGACCTCATGTGAAGACAAAGACATAGTGATATACTAATAATTCCTATTGAGAACGTAAACGGATTCAGGTATCTTCTGTGGCGACTATTCATGGGGGAGTTCCGCGGAGGATAAACATATTTTACAAATGGTCTACTTGCGTGTAAAAAGGGTCCCTGGAATCCCGCAATGTCACGTTGCCTTCTACATCAATCTGTATAATTTACTGTTAATAATAATGATAATATTTCTTTTGAAATAATAAATGTATGTTAGGCTCAATGCGTTATTCTTTTAAAAAGTATAAATATTCTTACCGTAAAAATAATCATCAGCTAAATATTCTTCAAATCAATAAAACGAATGTCATTTTTTTAAACGTATTTATTTACGTATTTATGTACTCTTGTCGTCGAAGGAGCGACACAATTGGATCTTAGAACCATGCATTTTAAATGGTTATGGTCAGATTTTAGCCTTAGCGAGATCAGGTTAATAACCAAGTATCATATTTGTTGATCTGACGATCTCATTTTTTTAAATGTTCGTGAAAGTACGAGCTTAAATACTTTAGCGTCGTCATCATTATCATCATCATAATCATCATTATTAGGGGTTTTGATCACTCCTGAACGAGGAACCCCGTCCCTGATTTCCTTCCACTTTTTTTTGTCTTTGCCTAGGCGTGGCCACATAAGACCCAGTTGGTTGTCGATGTTGTTTCTCCACCGGGTTTTTGGCCTTACTCTAGATATTTTCCATTGTCTCGATGTCACTTCTGTCGCTCTTGATGTCCACCTGTTGTATCTGTATGTCGAGAGGTGACCTGCCCGTCTATGTTTAGCCGTTCGTATGGTAGTGATGATGTTCTTTACTCCCGCTTGCTGTCTGATCCATGTGTTTCTTTTCTTTCGCGTAGACTGATGCCTAACATAATGCGTCTCATTTTGCATTATGCCACTCTTAGCTTTTCTATTGGTGCATTATTAAGTGGCCATGTTTCACTACCATATGTCATAACAAGCATGATATATTCGTTGAACGTTTTAGTTTAATGTTAATAGTGGACTTTCTACTCTTCATGATGTTGTCTACTTTGGAAAAAGCTGTCCATCGAAGTGCAATTCGCCATTTTATTTTAGGTATGATATCAGCGTCGCTTCTAACCATCTTCTTTAGTTGGATGATGCGTATTATCATTATATATAAACGACCTCGTTTAACATTTCACCTCATGGGTAGGTGGGTCGATTAATTATCGATAAGTCGTCAATAGTAATCGATGTATATGAAAACATATATTTTTGTTATTAAATAATTCTTTTTTAAAATTATGTTTTTGATACGATAGAGGCGCGTTCAAAAATTCATGTTCCCTTTACTTGAGGCAACAAAATGAATAATAATACTTAAAATGTAAGTCAAGTCTTTCTCGTCATAAGTTTAAACCCCCTGAAATAATTTCCGAAACTTTAAAATATTTTAAAATATACGCAACTAGCCATTTAAATTCATTATTAATAGATAAAACAATCGCTGACAAAAGTTTACATCGGGGCCATAGGAAATTTTAAAGCGTTTTGAAGCCTTTAAACCAGCGAGGACAAGTAAACATGTAAACTTTAACCTTTGAGTACATTTTAGCTTCCAAAATTTTCTTTTCAAAAAACATCATTCTAGAGGATTTCTCGAATTGAAGTTTTAAAAGTATGTTGCAATTTAAGATGGAGTAACAAAGTAAAAATAGTATATAATATTTTGTTTTGCTGGATCTAATATTAGAAAAGACAACGCAATGGGAGAGAAAAACCTCCCAATATTACAAATACATGGAAAGACGATACATTTAAATTAAAATATTGGTAAAACAATATGCAAAACAAACCAGCTCTTATTTATTTTAATAAAATAATGTATAATCTTTTTACGATTATTTTTAATTGATTTGTATTGAAGAAACAAAGATCCTGTTAAGTATAAAGTGTTTAACTTTTGAAATAGTGAAGAAAAACATTTTATATATTGTATATTATTTTCGATGCTATGATATCGAGCTTACATAGAAAAGTAGGAAAATATTTGATTTATAAACAATTTTCTTAAGGAAAGAAAATCGTATCCAGTTATTGACGATTTAATATTTTAGATTCGTCTGCCAAGTCGTAAGAAATACAACCATTTGTAACTGAATAAAAAAATATCTGCTCAGAATATCTTTAAAATTTGAATCTGTTAAAAATTGAATCACACACACTTTTTTCCACTGGGCGTTTTAATTTAAAATTGAATATAACCATATAATAATATTTTTTTAAATAATCAAAAGAGTATTTATTTCTGTAGGGGATTATTCCTCCTACTGTCTACTTATATTATTACGAACATTAAAATGTAGACCCTTTATGTAAGTACATTTTTCGATGTTTGTGTGCGTGTTAATTATTGATAATTAAAGGTTATGTTTATAAGCAAATGCGGTACACTATTGTGTACATAAACAGTACAATTTATATTCCGTGCTTGTGCAAATGCAGTGCATAACAGCTCCTACTGTGGGAAAACATAATTCGAAACCGAGAAAATATTCAGTAGTCGAACATCGTAACCACTAAGCCATCAACCACTTCCATGCGTAGGGGAAATGTATAAGTATTTTTAAAACACAAACATTAAAAATTTAAAAAAACTTAAACTTCACCTAAAAATGTAGTCTATATACTAACATGCACAACAGGCGACAAATACTATATATGGGCTACCAAAGCACTCAACAATAGAATTGCTCAACATAAAAGTAACGTAATACTTCCCCAAAACAGAAATTAATTTGTTTCACAATATATTCACACATTCAGCAAGGGTTGAATATCCTGTGTAGCAGTAAGTCCTGGGAGCATATACCAGAAAGAACAGTTGGAAATAACTTATACACAATCCACTATGACTATGGAATACCTACAGCTACATATCTAGAAAACGGAGCTGTTAAACCTGACATCGTAATATGAGAGAAAAGCGAGAAAGTAGCAACCCTAGTTTAAGTCAGTGTCCCTAATGATACAGGATTAAACAGAGCTGAAAAGGAAAAGATTACAAAATAACAAGGTCTTAGATACGACATGAAAAGAAACTGGAATCTTAGGAAAATCTCCATCATACCAGTAATCATAGGAGCAACAGGACTAATGAAAAAGAATTTCAAAAGTTATCTGGCGAGTATACACGGTGAACCGAGTGCAAGAGAAATGCAAACAATTGCACTTAAAGGGACGGTTAGAATCTTAAAAAGATCTCTAGACTGGAGTGTCTGAAATAGCCGGTGAATGTCTGGCATCCGGTAGGATGCCCCATCTCCAGCAAAAACGGAAAGATAAGAAAAATAAAAAAAAACAAGGGTAGATTCAAGATCATGTCGATTTATCAAACCCAAGAGTATTCCTACCTCTTCACACAAGAAAATAACTTTATAACTAAATTCAGAACGGCACACAAAAACACACAACACACACAAATACACAGCATACAGAGCACATATATACATACATATGAAAATGAATATGAATGTGTGACTAGACAATTACATATATAAAAATATATGCATATACATATACGCACCCACATACATAAACCAGAACAGATATACTTACCTGAACACACATATCCCCCCCACACACACACTCACACATAAAATCTAGGGATCATTAAAAATAAACAATTATAAATTATGTTCAACGACACTCCTAATTATTTATCAAAAAATTGACCAAATAATTAACAAGGATCAAGAAACTCAAGTAGTATGTCCCACGATGTACTCATGATGACTCAGATATATATATATATATATATATATATATATATATATATATATATATATTCGACAATACTAGACTACCCAAAAGCTATGCATTTCAGTTATCACTCTTACTGAACATGGCGAGATAGTGCATGAAACTGCATACATATATGTGTACGGGCCTGCATATAAGTGTCTACTCGCTTATCCATGTGTACGTACGTTAAAATATGTGTATCGAGTGTACACGCATGTCAATATATGTTTGTATGTTAACATATGTCTACGCTGGTGGACATGTAGTATGTATTACCATATGTGTTCGCGTGCACATGTTTACATCAATCAATAGTTATATATGTACGTGTGTGTGCACAAATGTAAGTATACGTTCATGTGTGAATACGGTGTATGTGCAGCTGTTAATATCAGACAATAGACGAAGTAGGGAAAACTCTGCCAGGGACCCGCAGACTCAATGTCTGCCAAAATTCCGAACAGGAACTGGTCGCCCTCGCTCACCTTGCAATGAACTACACAAATATGACGTCATCAGATGTCTGTGTTTCGCGGTGATGCCAACTCTCTTGAGAAATGGTGAAACGGAATTCACCTTTTGAAATTTACGTCCGTCTTAAGTACTTTGGCAAACAATGATTTATTTTCCCAGAAACTTATCACAGTGACTTCCAAATATATATATATATATATATATATATATATATGTGTGTGTGGTTAAAAAATAAATTCAAGTATACTTTTGTTGTAATTTAAAGTGCGTTTCTCGTCTTACAATAATTAATTTGTCACATTTGACAAATAAATATATCCGTATGGAAAACATAAAAGAGTGTAGTATTTAAGGTGTTATTTTAATTTCAAATGCATTCATGTATATATATATATATATATATATATATATATACATATATATATATTTATGTGTGTATGTGTGTGTGTATGTGCGCGCGCGATTGATACTATCAAATAAAACAATTCTTTTATATAGTACAGATCGATTCTTATGAGAATGACTTTCCAAAGCAACATAAAGCTTTATATTCAATATTTAAACATTTAAAAAGTAATTTTGAAAATTGCGATAGAGTTATAAATAAATAAAATTACAAGTAAGAGTCAAACCATACTGTGGTGTAATGTACATTTTGTGGAAAAAAGCAAAGCATACTCGAACAAAATCCAAGTTATAATATGAATATCCCCGACACAGTGGCCAGATAATAACCACAAAACAGCCTAATAAAAATTCACGAAAAAGAGCCTTCAGATACGTATCAGAAGCGTCAATAGCGTTATAGAGGTGATACAAACCAAAATTTGAAACTAATGAAATCAAAATCAAATGTCCACAAAAAACGCAGATGTTTTTAAAAAATCTGAATGAGCTCCTCGGAAATCAAGGGAAACTAATGTAGAAGTTACCAAAAAGAACATTTGCATATAATATTATAAAGATGTTCATATGATAACTTTACATATGATATGATGAAGATGTTCATATGATAACTTTACATATGATATGATGAAGATGTTCATATGATAACTTTACATATGATATGATGAAGGTGTTTCTGTAATAACTTTACATATGATATGATAAAGACGTTCATATGATAACTTTACATATGATATGATAATATATATATATATATATATATATATATATATATATATATATATATATATATATATATATATATATATATATATATATATATATTGTGGGTGTGTATTTAGCAAGAATTTTATCATTTATGCATACTTTGCTAAAAATAACAGAATTCCTCTGCTGTATTATACTTTTTTTATTTTTTCAATTTTTCAAAAAATATGTTATGTGTTAAAATAAACTGTAAAAATAATGCATGTTTCATATGTATCACGAACGTTTTCGATTCTTTGTCGAATCATCTTCAGGTGAAAAAAAGCAAATAAACAAAAAAGCAGGAGAAAATAAGAGAATTTCAAAAGATAGCCGAGCCACGGGCACGTGAATAAGTTAGACTCCAAGAGAACGTTCTCACACTGTTCCAGGAAAGACGTTAACAATTTAAATTCCGCGACGCAAGAATGAGCGTCACATGATAACATTGTATTACGTTAAGACTTTTAAAATGGTGTTACTAGTTTTATACGTAACGCTATTGATGGTAGGTTGTTGCATTTTAATAAATATGACTTCGAGTATTTTTTTAAATTGGTTTCGGAATGTATTATTTTAATGTTATTAACTAATGAAATTCTGAAATCAGAAGTGGGGTAATTATGTTTTTTCTAGATGTTGGTAAGATGGGCTAGAGTTTAAAATATCCATGGTACGCTGGCGAGATTAGGTAATGGTTGTAAAGCCAATTTAGGTATTACTTTTATTATTATGTGAGTTTTGCATCATCAGACCCCTGTATAGATAAGATTCTGGAACGAAGAATGTATTTTAGAAATGGTAGCATCAAAAAATATGATAGTAGAAAGTTTTGGTAGAAGGGCGGGGAAGTTGAAAAAAGTGAAAGAAAAAGGAGATTAGAAGAAAACCATTTTGTGCATATATGTGAAGATCCCGATGTTAATATTAGATGCTTACGTTAAGGTCTCCTGCTTTTGTTTCACTGTTAGATACTTAATCCCCCTTTTTATTTTATTTACTTACTATTATATATTATTTATTTATGAATTTTCCAACAAATGTTAAGTCTACACTATTTTTGATTTAGTTAGTTTCTCTGGGAATTTAAACTGCATTTTCCTTCTTTTTTTTTTGTCTTTTTGTTTAAAATAACTCAAAGCTTCTTTAGACTATATATATATATATATATATATATATATATATATATATATATATATATATATATATATATACATATATATATATATATACATATATATATATATAAATATATGTGTGAGTTTAAATAAAAACATACACACCTACCGATACACAGGTATATCAACATATAACAATGTCTATGTCTCTTTAAATATATTACAGGGCGTCATACGAATACTCAAATGCACATGCACATATACATGCAAACAAATTCGACCAATATCTGATGAGCTCCAAAAACCCAAACCTTATGATGGAACGCCAACACCGAGAAACCAGAGCAAGTAGAATAACCTCTATCACAAAACTGGCCAAACATTTAGGACTGGACTGTCTCACAAATTAGACAGAGACGGACAATATACCTGCCACGGAAATAGTCCGAAAGAGCCGCCAAAAATAAACCAAGACATTCCATTGCAGAAAACTGGAAGAATGTGCCAAAAAAACGTGCTAAATATTTCCTAGAGGAACTATCACAGAAATATATAGATAAGGAAGGCTCTGTAAACTGGCTGAAAAGAGGATTGCTCCACTAGGATTAGGAGAGAATGATAATGGCTGCCCAAGATCAAGGTTTGATGACCAATGCCTTTAAAAAGATAGGTGGTCTCATCAACAATAACAAGTGCAGGTTCTGCCAACCAGAAGTGGAAAGATGAAGACACTTGACATCCAGTTGCTGGAGGATGGCTACTATACAATGCGACACAACAGAGTGTACAAATATCTTCACTGGACTATATGTCAAAAGTTAAACATCCAGTGTAGCAGCAAGTCCTGGGAGCATATTCCAGATATAACAGTTGGAAATAAGTAATACACAATCAACTATGACTATGCAATCTTTACAACTACATATCTAGAAAACGAAGCTGTAAAACTTTACATAGTGATATGGGGCAAAAAGGAAGAAAGTAGCAACCCTAGTTGGAGTCAGTGACCCTCGCTTCAACAGAGCTGAAAGGGAAATCGATTACGAAATACCAATGTTTTATGTACGACATGATAAGAAAATGGAATCCTAGAAACATATTCATCGTTCCAGTAATCATAGGAGCAACTAAAGTAATGAAAAATAATTTCAAAATCTATCTTGCGAATATATCCGGTGAACCAAGTGCAAGAGAGATACAAACAATTAAAGGGGCTGTTATAATCCTAAAAAGATCTCTAGGCTTTAGTGTCTGAAATAGCGGGTGAATGTCTGGCATCCGGAGGATGCCCCACCTCCATAAAAAACGAAAAGATGTTTTAAGTACATATATATATACATATATATACATATATATATATATATATATATATATATATATATATATATATATATATATATATATATATATATATACGCACATGCACGTTAATACATTTATACACCAACACATAATCACATCCATACATACACTTAACTAAATTTATTAGTATACCCGACAAAATACTTAGAGGAATAAAATCGTTAGCCAGTTTATTTCCTAACTTTAACTATCTTCCGAAGACCTCGTTTTAAAGGCTAGAAGACGGTGATTAAACATTTTTATTGTCAATCATGCAGACGCATGTGTGTACAAGTCATAGACATTTAGAAACACACAAATAAATCTAAATATCATATCAACGTACATATATAGAGAGAAAGAGAGAACAGAGAGAGATGAGATCAGATAGCAATAAAATGCCCCCTTATTTCTTCAAGTTTGGTGAAAAGATCGGAGCTGATGTGTATTATAAAGTTTTAAGATACACCGATTTTCCCTGGCTGCGGGAAACTTACCCAATCAAAAATTATGTATGGCAGCAAAAACAGGTCCTCAAGTTCCGTCAAAACAACATGGCCAACTTCTGACTAAATGACTTTTGGCTTACGAGCTCCCCTGATCTAAACCACAACCAGTTATTTTTTCCGCCATTGAAAAAAAGACAAATGTCACCCGGCATGCCAATGTAGGCTTACTTAAATCTACCATCTCTAGAGAATGAGGGGGGCTTACACAGAGGATGGCATAAAGAACGCCTTCCCTCTTTCAGAGGTCGGTTTGAGGCCTTCATAAGGGTTGGGGGAAGACACATAGAGTAGGTTTGTTTGGAAAGGTTTGAATTCATGTATTCCAAAGTACCATGTTAAAATTCGAAAGAATCAATAAATTATAGCCAATTAAAGATTTATTTTCCTGATAGGACAAATTTTCATCCTCTACTCTGTATATGTATATAAATACATATATGCCCAAATTAACTTCCTTCTAGTATCTTGTTCCCTTTACTTTTTTCTCATTATATACATTTCCTTAACTTCACTACCCTTCTAACAAAACTTTCCAGTCTCATAAATTGGAACGCTATCGTTTCTAATACTCATTCGTTGTTTCAAAATCTTATCCGTCAGTTGACTGAAGATACCAGACCTCAGAATAAGGTCGCAGCTGAAATATTCATAATCATAGGTAACCAAAATGTGTGTACAAACAAAACTGCATCTAATAACATATATATATATATATATATATATATATATATATATATATATATATATATATATATATATATATATATATAGAAAAGAGGGTAGTGCAGTATTAGTGCAGTTCCAACGAGAGAAAAGTATATATGTAAAGGAGTAAGGTTACCAACATTTGTAGAATGTTTTTTTCAACATTTATTTATTATTTTGTTGTTTTACCATTTTATGATTTTATATATAACGCGTTTCAAGCGGTGGCCCGCTTTCATCAGATATGAAAATCCAAATGGATTTTCATATCTGATGAAAGCGGGCCACCGCTTGAAACGCGTTATTTTCATATCTGATGAAAGCGGGCCACCGCTTGAAACGCGTTATATATAAAATCATAAAATGGTAAAACAACCAAATAATAAATAAATGTTGAAAAAAACAACAAAATAATAAATAAATGTTGAAAAAAACATTCTACAAATGTTGGTAGCCTTACTCCTTTACATATATATATATATATATATAATTCCCGAAACAGTTTTTCATGGTAAACAACTGATGATCCCTTAAAATAGTGTTAGAAACTAACTAATATAATAACTGTAAAAAATAAATTGACTTACATGAGTGATTTTCCACTGGAAGACTTGAGACTATAAGTTTTTTTTTTTTTTTTTTTGTTTTTTTGTTTTTTTTGTTTTGTTTTTTTTTATATAGTTTTAATGGTTGAGAAACTTCCGAGACTATATATATATATATATATATATATATATATATATATATATATATATATTTATATATATATGCAAACATTGTTTAACATAACAGAATATAGATTATACCTGTCTTTGTCGCCTGAAGATGATTCGACGACGAATCGAAAACGCTGGTGATACTTATAGAACATCCATTAATTTTCTTTATTTTGACGCAAAAAAAAGATTATTAGAAAAATTAAAAAAATTAAAATGTATAATCAAGTAGAAGAACACTTTCATGTTTAAAAATGTTTGCTTAAATGAAATAATGCTGCCTAAATACACAATATATATATTAATAAAGAAAAAAAGAAAAAGGCCGAAGCGGTCAATGAGAACAAGAAACATGAAAGTCAAAAATCTCCCGGGCAACGCTGAGTAGATAGAGCTAGTTACTAATAGTTGCATGGCCGTTGATCGTTGACATTGTAATCAGGCTTCGGAAATTCTGTGCATCGCGGTCATTCCCAAGAGATTACTATTCATAGGATCATTTTCTCGTAATTTTTCTTGTCAGATCGGATATGTAGTATTGACTCTTACAATATCACCGTCACAGGTTATCGGCCGGCTGCGTTTAATTTAGCTAATGAACAACAGATCTCGTCCCTGTAATTAAAAGATAACGCGTCGTCACGATAATTGAACTACGACAATAATGAACGTGTCTAAACACGCTTACACTTATATTAAACTAACTACAGTACTCATTTGAATATAAGATTAAGACACTAATTAGCTGTCTGTAACGTTAGATTGCCCGTCGTCTTCTCGTTGACAGAAACAGCCGTAGTTTTGGTTAAATGCAGATAGTTATCACAATGGGTCGTGACGTCTCTTTATTTCTCTTTTCTGTTGTTGTTGTTGTTGTTGTTGTTGTTGTTGTTAACGGCTACCGCCATAGCTTCAGTGGAAGCGCGAGAAGAATACCAGTCCTAGGAGGGGTAACGTCGATTCTCCAGACAGAACAGTTTTGCACTACTGTTATGTCCGCGTACGAAGATTAAAATCAAGATATAATGCTACTAAACCTTATATCTAGAATATGTATTCCAATTATGATAAAAATCCATTATATGATTTCGATTTTAGAAATATGTAAGATTTAAGGCTTAATCTTAAATTATCTTAATAAGATTCCTGCTTGATTTGGGTCTAATGACTATGGATCAAATGTAATGCAAATCTGAAATATTTGAATTTTTAAATGGGAGTTTGTTTCCATGTTATACTGCTAAAAACTGAAATTTGGCGAATTATTGATAACTAGATACATATTGTCTATATTTCTCAAAAATAGAAGGTATATGAATTTGCACATAAGGCTTCCATCTTCTATTTGTTCTCTTTGTATGGAATTAAATTAAGCTAAATATAGTAAACATAACCCGCTGATACATTTAGCAGTTGTGTTTTAAAATTCATACTGGTCAGTGAATTAGTTTAGGAGTTAATCCAATACATCCAAATATATAAACATATACACATACTTAATTTTATATAAATATAGATAAGTTTCTCTGTCTTCCTCTGTATTTTTGTTATGTAATATATAAACATTTTAAAATGAACGCCAGAAAAATGTTTCTCTAATGTTCTGTTTTGTTTTATTCTTTTACAGCAGTGTAAAGTTACGTATCACGTAAGCTAGAACGATATAAAAAGACGTCTGACCCCGATCAGCTCAAAAGCATAAGAGAAAGATTTAGCTATCTCCTTCGCTAATTCTATGTGAAAATTATTTTTTAGCATTCTTTGTCTCAAATCGACTTCCTCTCATGTTTTCTTTGCCCCCCCCTGCCAACTGATCAAGCTACTTCAACTCTTCTACATCTACGAACACAAGCGCTCTCGTCCATTCTTAATCTTAACTTTAATCCTAATAAATTAAGTTGTTTTTGCACATATCTCCCTATACTGTCTAGATTTAATAAAATAATTTTAATTTGTTCAAATTATGGGAATCAGTACCGTTTTATGCGATGGTTCTCTTGTTTAAACTATAGCAAGATCGGACGTGAGTGTGGAAAAATAATGTTAAAACAGTATTTTAACATTAGGCTAGATTAAAGCAGAAAAGTGGAAAATTCCATTAGTAGTTAATAGATAAGAATGAAGGATACGTAGCAAGATATGACGTCAGAGACAGAAAATCCCAAGTGACAAGTAGCGATGAAAGTAATGAAATCTTACTCTTTGGCATGTTAGATTATGGGATTCGGACGTCTTTTTCGAAGCTTTGTCTTTGTTCGTCCCAAAACCAGAGGAATGTGTTAACATGTATTGTGTGCGATTAAAATATATAGGAAAAATACTTTCGGGAAACAAACGGTCATTAATTCATCTTTAGTATAATAATATGTTTAATAAATCAATCGTTTATTATAAATTTTGTGTTTCAATATTAAATCACCCAAAAAACAGCCAATCTGCCTACAGATTACATTATTAGAAAATGAGAAAAAAACAGAAACTTTTTATACACAAATTCAACAACATAACCTTTATTCTCGAGTGACGTTCGGCTCCTCATCAGCGATTAATATTAGTAAAGAAAAATTATTAAATAATAAATAACCTTTATCGCAGTCTCATTTCGCCAACTTGAATCTAAAAAAACATTCCACTTACCAAGCTGTTATAAATGACGTCCCAATATCAACACTTACGTTGATTTAAAATGACAGATGATCAATAATTGAAAAACTCCAATCACAAATGATGTATATATACCTGAACTTTTCCAGGTTTCTTAACTTTTGTTAATTTTTATAGCCAAGAATAGATCTTAAGAAAATCTATAAAATATTTTTCAACCATCTTTTTTAAAAATATATTTAGGTTTATTATGAGGAACGATATCGGCGAATTTTAACAGGTTTACCCCGGGGTAATCGAAAAAGGCAGGATTGTTAATGAGTATTATAATCTAGATTGTACCTTGGTGTAGGTCAAAAGTGTGTTAAGTCTGAGATGGTCGGCTTACTAGCTAAATGCTTTCTCGCTTCCCTTCTCTACTTGAAACAGTTTCGTCCAGTGGATAGAAAAAGACACGTGTTTTACTAGATTCACTTTGCGTGACAGGAGTGAAGTACACATGCACACACAGACATATATATATATATATATATATATATATATATATATATATAAATATATATATATATATAAATATATATATATATATATATATATATATATATATATATATATATATATATATATATATATATATAAAGTAGACAAGTGATGAAAATAAAAATTGGATACATGCAATATTTATTAAATCATCAATTGTTCAAACAAAAAATTATATAAAAAAACATTTTTTCTTTATCCATGGAATTTCAAAGATACGTTCTGATCATCAGAGAAAATTCAACAGACAAGTCAGTAAAATTTACAGCAATGCAAACATTTGAAAATATAAAAGACATAAAAATACAAACAATTTAAAATGTTTTAAATATGCAAATAAAGTAACCATAGAAGAAGCATAAAAAGTTGTTTTAACTAAATTCGGGAATTCAAAATATGGGGTAAGTGTATGGTTATTGGTTGAAGGTAATCCAGGCATCCTAATTTGTGAAAATGTTTCATTCTGGGAGATATAGATATTCAAATCCAAGTGAGAGTTCGTTAGCAGTGAAATGAATCACTAAAGATATGAAATTGTTAAAAATGGATCAAACCAAAGAGCAGACGTATCAAAAGTCAGTATTTTGTAAGAAAGTGGTAGTAGTTGTTCGAATCATGACCAAATAAGGATGTGGAAATTTAACTAAATTTTCATCTGTAATGAAGTAAATTTTTAAAAGTATAAAAAAACGAAAAGGATAAATAAGACAACGAAATGGGAAGGGAAAGCGAATAGTAATAGAAGTAGGTATGAATAAAAAGAAAAGGGAGCGTTATGAAAAGCAGGCACGTAGCCAGACTTCTAACTTAGGGGAGGCAAGGCATTTTTAGGGGGGGGCAAGGCATTATATGAGGGGGCAAGGCATTTTTAGGAGGGGCAAAACTAATATTGATATTCTAATATGGGTGATGTTTTAGTTCAGTGTGTGTGTGTACTGATATATAAATATAAATAAGTAGATACAACATTTCAATTTCTTTTATATAATCTGAATATATTGTTGTGTATTTCGGTAGGTACATGTAAATAACAACATCAGCATAGTAAAGCACATAAGGCATAGTAAACAGTAATAATAACATAAAGTTCGTAAAATAAGGTAGCTACTTGCTAGCTCTACAGAATTCTATTATAATCTTCTATTTGTACGAGGGGTTTATACCCTACTAATTCTGTTTTTTTTTCAACTTCATCTCGAGTGAAATCTGAGATTTTTTTCTATGTTACTTTCAAAAATGTTGAATGTAACATTCACAATTTTTTAAATTAATAGTTGCAACTGACAACAAAATGAAAAAAACGTATTTGAGATTCGTGATAAAATACAAAAATAGTTTTTTAAACTAATTCTCACTTTCATTTGAAAATTATTTAGCTTGCTAGTATTCATTTCTATCTTTTGAATGAAGACAACACTTTCTTTTATAAATTAAAAAAATATCTTTAAAAGAAGCTGGCAGAACAACACCGTGAATTCATTTTGTATTTATATTACATCATTTGAATTATAATTATGAAATTGATAATTTATGATATTAAATAGTGTGAATTAACAATATTTAAAAGTATATATTTGGTAAGTTGACAAAAAGACAGATACACTGACAATCTCTTTCACCAAGCAGGAAACAGGTGAAAAGCATCGAGGCTTTGTTTCCCTCACCACTTGATATTAAACTAGCGAAGTTATGTTTGAGTTTAAGAACACGTACATTTTAATTTTTTTCTTTTTACAAGGTAACATAAATTTAAATCATATTTAGATGTTATTATGATCAATAGATTTATTTTAACTGGTAGTTTAAAATCCGTAAATATTTATTATGGTATCATTAGTACCAGGAATGGAAAATTAAGTTTTAAACAAAATAAAATCCAAAGAAGCGTTTTTGAAATCGGAAATTATGTTAAAAATTGGTGGGTGGTCCTCCCTTGGTGGGTGGCCCAGGGCCCCAGCCCCTTGGCCCCTTAATCCGGCCCTGCTGTAAAATATATTACACAAAAGTAAATACTGGTTCATAATGAAGAAGTATAGTTGACTAGGAAATATAAGAGTATTTATATTTATAATATTTTTTGGATCACAAATTTCAGGGGGTCGCTACGTGGGGGATGAAAAGTAGAATAAATATATAAATATGTGTGTATGTGTTTGTATATTGTAAAATGTAATTATTCACGGACACGTTTTTATCATTTACGACTTATCAGCGTGACTGAACCTAGGTTAAGCCACGCTGATGAGTCGTAAACGAATTTTTAAAATATATATGTCGCTCCCCATCTGGAGCCATCACATTAGTGAAGGGAAAATTATTCCCAACTAGCATCAAGGTAAAATGCTCTTTCGTATAAATAATTGAATCGTATTGCAAACAAAAATAAACAATCAAATAATATATATATATATATATATATATATATATATATATATATATATATATATATATATATATATATATATATATATATATATATATATATATGCTGCCCCTTCTTCCGAACCAACGCTGTGGAAAAACTTGGTTAAGGTAGTCTCTTACTTTAGACGCATAATGTGGTGGTGCTCCATCCTGCTGAAAGAAAAGTTCATCAAAGTCAGGTTAGGTTTTGAGTTGTGGTACTACTACTTCACGAAGCATGTCCAGGTAGTTCTCCCCATTTACAGTTCCATTAAAAGAAAACGTGCCCAATAACACCTTCGCTTGATAATGCACCCCAAACTGTAATGCCAGGCTGGTTCAGTTCAGTCTCTATGGTCAAATGGGGATTTTCATCGGCCCAGTACACACAGTTATGCCTGTTCACATGACCAGATAGTTTAAAGCAAGCCTCATCTGACCAAATAATCTCATTCAAAGATTTAAATTGTTCGCCATTCACCCTGAAATAAAAAAAATATCATCAAGTAAAAAGTTGGCTGTACAGAAATAAAATAAATTACAATCAGCAAGGAAATATCTGTTTATGTAGGTTAGATCTATACTCTGAGGAGTATTTTATATTGCTTGTAATTAGCAAGTAACTTCAACCATATAAAAAATAGTTTAATAACTGTAAACCTACTTTTGGACCACCCTGTATATATATATATATATATATATATATATATATATATATATATATATATATATATATATATATATATATAAGTATAAATTTTTATTTATACAAACATTATCGGTTACATATGTGCATACATGTTTCGGTTGCACTTTCCCAAGAAAGTCAACCTCATCAGACCGAGAATCTTTCAGGAATGGATGGATTTGAAGAATTTTCTGTCTTAAATAATTCTTTTTGGGGATCTAGCATCTTCTATTTCTAGTATCTTCTGACTCCTATGAATTAGTATTGGATTACTAATTTTCTTATCTTGACCTTTTTTGCCAGTGGTTGTCCACTCCCTAATTTTTTATCATTTATTACCCCCCATGGTGTCTCAACTGCTTCTTCCTGTCCTTATTTTATTGCTCTTGCTTGCCAGCTTAACAGATTCACTCAAGCAAAAAGATCTCATCCATACATCGAGAATCTTACATATATAAACAAACCCAGACACACCTAAATAAACATACATATAAAGAAACGGACATCGATATACACATCCAAAACATGGACACTTACAACGATTCACTATTAATCAAACATATATTCAGAATACATACGCGCCCATAAATATATTTTAGATGTATATTCAACAAAAAATAAAGAAATAAGAATATTCTAGATATATATTCAGTACACACATCCATACGCTTATACAGGGTCAACACACACACACAAATACATATACATATAAACACATATACATATATATATATATCTATATACAGTCGCGTCCAAAACTAAGGGACAAAATTTTAAAACCTAATATTTGTTAGAAATAATAACCGTAAAAAGCTGAAATTTTGACAACCGGTAGTTGTTGTCATCCATAATAACATACTAAAATTTGAACCCTTTGTATAGAATAGAAAAAGAATTATAACAATTATTCATTTATTTCCAAATTTGGAATGTCCAAAAGTAAGGGACAAAATTGAGAAAAACAATGTAAACAGCCAAAAAAAAACGATAAAAGTACATGTGTAATCAATATTTAGTAAATGAGCCCTTGCTCTCAATGACAGCTGCACATCTTCGACTACAAGAACGGATCAGTTCTTGACAATCCTTGATACTAATTTTAGACCATTCTTCTTGAAGCTTCACCCACAAATCCTCCGTGTTAGTGGGATTTCTTTCCCTAACTTTCACTCCTAAGATCTTCCAAAGATTTTCTATTGGATTTAAGTCAGGACTTTGCGGTGGCCAATCCATAATTTCGAAATCTTGCTCGCTAAGGTAACTCATTACCACCTTTGCCTTGTGACATGGAGCATTATCTTGCATAAACATTGCCCTATCGAATCCTGAATTATGTATGATTGGCACAATATGATCTTGAACAATGTTTTTATACATCTGCGCGTTTACACGAGTTTGTAATCGGACAAGAGGCGTTGTACCTTGGCTAGAAAACATTCCAAATACCATGACGTTTCCGCCCCCAAATTTGACAGTTTTCTTAGTACACTTTGTACTTAATTTTTCACCAATACGTCTCTTTACAAAGTTTTTTCCGTCATTTCCAAATAGATTAAACTTGCTTTCATCACTGAAAAATACTTTTGCTCAATTTTCATATGTCCAAATTACATACCTGTTTGCAAACTCTAATCTCTTCTTCTTATTCTTCGAACTAACAAGTGGTTTCTTCCTTGGCGTTCTATTAAACAGCCCTATTTCTTGCAGTCGTCTAGAAACAGTCTGTCTTGACACATTAACACATGAGGTACTATTCATAACCCTTTTAATTTCTGTGCAAGACTTAAAACGGTCCTTTAATGACATACGCTGCATTATTCGATCTTCTCTTGCTGAAGTTTTGCGGGGTCTGCCGGTTTTAAAAGCACTAGCTATTTTGCCAGTATCATTGTAGGATTTAACAATCCTGCCTACAACACTCTTGGAAAGTTTCACTTTCTCTGAAATCTCTCCAATGGTGTGCTTTTCCTTGTGTAGCTTCACAATAGCTTGTCTCACAGAGTAATCAAGTTTTTGACGTTTCGCCATGGTGTTGACTGATGCAACGTTTACAAATGACTAAATAAGAGTTCTTCAGTAGAGGAAATAAAAAAAGTTGAATGTAGCATGCTATTTACACCGTTTTTCTCAATTATGTCCCTTACTTTTGGACATTCCAAATTTGGAAATAAATGAATAATTGTTATAATTCTTTTTCTATTCTATACAAAGGGTTCAAATTTTAGTATGTTATTATGGATGACAACAACTACCGGTTGTCAAAATTTCAGCTTTTTACGGTTATTATTTCTAACAAATATAAGGTTTTAAAATTTTGTCCCTTAGTTTTGGACGCGACTGTATATATATATATATATACACATATACACATACATATACATATACATACCGATACACGTATACACACGTATAACTACATATACATGCACATACATACAGACACACACATACACATACATATATATACATATACAACGATATAGACATACATACACATTCATACACACCTACATACACATATATATATATATATATATATATATATATATATATATATATATATATATATATATATACCCATACACGAGCATATTCGTAACCTAGGTATACAACTTACATTCACCCATACACTTTTAGTATAAATAGTTCCTAAAAATAGTTCATAAAAATACGTACGCACATGCATACATATATATACACACACGCGCACCGGCACACACACATATATATATATATATATATATATATATATATATATACATATACATATACACACACACATATACCAATACACGTGCATATTCATATATATACATACACAGATACGCATACATACATACACACGCATACACACACATATATACAGGCGCCTACAGTTCGCCCCTATACATATATGCGAATACAAATCTAAACATGTACACCTATACCAATGCAAAGCACACCCAAATTTATATATATAAGCACATAACTAGAATATACATAAAAGAACAAGACCATGCAAATATACCGACAAATGTATACGTGTATATTCATAGTCAGAAATACATACCACACACACACTACTTATACACCCGCATAAGTTTACATATATGCATATATACTTACACACACCCTCACACAACCACACACGCATACATACATATAAATATACACATATATATACATATATATATGTATATATACACATACATACATATGCATATAAATATAAAGTACACCCGTGCACATAAATATGTGCATTCATAGAATATCGAAATAACTTTACCCATGCATACCTGTATATTTCATTCCAAACATACTTACTCATGTATGTACAACAATATATATCCATACATATCATAACCATACGATTTCAAATGTATATACTAGTATACTGTAAAATATAATGCTATTATATATACGTACACCGGTCACTCACACACATATGTGCATGTGCACACAAATACCGACAAGTATGCAATCAAAATAGATTAAAAATAGATTTTAAATGTATGCAAACATCCATACTTTAGCGATCAAAACCATTCATTTTTGTTTCGATATATTTCAGTTCAAATTACGTATACACATGTACACATACACACACGTACATATACACACACATACCCACTCATGCGATTACTATGTGCGTTATTACAGGTTGTACTATAAAGACATCACCAGAGTTATTAAAGAACAAGAAATAAACAGAATTGATAAAAACCGGATAGGAATAGAAAAGGCAACAAATAATAAAAAATAAAAAATAAAAAATAAAATTATAGAATAAAAAAATAAAATAATTTAAAAAATAAGAAATAAAATATAAAAATAAAAAATAAAAAATAATGATAAATAAAGAAATAAGAAATAAGGTAAAAAATAATAAAATAAAAAATAAAAAATAAGAAATAATAAAAATAAAAAATTAAAAATAAAAAATAAAAAATACAAATAAAAAATTAAAAAATATTAAAAAATATAAATAAAAAAATAAAAAATAAAAAATAAAATTAAAAATAAAAAATATAAAAAATATAAACAATAACACAATAAAAAATAAAAAATAAAAAATAAAACATTAAACAATAAAACAATAAACTAAAACAATGAGAAATAAAAAGTAAAAAATAATAAAAATAAAAATAAAAATAAAAATAAAAAGATATAAAATAAAATAAAATAAAATTCAAGTAAAAGATAAAAACAAAAATGAAAATAAAAATAAAATTAAATTATAATTAAAAAATAATTAAAAATTGAATATGTGTTCCGCTAACAACAAAGTAACAGTCAGTAAAGTTTTCATGATCTAAAATCTGCTTAGTGTATGCTCCTTTAAATGTTTGCAGTTTAAACTCGTTTCGTTTCTAACGTTGAGTAATTTTTCCCTATCTTTGAATTTCACAATTTCAATCTTCTCGCCCAGGCATAAGAAACAGGGTGAGGTGAGTGATTTACATGTTTTTGCTTTCCTTATTATACTCCATCTAACCTTAGGGTTCTTTTTCTCATCTATCAATTTCCAGAAGTGTCGAGACAGCGAAGTGTTACTGTATTTTTTATTTCTAAAGGATAATTATCGTTGTATATGTATATATATGTATGTGTATGTGTGTGTCTGTATGTATGTGCATGTATATGTAGTTATACGTGTGTATACGTGTATCGGTATGTATATGTATATGTATGTGTATATGTGTATATATATATATATATATATATATATATATATATATATATATATATATATGTATATGTGTATATATGTATATGTATTTGTGTGTGTGTGTTGACCCTGTATAAGCGTATGGATGTGTGTACTGAATATATATCTAGAATATTCTTATTTCTTTATTTTTTGTTGAATATACATCTAAAATATATTTATGGGCGCGTATGTATTCTGAATATATGTTTGATTAATAGTGAATCGGTGTAAGTGTCCATGTTTTGGATGTGTATATCGATGTCCGTTTCTTTATATGTATGTTTATTTAGGTGTGTCTTGGTTTGTTTATATATGTAAGATTCTCGATGTATGGATGAGATCTTTTTGCTTGAGTGAATCTGTTAAGCTGGCAAGCAAGAGCAATAAAATAAGGACAGGAAGAAGCAGTTGAGACACCATGGGGGGTAATAAATGATAAAAAATTAGGGAATGGACAACCACTGGCAAAAAAGGTCAAGATAAGAAAATTAGTAATCCAATACTAATTCATAGGAGTCAGAAGATACTAGAAATAGAAGATGCTAGATCCCCAAAAAGAATTATTTAAGACAGAAAATTCTTCAAATCCATCCATTCCTGAAAGATTCTCGGTCTGATGAGGTTAACTTTCTTGGGAAAGTGCAACCGAAACATGTATGCACATATGTAACCGATAATGTTTGTATAAATAAAAATTTATACTTATAAACAGCTCTACTTGGTATTGAGCACTTTTTATAAACACTTGAGTTTCTACGGATTTACATTTACAGAAACCAATACATATACGATATATATATATATATATATATATATATATATATATATATATATATATATATATATATATATATATATATATATATATATACATGAATACATATTTGTCCTTATTATAGTGTGGAGGATATATATGTATATTTTGGCATGAACCGCTCACTTCCCTCGAGATAATCTTAATTATTAGCTGATCAAGTTGTCTCTTATCTGGGTGCAATAGTACACAAACTGGTGCATGCATACACACACACACTCGCAAACACACACATTTATAAAAAGTGTAATATCCAGTGCAGAATCAAGTCATGTGAACATATACCAGAAAGAAATGTTAACATACGTCATACACCATCTACTATGACCACGCAATGCCTACAGCTACATACCTTGAAAACGGAGCTATTAAACCTGGCATAGTGATATGTGACAAGAGGGAAAATGTAGCAACCCTAGTTGAAGTCAGTGTCCCTAATAAGGATGGCTTAAACCTAGCTAAGAGGGATATTATAACGAAATACCAACGTCTTATGTACGACATGCAAATAAACTGGAATCTTAAGATCTCCATCATTCCAGTAATTATAGGAGCAACCGGGCTCGGAAACAATAATTTAAAAAACTACCTGGCGAATATACCTGAGGGGCCAAGTGCAAGAGAGATACACACAATTGCGATTAAAGGAACGATTAGAATCTTAAAAAGATCTCTCGGTTGGAGTCTCTGAAATAGCGTGTGAATGTCTGGCACCCCTTAGGATGCACCATCCCCAGCAAAAAAAAGAAGAAAATCGAAAAACACACTTTCACATAAACACACTTTTATACACGCTTTTGTTATATATATTGACTCTTGTAGACACACACACTTACACACACCGATCGCTTTTCCCCTGTACATTCAATGCATAATAACAAAATATCAGTTGTTTTAAATCCATAGATTTACCTAATTGGCTAAATCCTTCACATGTGAAATCACATGATTTGTTTTTCGTTTGAAAATTTAATTTTAGAATTTTTCGTGTCTTTGTTCATGATGTAAATTTGTATTTGATTTTATTATCTATATATTAGACTAAAGCTGAGTTAATAAACGTTCGTTTCCCTAAAGCTTTTTCCTGTATATCTCAATTACATGACCTACATGGTAAAATATTATTTAGTTTTAGGATTGCGTTACGTTTGAAAGAAAGTTTTCCATTTTAATTGTTCTTATTCGCCGCAATTTGCAATAAACTCACCTAGTAATCCACCTCTTACGAGACAGAAAAAAGGGGGAGAGATGTAGCCACCACCACCACCACCATCATCATCATCATCATCATCATCATCATCATCATCATCATCATCATCATCATCATCATCATCGGTTTAACGTTCGCTTTACATGCTGGAATGCGTTTGATAACTTTAAGAAATTGACTTCTAACGCAACCTTTCTCTGACCAGGTATTTATTTATCCCTCTTTCCCTCGTGTCCATGTTTATCACTCTCTTCCATGCTTTCCTTGGGTGTCTCCTGTGAACTGAAACCTGCTACCTTAACTATTCTACATCTACTAACACAAGAACTCTTATCAATTCTTTCAGCATTATCATACAACCGAAGTCATCTCTTCTGCATTCATCTCGCTATACTGCCCAGATTTAATCTTCCTCTGAGGTCATCAAAACTAAACCTGTCTTTAAGACTCATTACCCACCCATAGTATCATGTTCATATAATTTCTCTCCGTGCTACGCATTTTGTCAATCCTCACTGACCAAGTTTCACTTCCATACATCATCACACTGTGTGCACATGCTTGAAAGACTATTTCCTTTGTAGACAGTGGTAATGCTCTGCTAGTTAGTAATGCAAGAAATCCCTGCACTTACACCATCCACTCCCAATTATTGCAATAAGACTAGCACCTGCTACACCTTGAGTTAGTAATTTTAGATTGTCTTTTATTTTATTTTATATTTAACTGATTTTGCAAACGAACCATTTTTATGATTCAAACAATCTAAACTAAGCTCAATGGGTGACACAACGGGTAATATTTTTTCTATCTACTATTATTATATATATTTATATTTTTGTGTGTAATATATATATATATATATATATATATATATATATATATATATATATATATATATATATATATATATATATATGAGTGTGTGTGTATGTGTATGTGTATGTGTGTGATATCGTTAAATTATAAAACCTTAATTTTTCAAAACAGTATCATTTTCATCCATCTTTATCCACGGGCGTAGATCTTTGTCATTGTAACTATGTATCGCTTTTATATCCCCCCAAAATGACTTGCGTTGCAGACATTCCCTGCAGATTATCCACAGATTCCTTTTCTAGTCTAATTATCATCGGATAGAATGAAATAGTGTTGACTATTACCGAGTCACTGTCACGTGTTATCGTTCCGCTGCAATCCAACGGTAATAAACAAGAGATATCGTCCATACAATTAAAAGATAGCACGTCGTGTTGATAATTGAGCCGCGGGAGTAGTAATAAATGCGTCCATCAAACTTGCAGTTATATGTAACTAGAAGAATACCCGTCCCAGGGCGGGTAAAGTTAATTTCCCGAACAGAACAGTTTTTCACCACGAAGATTAAATTCAAGATATAATGATACTAAAATTTATGTCTAGAAACTTTATTCCAATTTTGAGCCAAATCCATTACATGATTTTAATTTTTTTAAAAGCTTAAGAAGTCTTAAGATATAATTGAAATTTAGGGACAATTGCTTTATTAGTGTGTAATGGCTACGTATCAAATTTAATGTAAATCTGAGATATTTTAATTTTGAAATGGAAGATTGCGCCAATCTTATGCCCCTTAAAAACTGTTTAAAATATTCAATAAAAACTGAAATTTGAGAAATATTTATTAATTCATGTCTAACTAAGACCTATTGTCAAATTTCAAAACAATCTAGATTTTCATGAAGGACTTCCACTCCCTGTGATATTTTTCTGCAGACATCTATTTATGGCTGGATAATATGATGGTCTTCTCTGTATGCAGAAAAATATCACATATTAAGGCCATTATTGACCCAAATACAAACTGTTTAAATGTTAGAGACGAAATGATTTTTTTAAATTGTGTCCATAGGAGACAGGAACTTCTAATAAACTTGATTGATAGGTTCACATAAAGGACTGCCAATAATACGCCCCTGCAAAATACATAACCTCAAAATATCCCCATAAAATACCAGATTCACCCTTATATTCGCGCCTTCTACCCTGAAAAGTACTCTTCCAACAATCACCTCCCATTAACATGTTAATATTTTAATATGGACCATCTCTATATCAAAACTTAAAACAAGTAAATTATTTGCCAATTATTAAGAGGAAAAAAACTTTCATGATACTAAACAGCAGATTAAAAAATCTCCTAAACAAAATCAATCCACGACCCAAATCTTGTCCTTAACTATTGATCAGGGTCAATCAATACATCATTAATTATCATTTCCATAATAATTTGATACTTGATTTAAATTTGCATTTCAAATTATAACTTAGATGCAAGTTTTAAATATTAAAAAAAGAATCACATAAGAATTGTAGAGTTACTTCCCTTAGATTGGTTAATCACAAGCGATAACTAGCTTACGAGATTTTAGATTGTTTAAAACTTTTATTTTATTTTTGAACAATGAAACTTTTTAAAGTCCCTTAATTAAAATTTTGAATTTAAATTTTAAATTTATATTTGTTTTTTATTGTAAATTTACTACTTAAACTCACATTCTCTCATTAACACATTCTAGACGAAGCTAATTTAACCCTTCAAAATTAAATAACAGCCCAGATTTAAAAAAAACGCTGCGAATAAACATTGACTCACGGGACTTGGATAAATATTTTTTTAATATCTTTTTTAATATTTAAAAAGATATTTCTTGAAAATATGTTCTTTAAATTTAAATATAAACTGTTATATTTTACCCCCCTCTTTTTGGACTTTATTAAACTTTTTATCTCATATATATTTCCTTAACACAAAATTTAGATGATTCTAATTTAACACTTCAAAGCAAATAACGTATTCAAACGAGAGTTGATGCGAGACTAACCGTTTTCTTTACCAGATAACAACAAAAGCTGAAGATAGCCGGATGGTAAACGCTTTCTGAGCTTGAAAACAATGGTTTTGATGTTGTACTGATTTTCTGTACGATAAAATAAATAAATATTACGCTATTAATTTTGATTTTCTCAATTAATCGAGTACTCTGCTGGGGTTTTTCCTATCATCTTACAATGTAAGTCATATATATATATATATATATATATATATATATATATATATATATATATATAGCCAGTATTGAATTACTATGGTAAATACTGCTTAAAAGATTCATTTCATTTTGCAAAGTACATTCGAGATTCCAAAGTTGCTAATAAATTTATGTGTTCCTACGATATTAGCAACCTATTTACTTGTGTCCCTATTTTGGAAACAATCGATATCTGTGCTGATTTTTTATATCCTAGCCATTTATCGTTTCCTTCCATTCCTGAAAGCATATTCGTGCAGTTAATGAAATTTGCCACTACATCCGTTGAATTCAGTTTTAACGATGTAATGTATAGGCAAATAGACGGTGTATCTATGGGCTCAGTCCTAGGATCGACTATGGCGAATATTTTTGTGGTTTTTTTAGACGGCTTTATTATCTGAGCCCACTAAACCTTTTAGTCTACTTTCGATATGTAGACGATACATTTTGCAATTTTAATAATAAAACGGATGCAAAAACATTCTTCTCCTTACTCAATAAAATGCATTCCGCATTAAAATATACCTATGAAGGAGAGCGTAATTCCACTTTAGCTTTCCTCGATGTATTGGTAACAAAAAATCCATCGAGTTACCTTACATCAATCTACCGTAAACCTATGTTAACAGGATTATATACTCGCTGGGATTCATTTTGTCCTAACAAACGAAAGGTAAACTTTATTTGGACATTAACACACAGAGCCGTAATGATTTGTTCAAAATGAAAATTGGACGAAGAAATTAAAACTATAACTAATATTTTGTCCAATAACGGCTAACCTCTTGATGTGATTAGGGCAGTCATCAAAAGGAAAATAAATACTTTTTTTCCGAAATAAAACCTAATACAGTGACTACATGTCCGATTTACATTCGTTTACCTTGGTTAGGAACAGTAAGTGAGAAATTCGCCAAGCAAATCGGCAGTTGAAAATTGCTATTTTTCTTCGAATGTGCGTGTTGTGTTTTCTACAAAATCTTTATTGGCGTCCTCTCGTAAAGACTTTTTACCTCCCCACCACGACCACCATCATAATAATGATGTAATTTATCATTTTAAATGTAGTTGCAGTGCTGACTACGTGGGTAGGACGACGTTAAGATTAGATAGTAAAGTCCAACAACAAATTCCGAGTAAGATTAGGAATGAAACCTTCCGGTCAACGGACGTTCAAAATAACACATACGGGTCTTCTATTACAGACCATTTACTTAAAAACCCGCTGTGCGCTAGGAATTTTAGCATGGACTCCTTCACAATTCTCAGTCATGCTCCCTCATTATACCATCAAAAAAACTTGGATACGATCCACGTTCGTCTTAAACGTCCCTCCCTTTGTAAACAAAATGGAATGTCTATTGGGACTAGATGTGATCAGTCTCTAAGATTCATCCTCCATTGTACATATAACATAACGCTATTTTATTTTCTGTACTCTCTCTTTTCACCCCCTTTTTTAAATCCCTCGTTTTTTTTAAATCCCTCGATACAGCCTTTGTTAAGAGAGGGCGAAACCTGTCGGCTGGCTTTTTTTTCTTGATTAACTTTTAATCATTAACGATAAAATTCGTCTTCCCTTCATGCTTGCGATAATAAAATGTTGTACTCCCCAAAAACTCATGAAAATATATATATATATATATATATATATATATATATATATATATATATATATATATTAGCTCTTGTAGAATCTACGATCGAACACTTTCTTGTTTCCTTTTTTAAAAATTATTTTCCTATACTATATATGTAGTATATCTTATTTATACAAAACATTTTGCCTACATATTTGCAGACATATTTTAGTGACAAATGTATATCAGCTTCATAACTTTTAGTGTGAAGAAAGTGAGAATGAAACATTTGAAGAAAAGTAATGATCACGTGACATGGGTTTTATTTGAAACTTATTAAAAATCTGACAAGCGGATTTTGTTTTCCATCTTTTATTCATATAATAATTCTCATTTTATTTCATCCTTCTTTCTATTTCGACAAACATTTCATGTTCTTAATTAATCTGGAACACGCGAAATGAGTTAACATGCATTTCAGTTTGTATCTATTTTCGAAGGGGCGGTAAATTATCAGCAATAAATTATGACACTTATTGTGTGTCAATTTCATTTCATATTTTTTTATAAGTGATATTATAGACAAAGTAGGAGTCACTAACCCGAACACAGTCGAATATCTCCTCGTTTCACTTATCAAAAACGGGATTTTGACCAGTCGCTTTTAAATTGCGGATTAGAAAGCGATTTGAGAGACAAATACGGTATGATTGTAAAACAAAAATCACCAGACAAAATTTGAATGTTTTTATGTTTACATTGTGTTTAATAACTGTACGAATATTTCGATAATGCATTTCGGTTTCTTATCTATTTTCTAAATTTAATTTCGTAAGCATCCACCAAGATTTATTTCAGTTTCTTATATATAAATATTCTACATTTTACTTCGTAAAAAATCCACCAGAATGCATTTTAGTTTCTTGGCTATCTGTCCTCTAAATTTAATTTCGTAAAAATCCACGAGAATGTTACAAAATATTGCCGAGTTTAGGGAGAGACAAAGTTCCTCATTCATTTCCGGGCAACGCTGGGTATTCTTGCTAGGAAAAAAAAACTAATTTCATATGAATACGCATAGTATGACTGTTGTCAACATTGGTTTCCCCGATTTTTTCTAGAATCAGTTATTTACAGAAAGGACCACCAGAAGGTTGCCAACATCGATACTTTAGAGTTGTGCTATAGAACTGACTAGATTCGAACACGGTACACCCAGGTCGTCATTCCTCATCGGTATTTAGTTCAACACCGCCATCACCTATAATAACTTTGTACACTATGCATTTTCACACACCTGCGAAGTCTTCTTATTTGCGTGCCTTTGAAGCATGTGTTCATAAGACAGTTTCAAACTTTTTATGCAGTCCTTTGAATTATTATTGTGTTACTCTGCAAGATCTGTCAAACTGCACTGGTCGGGCAGTAGAGGGCAGACAAGGCAGTGTTGCCTCGTATTGTTCTACTCAACATTTGCAGATGTTTGGGTCGGTTAAATGCTTTCGAGGCGGAATGCCTCAGAAGGGGAAATTCCCATATTAGTAGGATGGGGCCATTCCTTAGTCGTCTGGTCCACAGCTGCAGTCTGGTCTCTTCATGGGATGTTGTTAGGGGGTAGACATGGCTGAGGAAGCTTCCATTGACTTCAATCGTTGGACCTTTAATCACGTCTATGAAGGAGATGGCGTTGGTCACTGATAGCCTTTGTGATCTCTATTCGGCTGGCAACTTCCTGTCTCACATCTGCGAAGTAACGAACAGCTATCCTATCATATTTATGCTTGCCTGCTTCGTAACTGACTAACACTCGTCTTATGGGTTGAAAATATCGCCTCAAAGCTTATCAACTAAGATATTAAAGCATGCATGTACACAGCCGTACTGCCCCTCCCTGTTTTACAACAAAATAAATAAATCTAAAATATCAGACAGCAAAAAATAATGATGTTAGTAACTTAGATTCGTATAGATCAGTACACCGTAAAATTCCTACGCTATGAACAAAATTAAATAGGAACTTGTTACGCTATGAACTGCGTTTAGCAATTAAAGAAACCCGATTATAAAGTTAATTGATATATTTCTATAAATTAATATATTTAAAGATAGTTTTGTCGATATACTAACGAACATACACACTTTTTAAAGTCGCAGAAATACAGAATCCCTTCTAACATTCTTGGAAGAAAAGATTTTCTTTAATAACTACGATATAGAGATGATTCGTGCTCTACAAAGAAAAATGTTCATTAAGAAAATGGAACTGAACAAAGTATCCAAATTTCGCCAAAACATAAAAGACTCAATGAAATCATTGAAGGGGAATGATTTTGAAAATAATGAGGATATTCAATCATTTTAGTGCAGTGATATACATGCAGTATCTATTAACAATTTTGTTTTATATTTAGGCATTTAATGTGTGTTTGCGTTGATCAATAGTCATTCCCCTAATAAATCCATTTTGGTTACATATAGTTTCTGTAATTATCCTCATGAAATATTACTATAGTTGGCCAAACCTATACTCATTTTCTATATCTTTTAATGAAGAAAAATGTTTGAAGGTCATCGAATCTTACGTGATGGTCAATCCAACGCTATGAACAGATCAAAAGTTCATAGCGTAGAGGTTTTACTGTAGAACGATTTTGTTACCGGTTTGATTCTGTTGTTGGCATTGTTTTTCTCGTTTTTTTTTCTAGAATCAGGTATGTACGGAAATGACCATATGAAGGTTGCCAGCAAGTATTGTTATGGCACGAACATAGCACACGCAGGTCGCCAGTTATTTACGCCATTATCCACTACGCCACTACGAACTCTTCCTCCTACTAGTCAAAAATAAAGATAGACACGCACTACCCATGGGAAACCATTCGAAGACAATTTATTTTTGAAGAGTGAAGGTAGAAAATTTAATTTGGTATTTATTTTGTTGTTGTTGTTGTTTTCGTATATTCTGTGAACTTATTTTATTCTATGTGAGATGGATGAGACTTTAAAGTCTGAATGATGGCGTAGAAAAAAAACCTGGAGGCAATTACTGTCACCAGTGGCCGCTTCAAGTTAGACGAGTTATCTAACATTTACAGAGTTTCCTTTATTTTTCTTTCTTCTTTTAGTCGTATAAATACGTTTTTTTTTATGTCTGAAATTTAGATAGAGGAGAAAGAAAACTTTTTTTCGATGAGCTTATCAAAAAATCCCCTGAGAGTAAAAGTAACTATCAATAGAGAGTCTACTCGTTCATTCAATTAGTTGTGTCAATAGTATGCTTGTCCTTTCGTTCGCGCCTATTTGCTTTCTTCCAACAAAAGAAAAAAAAACACAGCACGAATTATGCGTCTTTCATTTAACGGACACAACGGTGTAATGTTTATTTGATGATGGATAAAATTATATGTAAGATTAGTTTTATTAATTAGGATTACTAATATTCTATGATTAGAAGAAGGGTAGACGTGAGTGATGTCACAGCGGCTGCAGAAAAAATGGCAGGCAGCCCGTTTCCAGCAGCGACTCGTGTCGATAGATCTTCCCTCTCCATTTACATAATCTAATCTTAAAATGTAAATATTTAATAATACACCCCGTTATAATAAATAGTTTTACGTATATAATAAACAGTTACAAATCGACTATTTATTTTTTATTTATAGATGAAATAACTATTTTATCTATAAATAAAAAAATAAACAGTTCACGGACACATATTACTGAAACCACAACCATGGTCGTGGTTTCGAATCCTGTCATAGTCAGGCATGCTGATGAGCATCAGTAACACGTGTCCGTGGATAACTATTTTATCTATAAATAAATAATATATATATATATATATATATATATATATATATATATATATATATATATATATATATAAGTGATGAGGATACAAATTGGATAGAAAGCGATAGTTATTTAATCATCAATTGTTAAAACAAGGGTTATATAAAACTATTCTTCTTTCCTTAATCCATGGATTTTCAAAGATATGCACTTATCATCAGAGGAAATTCGACAGATAAGTCAGTAACATTTATTGTAATGCAAACATTTGAAAATATAAAAGCCATAAAAATATAAACAATTTAAAGAGCTTAAAATATGCAAATAAAATCATCACCATTGAAGAAGCATAATCAAATCCGTAGAATACTAGATATGAAGCAAGTGTATATATATACGTCCTTAAAATTAGGGGGGGGCATAATGTATGTAAGGAAGATAACTCTCTCAAGCGCATAGGAAGCGCATCACATAGCTTTAACACAGATTGTATCGCTAACAATAACAAAAAATAACAAAAATAAATAAAGGCGATAAATCATCACATGTACAATATCTGTGGTCGTGGTTTCGGATTTTGTCATAGTCAGCCACGCTGATGAGCAACAGTAACGGCGTAACCCGTGTTCGTGGATAACTATTATCTCTCACGCATATATATATATATATATATATATATATATATATATATATATATATATATATATATATATATATATATATATATATATATATACTAGCAAAACATACCCGCCCACCGGGCAGCAATTAATTGAGAGGGAGGAGGCGTTAATTAAAAAAGTGTTTTTTTTAACTCAGAGACTTCCATAATTTGGTAAATTTGTAGATTAACTCCCTCAGTTAAATTACCCCCATTCTTGAAAAAATGAAAGTCTTCTTTTTAGGGTCATTCTAAATTATCAGGGCAGTTAATTAATATATTTTTTAGCCCTAACTCTAAGTTCAACTTGTAAGGTCGTAAAGCCACACGCAATCGCTCCAAAAGGTCCCCCTAAAAAAGATAACGCACAAAATTCATCTCTAATTGCAAAAAATGGTTTACTGCCATCAAACCCGAAAATAGAAGATTATTTTACGTTTAATTTATATGCGAAACTGGTCCTCTACTCTAAATTCTAAAATATTTTTTGTTGTTTCTTTTTTCATCCAGGTTGTTTCAGTGTAGTCACGCGTAATCGCCTGAAAAAGTAAAATATCATTTTATCAGATGTGGAGGAGGGTAATTTACAATAATATCCAAAGTTTAATATATGTATTTATCCCATGAAAATAAGGTATTTAATAAGTGAGATCATTTTTAAGTAATTTATTTATTTTGTTACGGGAAAATAAACGAAACTAAAATCAATTTCTTAAAATTAAAATAAAAAAGGGACGTATAGTTTTTAAAAAGAGAATAAGATTTTAAAAATGTAAATATGGGTAAATTTGCAGATGTACACCCTAAATTAATACTCACCTTCCTGCTTTTTAGCCGATTGCGTGTTAACACCGTGGAAAACAAAGAAAAAAAGCAAGTATTTTGAATTTGGAGTGGGGTATCAGTTGTATATATATTTAACGTAAAATGTTTCCCAATTTCTTGGCCATTCTATCCTGTTAAGGAATTTTACAATTTTTTCCACTGATCCTAAGTCGAAGTGGCAAGGTCATAAAACCACATGTAAGCTTCTAAAATAAAGTAGCACCCCCTCCAGTAAAAAATGCAGCGGATTTAACTCCCATAACAAAAAATAATTTAGTTTACTGACCGAAAATTGTCCCGAAAAATGGCGATCATTTTACATTGAATTTATATACGAAAATTCTTCCCCACTTTAAATTCTAAAATAATTGGGTGTTTTCTTATTTCTGTCAAGCTTTTCAGGGTGTTTACATGTGATCACCTAAAAAAGGTAGAATATTTTTTTTTTGGGGGGGGGTGTAGTTTAGGGGAGGATGTTAATCTACAATCATACTAAAATACGAATCTCTATTTTGTTCGTAATATGGATTAATTACTGCTACTATTTTTTGTCAATGAAAATAGTGAAAAAGTCTTTGTAAATATTAAAAAATAAGTTCGTTCAAATTTATAAATTAGGTATTACTTAATTAATAAAAAAGTTATTCATTTTTTTCACAGAAAATGTAAAAACTGCAAAATAGGGCGAGAGAAAATGGGCAGAGATAGATAGAGACTGAGACAGACACAGTTTTCTTCCCTTTTCTCTTCTTGTTTCTGCTTCAACCTTCGTTAAGGTCGTCAGCGAGCGCATATATTTTAAAACTTAAGGTGTTTTAGTTATTTTTTCCGATTTATTTATTAAATAACTGTAATTAATTACTATTAATATAGACGAAACTATTGTATATCGATAGAAAACATAAGCTGATGCAATTCTAAATTAATAATACATAACATTAATTAATTATGAATAGTTTTAAAAATAGTTGCTAATTAGGCAGTCAAAGGGTTCTCTCTTAATCGTTTATCTGCACTATATATACAGAATATCAACATTTTACATTGTATTATTGATTTAAATAACGGTAACCCATTTTGATTATAATATAGAAGTGATGAATGAAAAACACTTTCGCATTTATTCATTTAGATAGAGATAGTTTTTTAGTGGTACAAAATGTACTTAAAGTGTAATAAATAGAAAAAATGGTGTCATAATGAATCGGAGAACAGCATTATATAGTAAGGAGAGAGAGAGAACAAAATAAACGTTGTTAAACTTTATTTAATATTCAAAAAGCATTTGAGTAAAACCAAAAAGTTGTAGGAAGAAAAGTAATAATAGTATAAAAAGCATTCAACTAAAAGCTAGAAAACTAATTCTGCCTCAAGTTCTAGTTTTCTAGCTTTTAGTCGAATGTTTTTTTTTTACTATTATTACTTTTCTTACTATAACTTTTTTGTTTTACTCGAATTATTAAATAGAGTTAAACAATCTTTTTTTC
>OY744520.1:111140119-111205119 GCA_963556195.1 Sepiola atlantica | reverse complement strand
AAACATGTGAAAAAGTGAAAAATTAATTAATTATCTTGACAAAACTTCAAGTCTAGCCGCACTGAAGAGCTGTGATACAGCGAAACAGTCTGTCTGTGGATAACTATATAAGCCCCCCTTTTGGGTGATGTCTCTTGTTGCTTCTTAGCATAATGAAAATCTCATTGTGAATAAAAACAATTGAGTACGGTGGAAGCGGAAGTTAATGTTTACATAAATAGACATTGTAGATACCATTTACGAGCGCTTTTCCCGTTGGCGGAATTTCTATAAAGTACGTAGATTGCAGAAAAAATAAAAGTAAAACAAAACAATGTGCGTAAAATCGTAATTTAAAATATTTAAGATCATTTTAGGACAAAATCAGATTTAAAATATTTATGCCCAAGTGGGGTCGGAACTCTAACTAAGGCGTGCTTGTCAACGCTCTTCACGGTCTGATTTATCAATAAAGTACTCCAAGACTGAAGAACCCTCCTTCCTTCCAAGTCAGTGTCTTATACGTCCGGGTATCAAGGGAATAACTCACAATTAACATTGCAGCTACTTTTAGTAAAACATTTTTTTTTTAAGTTTAGGTGTATTCAGTACTTCTAACAGTTTTAGCGTAGAAGCACCTCTTTTTGTTAATGAATCCACCAATTGCATTCTCCTATCTATCTAAAATACCTCGATTTCCCCTTCTAACACCATCTCTCTCAGTTTTGTCAGGTCCACTCTCAGTCTCCTGTCAGCCACAATGTGTGTAGTGCCCAAAGCACTAGTCAGTGATCTATTTTCTGTATAGCATTGTACTGGTGGCAATACAGCCATACCAAAGGTTTCTTGCACCAAAGAAGATACTAAGAATCATGCATCCGCTGCCTTACTTAAAGTTTCAGACATTAATAGACTTTTTGTTACTCTGTCCAACTTTTTAGATTGCCAGCTAATAGATGTCACCTTCTTGTTCTCGCCTTGAATGAAAACAATGATACCACCTTGAGATGATCCATCTTTCAGGCTAGCATATGTAGCATCCGAATATGCTAAGACTCTAATTTTTTCGGATTACCTAAATTAGGAAATGTTAGCACAGTTTTTCTTGTCTTCAATTTAGTCAGCGCCTTGTTTGCCTCTTGTAGCATTTTCACAGTTGAATGTTTTCCTGTATTGCTCAAACACACGTTCCATAAATTAAGTCTGGTCTTGTTTGCGAAGCAACCCTACATCATGTGTCTACTTTAGCGTTATAAGTCAGCTTTCTCTTGTGCAGTTTATGCTTCTGTCATCCTTGTACAACTTTTAGCTATGTTAATTGGTGTTATGATGTAAATGTAAGAGTCTTGTTTTATTTCCACCATTTCTCTAGTTGACACAACTTACAATCCCACATACTTAAATGATCCTCATGCGTGCTGACCTTAAATATTTTCTTTAGTTTTCCTATAATCTGTTCTTGAAAAAGGCATTACCACAGAAGGCAAAATCATCCACATGACTAACCAAAATTCCTATAAGTGATCCACTTTTATATCACTTGAATAAGGCATTGTCATACGGACGAATTGCACATCCTAGCTGCAAAAATATTACTTTAATTCTTTTGTACCAAGAACTGGGTGCACTATTCAATCCGTAGATGCATCTTTTAAGACGCCAAACCTCAGTTTTTAGACAGATATCACGAGGTGTACGCAGAAATACCTCTCTTGTCAAAGGGCCTCCTTGTAGAAATTCTGCTCTTATATCAATAAATTGCAACCTCCAAGACATCAAGGCTGCTGTAAAAAATACCAAGCGTAGACACTCTCTACTGCAGATGGGAGAATCTTTCTTAAGATTGCTAGTTTCCTGTTCCAAGCCACGGGACACTAATCTTGCTTTAGTTTTCTTTTCGTCGTCTATATATTTTTCAGTTACTATCCAGCGAGAGGATAGTGTAGCCTATTTTTAAAGGTAACTACTTCAAATACCTCATTATTAATCAAGCTATTCAACCCTCTCCTCTTTAGCATTCACAACATCCTGAGACATTTCTTGATCTGCAGTAAACATTACATCATTTTCCGGATAAGGTAGTTCCTATCAATCATCAATATGATCCCAATTAACACATATACGTTCTTCATCTCCTTTCACATGTACATTCACCCATTCCTTGTATTTTCCACTTTGTTTGGATTGTATGCTTAGTACTTTTGCTTGCTTACACCCCTTTTCATTCCTCGTGTTGTACTCAATAAAATAATTACGTAATGGTTTTACTCTATTATTCACATTACCATCAGACGTATTTTCTTTCTGGGAATCAGTTTTATCTGGTGTAGAATATTTATGACTATTATCCTCCTCATCCACATCAAGAGTATTCATAGATGGTTCTTCGTCTCTAGTCTTAAATTCTGATCTTTTTTTGTTGGTCTGATACTTATTACAACTATCTTTTACTTTCATTAATTGGCATGGATGAACAGGATAATAAGCTCCTCCATGGCGTACTAACACAGTTTGTCCTTCTTTCCCAAGCACCACTGCAGGACCTTTTCAACCATTACAATTTTTCCGGCGATAATAATCTTTATCACCATTATCATACACCGCATCTGAATAAATACGAACCTTATGTCTGAGTTCTCTTCTGATTTTTTCACTTGACTCAGCTGCAATATAGTTTTGTTTGCCACTGTGTAAAGCTTCCATATGCTGACGTATAATATCACTAGATGAGCTCTCCATAGCTGGATGTTCATCCTCTAAAATTAACGAAAGGTTAGTAATAACTCCAAATACTAATTGGCTTGGACTAAAACCGCCATTATTTTGTAAAGTGTGCTTGTCACTTACTGCAATTCTTGGTTCACATTTCACCTCTTCAATAGTTTTGTAGAATGCCTCTGATTATGCCGTTCCACAATCCCGTTGCAAAATGGTGACACACCTGGTGTTGTTGCAGTTTCTATATTTAATTTTTCATTCATCTATCTATATTTTTCATTTGAAAATTCCCCTCCATTATAACTTAAGAACTTTCTAGGTGCACCGAAATATGATATGCCAATTTGGTAAATGCTTTGCACAATTTCATCATGCTGTTTAGAAAACACTAAACAGGCTGCAGAATATCTTGTGGCAGAATCAATCATATGCAAAATCCAAGTTTTATTGTGAATGTATTCCTTTAAGTCTATACACAGAACTTGGTTGTATTTATCAGCCATGGGCATAGATACCACTAGACGCAATGGTACACGTTTATATTTCATGCAGACTTCACATGAATCGCAACATTTTTCAATTACCTTAAGGAACTCAGCATCACAAAAATCCTTACTTCCCCTAACAAGTTTATACAACTTTTCTTTTGAGGCATGTGAAAATTGTCTGTACAACTCCATTGCTTATTTTTCTTTTTCTCCCAGTGCTACATTCTTTTTACAGAAGTGATGTGAAACACCATAGACACTCTCAATTCACTTCGCTTGTTAAATAACAAATTTGTAAGTGGAATACAGTAGTCGCCTGATCAGGTGTCAACCAAATATATCGCTTCACCAAGAATCTTGTATCATTCACAAAATTAAAAATAATTCTTGCTTTCTACGTGGGGTTTTTACTCAACAGCCATGGAATTTTATTATTGGCAATACATGACTCAATCAAGACTTTTTTTCTGCCAATAACTGCTGGAAATGTTACTTTCCTAATTGTAGTAACCTCAGCTCCAGCTCCAAACTTGGGTGTTGTATCAGTAAATGAATATTCAACTAAGTATGTGTCTTGATCAGAAAGAGCATCAATAAAAAGGTCAAGCCAAGTTTTCCGGTGGCAGTTTACGTGCAGGCACTATTTAATATGCACATTCCAAAACACTCCTTAACTAACCCAGAAGCATGGAATTCTGCGTGTAATAGAGTTATGTGAATCTCTTGTATGCTTTTTATATTTTTCTCATGATGTCTACAATCTCTTGAAAAGTGTTTAGTAGAGTCACAATTAAAGTATCTCATAATTTTTCCATCCTTGCCTATTGGATTGGAATCTATACTGGATTCACAAGTTCTGTTTTGATATTTTCGACCACCTCTATAATTTACTCACGCCAACCTTTTTTTTTAATGTATTCTCGTTTTTAGTTACAAAAACTGGTTCAAATTTTGCACCTAGTGCTCGCATCTGGCAATTCATTGCGACAATATCTCCAAATATATTTTGTATCGTATATTTCATATCTTCATAAGTCATAGACCTACACGTAGCACGAACCAGTCGATTGTTTTCGTCAGAGATATTTGCTACAGTTAATTAAAAAAAACATGCACGCCTTCCGGCAGTTCCACTTGAAAATTACTCAGTTGTGATAGAGGTATTCAAATTGTATCAAAAAGTCAGTAATACTTACACCGGAAGAACGCCTGTAGTCATAAAATTCCTTAAAGGCTATATAAGCCCGGGTGTTCTCATTTTTGTAAAAACAATGTTCCAGTTTGTTTGTTATTTCTGAACACCGTTTTCCTGACCTATACCTTGCTCTTCCAATTAAACTGAGAAATACTGGTCACCCTTTCTTGCGTTTATTTAGGTCCGTATGCATTTGCCATGTTGTTAAATTATTCTTCCATTCCACATAGCAATCTTCGTTTTCCAAGGCTGATGGCGATTTTAAAGCTTGATTCGTCATCATTTTTTAACACAGTATATGTGGCAATGTGTAGAACACAAAACAATATTTGATATCCCACACTGGTTTACGCTTCCGCTACCATTTGTCAAAGCTCTCCACGGTCTGGTCCATCAATGAAGTACTCCAAGACTGAAGAACCCTCTTCTCTTCCAAGTTAGTCTCTTATACTTCCGGGTATCAAGAGAGATCACTCAAAACTGTTAAAGGGGGAATAACTTACAATCAACAGTCCTCTCTCTCTCTCACACACACACGCGCGCGCGCGCGCACGCAGTCAAATGTTGCTTAGAATCACAAAAGGCGGTATTCTTTCCGTCTTCTTTCTCTCTTTCTTTACTTTCTCTTTCTTTCCTACTCTGAACCAAAGGCAACAAACGAAAGAACAGAACAGAAAGCGAATCTATATTCCCTATTGGTTAAAACCTAAAAATCCTGTTATTAAATTAATACTCAGTAATTTGGCATTAAAACTTCTGACTATAATGGTAAGAACGCCTGCGCTTCCCTTTATTCATGATAAAATATATTAATTGAATTAAATATAAAATTTGCTGAAATTAATTGAAAATAATATTTTGTTTTCAATAACAGAGGCCATATAGTTTATCTAGCTTCGTCACAGAGATACGGATAACATTTCTTTACTTTATATATAAGATTAAAAATAACACTGAACAAGGGAATAGCTATAAGACTTTTTCTACTATATCTAACCTGTGTGCAATATCCACTAATACAGGTAATAAGAAATAGATGCTTTTTTTCTTTTTCCTTTTTATTGTTCTTTGAGTTTTGACACCCAGTGAAAGCAACGGTAATTAATAAAAATGACTCTTGACAGCCATAAGACGGGAAATAAGTTATCTTTTGAAGTCAAAATCGAAAAAAGAAGAGGAAAAAATCTAGTTCAAACTTGCTGAAAAACGTTCAAGATTAATAAAAAAAAATGTTGAATTCTTTTTCAGTTTATTTTATTTCTATTTTCTTGTGTATTTATTGACAGAGTTTAGAAGGTGGAACTTGTGTATTTCGCTCTTCAAATAACCAATCACCTTTCTCGGCTCTTCCCGTAATACAAAATGGCGCCGATAATTGGAAAAGTAGAACGAAATTATTTTCAAAATGGCGAAGTGCATCACTAATGGACTCTAGTGATATAATTACAGGTGATCTTTGCCGATTTGATGCTGATCAGAGTTCAGATTTCAAAACTCGTGTGCTTTTAAAATTACACCTACAACTTCAATGGTCAAAAACAGTTAGTGACAGCAATGATCAAACGTATGACTTCACATGAAGAATCTTTGAATTGTATGCGAACATTATGGGAATAATAATCATCAATAATAATATGGCTGTCCCCATTTTGAATCTCGCTACGTCTAGCAACACTGATGAGTCGTAAACGACGAAACAGTTGTCAGATAATGACCGTATATCTAAAGTGTTAAAACCAATTTCTTTAAATGGTAAAATTAAACGATAAAAGAACGAGCCCTCAAAAATCGACTAAAATCTTATTTTAATTTAAAGCAAAAGAAAATCATGCCGACGTCACATCATATAAAATATGATTTGAGGTTGTGGTCGAGTGTTGAAATGCAATTTTGAAATGGCGTTTATCGTGTATGGCATTCGAACTCTTCATTCATATATATATATATATATATATATATATATTATCTGAATATGCTACATGTCGATTGAAAATTGGGGAGAGAGAGAAAAGAGGAGAGGAATAAGAAGGTCTTGTAGGTTAAATGTGTATCAGCCCAGCAAATGTGTTTGGGTAGATAGGAAGGGCTCTCTAATTGAAGAAAGAACCCATGGCATGTTTAATGAGATTAAGTTTCAGCTGGCAGATTTTGTTCTGTCTGATTTATTTTGGAAAGATTCAATTTTAATTGATTAAATAATTGTATAGTCCTCATGAGACGTGTTAATGTTGAAACGTTGGTTGATCCGCGTAGACTGTTTCTAATGTTTATATAATTTTATATATTCTAATCTTTATACGCATCCCATATTAGCGACTTACGTTTGTAAATAGAAACACCGTAAGACCCTTGAGCTGTCTCCCCTGTCAAAGCCAACTGGTTTTAGGGTCGACGGGAAGCCGGCGTTGTCTTGGGCGCAGTGGACGATATCGTTGAGAGTTTTGTGTCTACGGAATATGTCGGCGCTCCTTCTACATGAAAATGTGTGGAGTCCATATACATCGACCGGCTGACAATAGTGGCGGCACCTGTAGGTGTTGAACACTTTCGAATATGTGTGCAGGACGATGTCAAATCTGAGGCAATCGTCATCGACTAAGTTCCTACAGGCTAATGATGGCAAGGTTTTTCTTGTTACTGATTACATTGTTATTCCATGTTCTTGGGCAACGGCAGGTGAATCTTCTAGTAATATTTAAAATACAGTTATTCAATTTCGGTTCTGGGTAGACCTTAAAGTGGATCCGGTAGTGCCTTTCTTAATTTGGGAGATTTAGAGCGTGTTTAGTCGCCCCGTAGTTGTCATTAATCCCAGGTCCGCTCTGACTTAGAATTGTAGTATTAGAGAGTGCCTAATGTATCGGTTAAATAGTTACTAACGTTTACAAACTATTTATGTTTCGGAATTGTTTTTTAGATGAAGATTCAGAATAGACCTTGGGCGCAACGGATAAAGTGCGAAATAACAATGAGTTCTAAGTGACGGGTTGAAGGTTCAATCACCACTACAAGCGATACAAAGAATGTGGTTAAGAATTAGTTAAGGTTTACTACCCGGCTGTGGCTGAAAGAATGCGGACAATTTACCATTTTGTATTGAATAAAGGGTTCAGTTCGAAATCTTCTACAGATTCCTGAGTTCGACAAGATGCACTTGAAGAAGGTCTGAGGTTTCACTGGCTGAAACTTTGTGTGAATAACATCTAAGATGAGAACAGTAGTCAGAATAATCTAAATAATACAAAATTCAGAATATTTGTTGACCAAATATTCATCTACAAACCAAGTGAATCTACACATCAATCGTATGCTAAGCATACATTTACACCATGACTAAATATGTGAAGATATTAAAAACTGGAAGAATAAAACCTTTTGGTACTTCTTCAGATAAAGACCCGAGCTAACTCTTACCCTAACCCTGACCCCAAACTTAACCCTAACCCTAACCTTCGACGCCAAGTTGATTTTAGCTCAGGTCCTAATCTGGAGAAGCGCCAACTCTTTGTAAAGTTGAATCGACATTAAATAACCCAAAACGGTTTATATGCTATAAAACTAAACAAACAACCATTCAAACTCAATGTTGTTATAGCGGTTTTGTTAACGGCGCTATTAATGTTGTCAATATCAGAATTGTTAACCACGCAATTTTCTCTGGCTGGCAAGAATCCAAATTATTCTGGCAACAACAGAGGTTTTTCAGTCTTCATATTTCAAGAATTACTAAATATCTTATATTTTCTGTTTAAAAAAAATAAACAGATTCCGTTTTTCAATGCAAATTTCTAAACACAATGGACGCTTTTTCGTTTAAAAAGAAAATTTCGATATATTATTTCAATTATTTGGACTACTATTCTAATCTTAGTTGTTATATTTACAACGTTCTGGCCGATGTCACCTCCAACCTTCTTCAGGTGCATCTCTTCGAACTCGAGAATCTTCTAATTGAACCAGGAAATCTGTATGTCGAATTTGGGAACTTATGTGGAATTTCGAACTAACCATGGGGTAGATTGTTCTGATTCTATAAACCATGATTCGGTAAAGGTGTTAATTAATATTCTTTTCTTAGTTACAATTGCATACAGTTAAGACGAAAGGCTACCACTTAGAGTTGATTATTAATCAATAATTTTACCGGTTACACCACGTGTTCATGTGGACAATTCTACTATCATATCTACTTAAGAGGCCATTGTCGTCTAATATTTTCGCTGATTCTTTGAGGGGTCATACTCTTCACGATTCTTCCATGTCTTGAATTAGTACTTTGTATGAACAGGGCAGATTCATTTCCTTTTCCTTTCATAGGTGATCAGCTATTCTTTACTTTAAATTTCCCTACTTATTACAGCTTTCGTCTAACTTTACTTTTAATGGTCGGCATGTTTCAACTTTGTATATTTTTCCACGTTTACATGGAATGAAATACACAGAGTTCGTAATGAGATTTTCTGTAGTAGGCTTGACTTCGACTGGTTTCTTTCGAAGAGTTGAGTCGCTCATAAAATACTCTTCTGATGCTGTATGGACTACATATCCTCTGGAGTTCTCAGACATTCTATTGAATCGTATTTGATCCGCAAATTTGTTGGGATATTCATCTCAATTCATCTCTATTGATAACCACTGTAGCAGTGCATTTGTCCACTTGAAGTATTATATCATAATTAATTCGTAGTGATTTATAGCCAACTTTTCTCTATTTGAGAGGTTAGGTTTTGGAAGCTTTAATTTCTCGGGTGTTTATTTCACTTTCATTCTGAGCTTATCTTCTTAAGCTTTGGGATTGCACATGGTTGCCTCCTCAACTGGAACTATCATATCGACCTATGACTTTTTCATAAAATGGCCAATGTTCTTGACATATGATGAAGACATACCTGTAAGTGGAGTGATTATATTTACCATGAAGCGGTTCAATGGATGGCATGCTGAACCTCGGACGTTGACAATGAACTTTAATAGAATATAATCCTTATGAAGCTTAGCAAAGCTATGTAGGTGTGGTTGCTTTCTTTAATACTAAACCAACGTGCTGTGTTTTGCTGGTATGAGACATTTGTTATACTGGAGATCTGTGAGAGCTCCTCTCTGATATCAGGGTAGGATTCTTCTTTTCATTACAGTGAGATCTTATTAGGTTTGCGAATTTTTTAGATTATTCATCCTTATTGATTATCACTGTAGCATTACTCGTGTCCGACGGAAGTATTATTTCATTATCATCATTTCGTAGTGACTTCATGTTCAGTCTTTCTACCTCTGAGACGTTCGGCATTAAGGCACCATTAATACCCACATTTTCTCATCTGTTTCCATTCTCTGCTAGTGATAAGTTACGTGGAAACCCCCTACAGGGAGAGGTCGATATACAAGTAAAGAGCGTATACATATATAAGATATAAGTCATATACAGACAGTTGTTTTGTCGTTATTAATACTCATCAGTGTGGCTTAGATACAGACAGCATATGAACATAAAGATTCGAAACTGAACATATATATATATATATATATATATATATATATATATATATATATATATATATATATATATATATATATATATATATATATAGTGTTTGGATTTAGGCTGCGTTCTTTCAGTTAAGCAAACATTGTTAAACACACCAGAATTCCTCTGCTTTATGATACCTTTTTTCGATTTTCACGATAATCTTTTAGTTTCAAAATCAAAAATATTTTTAAATGTCCATATGTAGCATGAGTACTTTTGATTCTTCGCCAAATCATCTTCAAACTATTTTGTAAAAGCTGTAGTAAAATTAAGAGAATTCCCAAAACAAACTATTGTTAGTACCAGAAGTTCTGTTTCCTTATAGAACATGAATTATAAAATTATAAAGCTATTTTCTTGAAACACGACCTCGTACTTAATATATATATATATATATATATATATATATATATATATATATATATATATATATATATATGTATATGTATATATATATATATATATATGTATATGTATATATATATACATATACATATATATATGTATATTAGGGGAGGTCGATTTTGAAACTGTAAATTATCGCACTCGAAGAAAGTTGCCAAATAATGTCAAAAGTTACCACAAGAAATATTTTTCTTCAAAATTTTGTATTTATTTGAGCATTGCAACTTTAAGATCAAATAAATCGAGATTTTTTCTCACTGCCGAGATTTCACCGGCAGATGTGTCGCCTTAAATTAAACCCGGGTTTTAACAAAAAAAAGTACTACATTACTTAATAATAAATATTTTAAAGTTTATTATTATTTTTCTTAAGAAATTAAATGTACATATTCAAATTAAAAAGGAATAAAACACTATGATATTTAATGTTATAGATAAATAATTATTTGTTTACATAGGCGTTTTATTTATTGGATATTTTTTATGGTATTCACCGGTTGAAAATTCATCGGGCGAATTTGACTTCCCGTGTTGATTGTCTGTTTAATTATCACACATATATATTGAATTGTCGAGCGCTGGCTTATCTAATCCCACTTTCCCGACCTTTTGTCACACCTTACCTTGTGGGAGTTAGATAAATAAAAACTAGTTCAGCCAGGGGGTTTTACCCCACCAAATAAACCGGTATCGTCCGGGCCTTTGGGTCTGGATTGACGCTTGTCTATTGGGGCTTGTCCGTCCTGTGCAGTTCTAGGAGGTGCATCTCCCAGGTTTTGCCTTCCCTCTTTGGGGAGGAGTAAGTTTATTGCTTACTGTCTGAGGCGGCCCTACCGGGGAATGCCGACGAAGCTGCCCAGGCAATTTTTAAATGGCCAGAGTGCTCACCTCTCGAGCACTGGCTTTCTCATCCCACTTTCCTGACCTTTTGTCAATCTTACCTTGTTGGGGGTAGATAAATAAAATCTAGTTCAGCCAGGGGTTTTTACCCCACCAAATAAACCGGTATCGTCCGGGCCTTTGGGTCTGGATTTACGCCCGTCTATTGGGGCTTGTCCGTCCTGTGCAATTCTAGGAGGTGCATCCTCCCAGGCTTTGCCTTTCCTCTTTGGGGAGGTATAAGTTTATTGCTAACTGTCTGAGGCGCCCCTACAGGGGAATGCCGACGGGGCTGCCCAGTCAATTTTTTAATGGCCAGAGTGCTCACCTCTATAGCGCAGGGTTATCTAATCCCACTTTCCTGACCCTGTGTCACATCTTACCTTGTTGGAGGTAGATAAATAAAACTATTTCAGCCAGGAGTTTTTACCCCACCTAAAATATATGTATTGGAGTTGATGGGAGAATGGATAAGGACACATTGATGTATAAGGAAATTGTGGATGAAAATAGACAGAGAATTATGAAAAAAACTAAGGGACCAGAACACCATTTAACTTTTACAAAAGAAACACCATGTGAAAGTAAATATCTGACACATAGAGTTCTTCCGAATAGTGGTGCAACAGGTGCTGTTCATGCAGATCAAGTGGTGGATGTTTTGCATGAATTCCACAGTGAGAACAGTATCAAGGCTATACTTGTTGACAACACTAATACCAACACAAGTTGCGATGGTGGAATGGTTGCAATTTTAGAAAAAAAACTTTTTAAAACTCTTCACACAATTGGTTGCTCTTTGCATCATAATGAACTACCTTTCAGAGCCCTTTTTAAAAACATAGATGGTTGCGCAAAGGGCCCTACAACATTCAGTAGCCCTCTGGGGAAATTATGCTCAAATGATTGATATGATTTACCCCAAATATCATTTTCCACTATTAGCAATCCTCTAGAGTCAATTTTTAAAATTGATGAAATACATGATCTTAGTTCTGACCAAAGACTCCTTTATGAATACACAGTAGGTATTTCTAGAGGTAAGGTTGACTCTAGATATGCCTCCTGGAAAATTGGTCCTTTAAACCAAGCAAGATGGTTAACTTTGGCCATCAGGCTTATGTGTTTATGGACTCGTGGTGCATACCCACAAAGACACACAACAAAACTACACTATGTAGTAAATTTTATTGTAAATGTGTATGCCACTTTTTGGTTTGAAATTAAAAGAAATAGTAAATTCCACAATCAGTAAGTGCACATTTTTAATATGACCCAGAGGATTAAGGAGAAGCCTCAGGAAATCCAAGATATCACATTTAGAAATATACAAGGTAATACATTTTGTTTACTGCCTGAAAACTTTCTATATTCCATGGTTAAATCTGAGGAGATTGAAGTAAGAGAAGAAGCTTTAAAAAGAATTTTGGCCATTAGGTAAGTAATATTTATTCATATATCTCTGACTCAATTATTTATTCCAATTTATAGAATGATTTTTAAAGATTTTATTTAATTTCACCATAATTATTAAAGCAGTACAGATTGGAATTTTTTAATAATTCAATTAATTAATTTGTTCTTTCAGGAGTAAGGAGTCAACCAGAAAAAGATTAAAAAGAATACTACCTATTAATTTTAATGCCACACATTGGACACAATTAATAGATTTAAAATTATGCGGCATTTTTGAACCACCAATGACGGAAGATTTTACTGAATCTGAACTTCGAGAATCGTTGATGAATGGAACCAAGCTTGACTTGCCAGATTTGCCCTCACATTCTCAGGGTGTGGAACGGGCAGTTAAGTTAATAACAGAAGCTTCACAAACTGTATATGGTTTTGAAGCAAGGCATCAACACATTACAGCCAAAGTTTTGAGTCAGAAATTGAGACCAGCATTTTTGTCTAAGGTGTCTTATATGGAGCAATTTGACTCTCTATATTAAGCTTCATTAAAATAGTGTTAGGTTTTTCCTTATTTCTTTGCTTGTTATATTTTCACTAATAACAGAAAAAATCATTTTTTTAGGTATTCAAATATTACTGTTTAATTCATAACGTTAAAAGGTAGTTTACAAAAGCAGATACTGAAAATGAGGGGGGGGGCAAATTTTCAATTTGAAGATTTCTTTAATTCATATCATTTTTATAAAATAAAAGGACATTCCCTGCTTTTAAATGCTAAAATTATTTGGTTTTCACACCAATATTCAAGCAAATCTTGCAAAAACGAGGAATTTTCAGTATATTCTTGTCTACGATCTTTGATACCAAACGCTCAAAAAACCGCTGAAGTTTTTGATCTAATTTTTTGCATGAGTATTTAATAGGTCTATATACAACTTTCGGAACGTGCCTTTTTTTAATATTTAAAAAAAGTGTAAAATCGACCTACCCTAATGTATATATATATATATATATATATATATATATATATATATATATATATAAATAAAGCGTTAGATAATTTCACTGCATCCATGGCAAAAAACATAAACTATTACACTCTACATTTGACGCATAGAAAAATAATATACTTAGATTCGTAAATAAAAAAGTAGAACGTTTAAAAGAATTTAAACACCCTAAAAAAACGAATCCCCTTCCTTAGAAATCCACAAATAACTACGGAGCTTGAAATGCTTCAAACTAGGTTTGTAATAGTTCCTATTGATAAGGCGACGAATAATATAGCTTTTATTCGTAAAAAGTATTATATACAACGCTTATTGCTAGAAGTAGGAATAATAGGTGAAGTTTAAGATACTTATAAATTAAGTAATAATAAAAGCGATAATATTATTATAAACAGTACTGTTATTTGTGAAAAATTAGGATTAAAATTAGAAAAAAAATACAAAAAACTTCCATCTATGTATTGGATACCCAAAATGCATAAAACACCAGTTGGCGCCCGTTTCATTGTTGCCTCAAAAATATGCATCACTAAACCTTTAAGTAAGGCTGTATCTAAAATCTTTAAATTAATTATAAACAAAATAAATAATTTCCATAAAAAAAGTAAATTCTGTAGTAATATAAACCTATTTTGGGTGGTAAATAATTCCGATCTAGTAAAAGAAAAATCAGATCGTATTAATTCTCGTAAACAGGCTAAATCAATCTCGACATATGATTTTAGTACATTATATACAAAAATACCACATAAAGAACTTATTAAAGAATTAGGTAAAACTGTAGATTTAGCTTTTGCAGGAGGAAAAGGTAAATACATAGACTTTGCAAAATCTAAAGCCTTTTGGTGTAAAAATAAAAATGGTAAGACGAGTGTGTCAAAAACTGGTCTGACAATGCTTATAAGTGACCTTATAAAAGAGTTACTTTCAAATAGGGAATAAATTACTACTCCAAACAATAGGTATTCCAATGGGTTTGGATCCGTCTCCATATTGGGCAAATCTATATTTACATACACTGGAATATATATATATGTCATCATAAATAAAAAAAAAAATGATATATCTAGAGCGTATAGTTATCATGGATGTAGGCGATATATTGACGACCTTGTTTGCATTAATGATAGCGAAGAGTTTGCAAATACTAAACATTTAAAATATCCTAAAGAGTTAAAATTAAACTGTGAACATAAGGGAACACAAGCTACTTTTCTTGATTTGGATATAAAAATTGAAGATAACATATTTATCTATAAACTGTTTGATAAAAGAAATTCATTCCCTTTTCGTATCGTGCGAATGCCATATAAAAATAGTACTAGCCCTGTGTATATATTTTACGGGAGTATTATGTCCGAATTTCTGAGGATTGCTCGTGTTACCTTAAAATTAGTAGATTTCATGCCCCCAATTTCTGATCTAATAATAAGAATGATTAACCAAGGTGGCGATCAAAATAAAATATTTAGACAATTAAATAAGGCAATTACTCGCCATCCTGATGCTTTTAAATCTTATCAAATTAATCAAAATAAACTTATCATAGGATATATAAATAAAAATAATGTAGAATATGTATAAACGTATATATAACACATATACTAATTATAATGAGTAAAAGAAAAACAATAAAAATACAGTAGAAAGAAAGAAATGTTAATAAAGAAGAAGAAGAAGAAGAAGAAGAAGAAGAAGAAGAAGAAGAAGAAGAAGAAGAAGAAGAAGAAGAAGAAGAAGAAGAAGAAGAAGAAGAAGAAGAAGAAGAAGAAGAAGAAGAAATCGACAGTTATGAACGCCGATTTTAAACACTGGGAGTGGGCAAAGAAGAAGAAGAAAAAGAAGGAGAAAAAGAGAAAAATTAACGGTTAGCTTATAAACGCCGATTTGAAACTATGAGAAAAGGGAAAATATCGACAGTTGGCTTGTGAACGCAGATTAGAAAAACATTAAGTGAACAAGGAAGATTAGTATTTATTTGAGGTTGACGACAACGGGGAGATGGACAACAAAGGGGGAAGAGGGAGAGAAGGAGGGACTAAAGGTACATATATGTGTATGTATGTGTATATATGTATATATATATATATACATATTTATTTTTTTTTTTTTTTGATGTGTTGATATTTTTTATATTTATAATATAAAACTAAAAATAATACATTAATCACCTAAATAATAGTGTAATGAATTCGTCCAAACACTTTAAAATGCAGCAACATTTTTGTAAGTAACGGATAAATTTTATTAGACAGACGAACAGCATAGGTAAATGAATTTTTTTTGTTAAATAACTAATATAAGTTAGCAAAAGATTTATATGGAACAAAACGTAGATTTAGTATAAGGAACGTTTATGTTTTTGTCTTTTAAGGGAAGTGGGGTCTGATCAACTCTGCTGGGAAGCCATGAAATTAAATACTGTCTTGTTTTAAAATTCCCGAAACAGTTTTTCATAGTAAACAACTGATGATCCCTTAAAATAGTGTTAGAAACAAACTAATATAATAACTGTAAAAAAATAAATTGACTTACATGAGTGAGTTTCCACTGAATGACTTGGGACTATAAGTTTTTTTTGTTTTTTGTTTAATATAGTTTTAATGGTTGAGAAACTTCCGAGACTATATATATATATATATATATATATATATATATATATATATATGATTTTTTTGAAAATATTAATCTCTCACTATTGCTATGTATTTTGTGCCATGTGTATTCGTAAGAGTCTGCCGGGCAAATGATTAATTAATTCTGTTCGCTTTTTAACGTTTTGAATGGAAACTGCGAAGTGCTAAAATCCATTATTTCTGTCGACATAAAGATGACTCATCGTTTATTTACTGTCCTCAGAGTAATTTAATGAGAACAGAAGAATCCGTGTGAAAATCGCCTGACATTGACAAATGATAATAATCAACGGAAAATGTCGTTACCACAATAGAAATGTTACAAAGTTAACAAGAAATGTCTCTTAGTTTTAATTCTTAATAGAAAATTCTTTTTTTTTAACGATAAACACTGAATACATCAGAAACTTTATCATTCATATGCTGCCTGCTTAAAACGTGTTATAATCAAAATGGAATATATATATATATATATATATATATATATATATATATATATATATATATATTAGCAAATATATGCTCTCTCCGGTCGCATACATTTGCTAGGCTGAGAGGATGAAAGCACGATGAACGAACTACATGCACTGGACCCCAAAGGAGGTGGTATTAACGAACATATACTACACTAATCCTCAAAGGGGGTAATTTCTAGTAGGATGGTATCATCACAACAGTACGAGTACTACAATACCCCTTCAAAAATAGAGGAGGTAATACATGGGAGAATCTCCCCATAAAAGCAGGTAATGCCTGTGAATACAGTATCATGGCAACAGAAAAGATACTACACTACCACCTGCCACCACCCCAAAAAAAGAAGATAGTCCCTGGGAAGATTGATTCATGACAAAAAATAAATATTATATTACTCCTCTCTCAAAGGAGGATGTAAGACCTGGGAGAATTAAAAAAGGAGGAGGTAATTCCTGGGAGAACGGTCCTATGACAACAAAACTGATACTATACTAACCTATCTTAGATTTACAGCTTTTTTATTAATTATTTTAAAGAGGTCCTGCCATTGTTGAAAGAGAGATATAATAATATTTTTATATAATTTTCTTTTATCTACAGACACATGTATTTCATGTTTACGCAATCTTCAGTGTAGGAGATAGTAATTACTAATTTACTCTCTCTCTCTCTATATATATATATATGATAATATTTTATTTACACGGACATGTACATAATCTGCGATACTGGCATGCCGATGTTATCGATCGACAGTTACTATAAACTGAGATCTCATCAGGCAGAGTTAGAATCCGATCTTAACCTCAGATCATATTTGGAGAGAATGAGAATGTTTTCATTCTCTCCAAATATGATTAGAGGTTAAGATCGGATTCTAACTCTGCCTGATGAGATCTCAGTTTATAGTCACTGTTGATCGATAACATCGACATGCCAGTGTCGCAGATTTTATACATGTCTGTGTAAATAAAAAAATTATCATATATAAAGCTCTATTCTGATATTGAGCACTTTTTATAAACCCGGTTAAAATTCTCTGGATTACCACCCTGTGGATATTTTTTACCTGGATTATTACCATTATATATATATATATATATATATATATATATATATATATATATATATATATATATATATGATAGTAAATAGAACTACTATTCCAACGCAATGGAAAATATAAAAGAGGAAAACCAAAATATTATGTATGTATTCATCAACCTTTCGTCTTTATTTCAAGACTTCCTCACGATGATTGGTCTTAAAAAATAACACACAATTACAAAATATTTGAAACAGACGTAGTAGGAGGAGATAAGGTAAAAAAGGCCGCTGATGAAAAAGTAATTATGAGCTACAAATAGATGGTAGCAGTGGGAGAAATTGAGTTATCTGTGGAAAGTGTAGAGAGGGAAAAGTTAGAGGTCAGAATTATTAGAACCATTATGGAGGGGGTGAGCGAGTGTTATCAATACTGATGAGGTTATATAGTTGGTTATCGAAGCAGGAGAATGAAGGGGGGGGGTTAAATATTAAGGTCATATAAGTGGATGGTGTAGTCGGGGCAAAGACGAAAACAAGATATAGAAAGGGAAAAAGATTGTAGTAATATTTCGTATATATATATATATGTATATATTTAAATATATATATATGTATATATGTGTATATACACACCTATATATATGCATACACACACACACACACACATATATATATATATATATATATATATATATATATATATATATATATATATATATATATATATATATATATATAGCCCCACACACATATGCATATATACACACACATACAGCACACATATATATGAAAAATTTAAAAAGGGGAACAAAGATATTATTTATTTCATGACGTCCTCCGGAATGATTGACTTGAAAAAATAGTCATTAGAATATTAAAAATGTGGTTTTGTTTTGATTTTTTTTTGGGGGGGGGGATATTTATTAGGGTTTTGTTTCGAAATTTTTTTAAATTGAAATGCGTAAAATGTTTATAAAATGAAACGGGTGTTTTTATTTATTTATATTTATTTTGTTTTTGTTAATTATTCACTTTATTATAGATAGTATGTGTAAAGTTTGCTGGGAGTGTGGTATTTTCTGCTATGCATTGCAACACGATCATGCTTTTATTTTTAGTAGGCTAGAATTGTTAAGTTTATTTTAAATAAATCTCGGCGAAGAATCTTGAGTCAGCACTTATTATAAACTTCAACACAATTAAACAACGTAATGGCTTCTACAGTTTATCTCCTTTAATCGGCAAATTTATTTTATCCGAACAACGAATTTTATAACATTGAACTTGATTTCTACCATATTATAGTTAGCTTGGAAGCAGTCCCGTGGTATTGCGTTCAACAGACGGGCAGTTCTTGGAAAGAAACTGCTCAAAGAACACAGAGGAGGAAAAGACAATTATTTACAGTGGTTGTAGCTGGACGAGTTTTTGCTGTGAATCTTTTACAGGGGAAACCAGAGATTAAAGATCACTCGAGCCCCTACGATGAAAATAACGATAGAGTATAGAAAGACTGGCAAAGTCTCTTCTGTGAGAAAGAGGCTGGAGGGAAGAGAGGAGGAAATCACCCACTAGATTTCGAAGTCGATTTTGTACTCTATCAAGGCAGAAGAGAGTGCTCTGATCGGCACCTCTCAGGTGTAGCAACAATACTCCATTTTATGGCGTATTTGGTTCTCATATGAAATTAGAGTTTTAATGTCACCACCAATGCAATAAATTTTCTCAACTTCATGAAAAGAAATGACACGAGAACTCTCCAATAGTGAAGTCGATAAAACATATGGGCTTTTCATTAGAATTTCAGACAAAAGCACTTTGTTTTCTGAAATGGTGACTGGTGTATTAGTAAGTCGCGGATTACGTTAATATCTTGTGACGTTGGGAAATTGCTCTCTCGATACAAACAAAGTTAGCGGCGTGTGGCGTATCATGGTAATATCGTAATGAGATTGTATACTAAACCTCACAAATGACGTATTTAGAATGCCAGACACGTAAACAGGTTGCTATTCAGCAAACATAGCCGTGCCAACTTAGTGTCAAATACGGACTTAATCAGACCTGAGTAGGGAAGGATGAGGACAATCGCTCTTCTATCTTAGCGTTTCTAGAGTTTTAACCGAGACAAAACAACTCACATAAACATACTTTTGGATACCAGCGCAGACCAAGGACTCGATTTCTTGCGGTTATTTAATTCTGTCTTGTCTGTAGATCATTTTCGATTGGGATATTGACAGCCTTCACGGAGTCCTTCTTGTGAGTGCTTGATTCTTAAAAAAAATGAATCCGGGAAAGCAATATATCTCCAAAAGTCGTAACATTATATTTTTTTCTGAGTCTATTTGTAATCGAGTTATTAGAAACACTTGACATTTTAGCATACAAATATGTACATTAATTAGAAACCGTCAATGCTAGTGAAAGGGATTGTTTTATTACCAAAAAATGAATTTTTCCCCTGATTGAAAAACGAAATATCAGAGAAGTGTCTGATCCTTATCACTTTTTCAGTATTTATAAATGAATAAATGCATCTTAATATAAACTATTTATTATTTATTGCAAAACAAATTTATTGAATAACTAACTTGAATTATATTACCACTCCCTTTATTTCAAAGACAGAAACACGTAGTATTATACCCGTAGTCGAAACTCAATGACAACATGCATAAAGAAATATGGATTTGAAGGTGCGAATGAAAGAAACTATTAAGGCAGTTTATATTTAAAGCACTTTAGATATCTAATGTGTGTGATGATAACACTCAAAATGAGAACAGTAGTCCGAATAATCGAAATTATACAAGTTTAATTTTGTTTTCTACATTTCAATTTCCGATTTTTAGTATCATTTTCTATCAAAAACTGTCGTAAAAATCGTTTTCATATTCGCACCTGCACAGTGAAGAATTTATGATTAATCAGTTGTATCCAGCTATTTCATTATTTAAGCTCAGTTCAGACAAGAAAGCAATGCTTTAATACACGGAGGGATGATTTTATTTCGATGTTTTCATTCTCCTAGAATAGTTGTCTAAACAATAGCTTTAAGTCTAGACTAACCTACTATTTAACCCATAGTTAGGGGAATGAAATGGCCACATACTTGCATACCTTTCCCAACAGTGACAGAAATTAAACATTTCATGGCTGTAAGGTTACGCCCCGTTCTTTACTGGTCCCCAAAACGCGAAAGCTGTTGCAAATAAAGAATCGACACAAGAAAGGTAGAATTTCGACATCCTGTTAGCACATTCGGCTTTAGAGATATAATCAATTCCCCAGCCCCAGGTTGGGGGAGCAAAAGGCGATACATCCTCCCACTTCTACTGCAAGTCTCGCTCCTCCTGACATCAACAGTGAACATACCAAATAATATTTTGTTTACGTCATCCGACCGCCCGTAAACAGCTTTGACTCGATTCCCGATCACAGCTTTCCCGGGCAATACCATTATTTTATTAATCATGCAATTAGACCTACTTACGTTATGGACAAGGAATGTTTTCAATTTGTTCATTTCTTTCACAAATATATTTTGTTCTTTTTACTTTAGCTCGAAATATGTCTGCAGACGATCCGAGTTCAAAACCCGCGTCCTTCCTTAATAGCATTACATTGACTCCTATACCTTTAAAGAAACATTATTACAGATAATGTTAATTCACAGTGTCATTGCAATTTGATCACAGAAAGAAAATGAGATAGAGGAAAAACAAAACACAGAAATACGGAAGGAAAAAGATTTTTAAATACTGCCTTTTCGATTACCCTGAGTTAATTACGTTACATAACAAACTCAGTGGTAAGAAAGCAACGTTGAGATGAAGGTTAAGATGTTGTTACAGAACGATTAAATCAATCAATATCAAATGTTAGATAACCGTTTTCTATAAATGTTAAGGCAGAACTAAACCAGAAGAAGAAAAGTATTAGAAACTCATTAAATGCATGTAACGCCACATGGTACTACTAAACCGTTGGTAACGCTTGATGGGAATCTATTTATCCCCTACCGGTAGTCCGTAATTTTTTCGTTGCTAGAAAACAGCTGAATTTCTCGTTGACATGCTGTAAATAGTTGGCTCAATGGATAGTAATGTCTCTTTGTAGTAGTGGCAGAAACAGTCACAGGGTGTTGCTTCTTTTTATCCTTGTTGTTGCAATAATGGAAGCAATTAAGAAAAACGGCGAATAACTCCATTATTTACTCTGGGATTTGGTTTACATTTTATAGCAATTTAAAGCAAGTAGATCGAGAGTAACTGAATCTTCTGGGTCAAGCTCTGTCGATTGTGGTGTCAAAGAAAACCGACGCCGGTTCCCTTTGATGTCGAACACGCAAGAGAATAAATCAACCTCGCTTCTCTACCACGCATTTCTTCTAATTACGTAACTTCCTATACACGTAAACCAAACCGCTAACTTACTCTCCTATGGAAAATTATTTATGCTATACTTAATCTAACGTCACGTGGAGACTTCCTTTTGTAAAACACCCACGACTAATATCCCTACATCGATAATTATTAATACTAGACTGTATATATTTTTTTAATTCGAATCTGTTAATTTTTAGACAGGAATTCAGAAATAAAAAAGGGAATTTTGTTTTTTCAGCGTGTTCTTCTCTGCTTTAGTCACTTTGCTCTTATGCTTAAGATAAACACTTTAAATGAATCAAAAACAGTACGGGGTTGCCCACTTTAATGGTTTACATAAATTTGGTTTGCTTTTTGGGAGTATTTAATTGTATATGGCTTTTTTACTTATTGCTAAGGTGTTGTAGCTTAATACATATTTCAAAACGATAATAGTGCGTAATTCAACACAAAATTATTCGGTGTGATTTGGACTCTGCATTGTCGATTCCATATCAAGCAATGGTATCTATTAGGCCAATTATGAACCCCTGATTCTTCTATCCTCGGCTTCTTGTGGGATGTATTTTTTCCCTAGCTATTCTTTCTCTTTTATTGTTGGTCCATGTGTTCCATATTCTTTGTCACACACAGTCTCGTTCTATTGTATGCTTTGGAGCATCAAGATTCCGGAGTAACATAATTGGGCATCCAGATTTCAGCTTTAATTTGTGTGTTGGTACACCAAAAAATTCTAATTAATTAAAACATTCTGTACAGCCTGGTCGTCATCGAGAGTAGAATCCACAGAAGTGAAAGTGTGTTCCTCACCTGGAATTTCATCAAGCAGTAGTTGTTGATTGATGACATGTACCATGTCATTTTTAGTAGCTAGAATTGCTCTCTTCGTTAGCCATTCAGGATGCACATAGTTTTCGGTTATATTTGAGTAAACTTTGCTACTAAGTTCTGTGAGTAATGAAACAATTGATCCAATATCTGGAGTAATAACAATATTTCCATTGTTCGTTGTTGCAAGCTTACTATCACCGATTTTAAGAAGTAGGGAGGCAAACTCACCAACCATTGGGTCACTATTGAAAGATACACGCATGTGTGTAAATAACGTTACAGTCTTGATGTACTTCCATACATATGACCATTTAATGTAAGCATTCATCTCGTAAGCGGGACGTCCACGTGGAACAATAGGAAGCTTTTGTCGGAAGTCACCTGATAATAAAAGTGTTATGCCACCCATCAAAACATCACGTTTCTTGAGATCACCCATTATTTTATCTAGAGCTTTGAACGCTTTTGATGTGCCATTGTACATTCATCCTATACGATCAAGGAACAATTCTGTAAAACTTTGGAAGAATCTGATCCTCTTTCTATTTGGCAAATTGGATCAGTATCTTTTGTTAAGGATAATGGCAACTTATATGTGGAGTGAGCTGTCCTACCATCAGGAAGAAGAGTGGCTGCAATACGCAATGATGCCACTGCCACAGCTATTTTACCTTCTTACCTACCTTTAGCAAAAATTAACTTAGCAATAAATGTCTTTTCTGTACCTCCGGGTGCATCAAGAAATATAAGGCCACCTTCATGATCTTCTACAGTATTAACTACTGTACGAAAAACATGAATTTGCTCATTATTTGGTTGTGCGATACCATCTCGAACAATTGATGCTTGTTCATGAGGTTGATAACTAATTTCACACGTCCATGCAATAATGATCGGATGTGTATTAGATCGATCAGGTGAGGTAACCCCCAATTTTGTCGGTGTATTACCATTGATCTTATAAGTCATATCTTCGATATGAACCAGAACCATATTGAAGTTATCATCTGGAAATGTTATATCAACCTCAAGCTGTTGATTGCGTCCCCTACGAAGGAAATCTTCACTAAATGCTTCTTTGTGTGCATCCCAAAGTCGTTTTGGATGGGACACTGCACATGTGCACTTCATGCATCCCTGAATGTAGTCATAACTTGACCGTTGATCGTTTTTAGGTCATTAAAGTTCTGTGGACCTCTAACATTGTGTAGAAGCAGTCTCAAACAGAAAAAGTCAAATTGATTTTGGTGCACGGTGTATACCCTGCCCAAAACTTCTGTTCTTTTAACGCACAGATAGTTTGGAACCTGCTTACCCTGTAATCGTCGCTTGAACCTTAGTTTCAGTGTCCCAGGTATAATAAAGTGGAACTTCAGAGTACAAAAGTGTACATGCAAACAATCTGTTTGACATAATTTTAAGAAAGCCATTAGAGTGGTCTAAGGTGGCTTTTCAACTCTATCTGCTGCAATATTTTCAGTAAAGTATATTCGCTGTCCATTTTCTAGATGGACTGACAGGTGAATAACTGAGTGATGATATACATATATGTGAAAGTTAAGTATTCTCCGAATGGCTTAATTGGTTTGTACGTAACGTCCCGTTTCATATCTCTTAACGTCATCATGAGTATTAGTTTCAATTGTAAAAATAGCTTAATCACTTCCTTTATTTACATATTTGCAAATGTATTTAATTGATTTAACGCTGTTAGAATATTCATCATTAATATGTGCATCAAACATCTTCCAAAGTGGTTTACTATGTGGTACAACCCGTCGGTTGTCTACAGGAACTGTTATGTTGCCAGGTAGGGTAACTGTCGTCTCAAAACCTCCAGCTAAAGAAGATAGTCGTCGATAGTGTTGCTAGCTATTTGTATCCGACTGAGTTTCACTCAAGAAGTGTCTGGGATATCTCTTACTGCAATGCCCATCTGTGGGACATAGTGAACGTCTGTTTACGTTTCCACATGGCCCATGAATCATATAGTGCCTAATGGCATCATGTAAAACAGGATCTGCTACTGGATCCGGAATTTCTGCACTGATAACTGAATTTATGTCAGAGGATCTCAACTTTTGTTGAAGCCAAACCAGACAATTAACATGTGAGAATCCTCTTTTCTGACACTCAACGGTGTACATGTATGCTATGACCACTCTAAAACATCTCCGTTCGTTAGGAGTTGGATAAGAATACCTAGCTTTAGATGAAAAACTCTTGCTATGAGGTCATGACGATCATGTGGTTGTTGATTCGGAAGGAGTTCATTCACAATCTCAGGCCACTTCGGATTGCAGGTAAAAGTTATAAAAAAATCTGCAGTTCCATATTTTCTCACATATACAATCGTATCGTGTTTGCGTGCATTCATATAACGAGGTCTTCCAGTAAATGTTGCTGGTAGGATTGTCAGTTTATCAACATTTTCAGTATTGCCATCAATACTTAGTGAGTCCCTCAAGTGAATGAAATCAGCAACTTTTAGCTCTCTTTGATGAGTCTTCATGTAAGTAAGCCTCCCATGCTCTATTTTGGCATGAATATCAAATATGTACTGTTGGAATAGCTTTCTACATTCAAGCAACATCTTAAAACTTCCTTCATGGACCATAATCTTATAGGCATAGAAATCATTACAAGAAATCTTTTTCCTACTACTATTGCGTGGTATGAGGATTTGTTTGCCAAAAGGTGAAATGATATCCTTCTTGACCAATGAATGATCGGGTACTGTAAAGCGTCATATTCCCGATTTGTTTCAGAGATGCGCTGAAGTTGTTTTTTTGGGGGGAGATGCAAAATGATGTCGCGATGATGAAACTCCTGACCAACTATTACAACAGCAACTTCACGTGCCTCGGGAACATTGAAACGTCGTTCATGTTCACCTGTTGGAGTTTTGTTAGCATGCATAAGCACTTCCAAGTCATCACCTCCTTGATGCTCCATAGCCATCTTAAATTGTTGGATATATACATTTTCTTTGTGCAGCATGTTTTGCAATGCAAGAACAATATCTAATTTAGTTTTTGAGAAAGAGATAGATCTAATCGCCGCGTCTTGCTGTTCATCACACAGAGAATATATTTGTAGAAACTGTGGAAATTCCCCATTGATGTGAAGCAAGGAATCCACTCTATGACAAATCTGGCCACAAACTTTAAATGTAAGCATATAGCCCCTTTAACGTACTTGTTCAGCGCTAAAGCTTGGCATACTGAAGCACTGGTTATAACTCCGAATGTTGTTTAGGAAATGTATTGAATAATGCGAAGTGTTATCAATAAGGGATTTTAATGGTTCCGGGGTGTACCTAAATCTGGAAGAATAATTTTGCCACCAGAACAGCACATACCTGCTGACTCCCTAATCCATTTTGTAGCGTTACATTTCATACACGTTGTTCCGTTATTCATTGTGCCTATCTGAATGTCTCTGCGTAGGTAATAAGTACGCACAACATAATAATTGCGGCCTTGATGCCATCAGCAAATTATTTGAGGAACATTACTAAGTGATTTATGTACCTTCATGGCTTCAAATCTGGCATGTCTGTGTTGTTGTGTCATAGTATCTAAATTTTGGTTCGTCTCAGTATGCCGCGACTGTTCTACCTCATATGTATCTGCGGCAAGATGGTCTAGTTCCTGTCACTCCGAAGGTTGACTTTCAGTTTCGTGGAAGGAATCATCTAAACGCTATTCTTGAGACTGCTAATGATTTTCTGTTTGTAGACTTCTCTTTCTCGAGTCAGCTGGTTTTGTACTACGACCAATAGAAGTTTTCTTTGGGGGCATCTTTCTCTTGTTTTATGCCTGGAAAGAACTGTGATCGAAAAGTTGAATAATGAGAACGTGAAAATGAATAACTAACTAAAAAAAATGAAAGACAGTTGGCCACGCGTTACGAAAGGAAATTCTATTTTAGTCAAGTATGATAAAAAAATATATGGTTTATTAATAGTAAAAGAAAAAACAATTATATCGTATTTAAGTATAACTGAAAGTAGTTATGAAATGACTGAAAACATGGCAGGTTAGTCACGTCTGATTTGCAAGAAATTAAAACAATTTGGATCTGAACCATATATTGTGGTAAAATTCGAAAGGATATGTTAATTAAGAAAGAAATTTATTTGCAAATATAATGTATTTTAATGTAGGAAAATGAAGGTGGTAAATAATTACTATTTTAAATTAAATCAATTCTGATCTGACACATGTATTGTGTTAAAATTTCAAGGGAAATGTTAATTATTAAAAAAGTGTATGTAATATAATGTTTTTGATGTGTACAAATTGAGCAAATGAAGAGTCATTAATTACTATTTTAGTCACGTAAATTCTATTTTCGTATGAAGCTTGAAAGGCAAAACAAATCTGATGTGTTGGTCAGTAAATACTAATAGAAGTTATCGTAGTGAGAGTGAAACTTAAATAAATTATGATATATATATCTATATATATATATATATATATATATATATATATAAGTCGGTAGGTATAAAACACTTTAATATTTAAAAAATAGTTATAGTAAATGACCTTTTAAGAATTAATAGTCTTAAGAGCCATGTTTGATCTTAAAGATTGTTGTCATCCTGCGATTAAGCAAAGATCCGCTAGAAGAAAATGTATTTAATATAAGGGCAGCAGTTTTTGTCGCCACCACTTACGGCCACCAAGCACAATTAAAAGTGTGTGTTACCTTACTCACATTAAACAAAAAATAGCAAGCAATTAAAATTAAAGAGCATCATCTTCATGTAATGTTTTAAGAAATACATTGTTTACTCATTTGTACCCCCCCCCCCATGAATACAGTATTGTTCTTTTCGGTAAATGTTTGTATCCCTCACAAAGATATGTCTCACGTGACTAAAATGAACCAATTTATGGCAATCATCATGAAAAAAATAAAGAATTGCCGAGTCTTCATTTTATTCTCTTCTCATGGACACAATATTTATCTTTTCGGTCTATTTATGTGTTCTTACTTTTCTCAATGGAATTTCCCCAAAGCCGTAAATCTGCTTTCGAGTTCAACAATTAAAATAAAGGTAAGATAAATTAGTTTTCTACTTACCTGTATAAGTTTATTTGTTTATTTTATCCTCATTTTTTTATAAATGTTTTTTTTTGTATTTAGTTATTTATTGATTACAATAAAATAGCAGAATTTGTGAAGTTTTTTTATGTATTTTTCGTTTTAAGGTGTTTAAAGTCAAGGATCGATGTTCTTTTGGGTTTTTTTTTCGGTTTTTTGTAGAAAAATGAATTCACATTAAAAAAATAATTTCTAAGTACCGATTTTTACCAATTCATTTGTCATCATTCATTTTGATTTTGTATAGTTAAGCATATTGTAAAATTACTTAACAGGGATGTTAGCACGGTCCGTTAAGTAAATTAATTCACTTAGAAAAAGTATATATATTTTAATTACCGAGAAAAGCCCAGCCCCCCCCCCTCACTAACCGAGGATAGTAGAGGATTTACCATTAAAAATAAATTGTTACGGTATCTTTAGTTTATTAAATTGATAGGTGAAAGTACAGAATAGTTAACTAAGCCAAGGCAACCGAGAGTTACTACAGGCATGTTAGCTCGAAAATGACGTCACTGCATTGCGTGTCAAACAATGGCCGTCGTAATAATAAGAAAAAGGCATTTCGACTTCTCCATTCACTAAATAATCCATCAAAATTCAGGAAATCAACCAACTTTAATGAAATTTTCAGTATTTATTAATTAATGATCACGGAATATAATAAATCCATTACTTTATTAGAAAGCTGGGTTCAAATGTATTATTTCCTGTAAACAAAAACAACCTTTACTAAAGTTATCCAAAATATCAAAACATGTTGACCATACGATATTGTAAATATTTAAAACAAAGCATTAGAAAACTTTAAAAATTGCATGTAAAAAAAGAAAAGAAAGGAACACGATTCGATTTATCCTGAAACTGATCTTTATTCAATATAAATTTATAGAAAATATTTAGTAGAATGTTTCTAATTTTCTTTTTCTGTTTAGCTTTTTCTTATTGATGTGATCATTTTTCATATCACAAAAATTGTTCAATATAGAATTGGAGGAACTCCAGATAATCATTAAAAAAGAAGATTAGATTTTTTTTAAATTAAAATAAAGGTCTGCATATGTTTAAAATAAAAAAAATATTAATTATTTCGTATATATTACGAAAAATGCCCCATAACTCTGTTAATAAAATCATTATACCTCGAAGAAAAATTAATTTTGTTAATTAACGAATATTATCATTGAATAAGGCATTGTTTAATCAATATTTTCCCCCAAAAAAATATAATTTCATAATATATTTCATGTGACTTACTATTTATGTAAATAACATTGTTCCAAATTGTTCGAAATGCCGTAAATGAAACTATTTCTTTTTAAATCTTAGTGAAAATGTATTATTTTTTTAAAACAAAATACACCATTACAAATAGTATATTTTTATGAATTTTTGTTAATGAAAATAAAGATCTGTATATGTTTAAAATACATTTTTTTAACTATTTCGTATATATTACGAAAAATGCCCCTAAACTTTGTTAATAAAATCATTATAACTCGAAGAAAAAATAATTTTGTTAATTAACGATATTATTATTGAATAAAGCATTGTTTAATCAATATTTTTTTCTGTGTGAAAATATTGATTAAATGTGCCGTTATTATTTCATTTATTAAATCTACAAAAGTACAGAGAAAAGATAAAATATACTACACTTAATAAGACATCGAAAAAAGTAATTAAAAAAATGGAAACAATAATTATTGGCTATACACTACTTTTTTATCAAATAATGAATAAGTAATTCCAACTTTTGATTTTTTATATAATTAAAAAAAAAATCAAACTTATTTGCGTGTATCCATATGTGCCGTAATTCTTTCTCTTTTGGAAATCCAAACATCCAGTAGCCATTTTAACTTTGTGAATGATGAAATTAAATTTAAAAAGGCGCGAAATTAAGTTAACCAAACGCGATAACATTAGAGGGGGGCAAGAAGTTAGTTGCTTGGCCTTGTTAAACTCTCGGTGGCCATGACTAAGCACTCTGCCATGTTAAGAAAGGGTGTCAAAATAGTAACGTTAGTACGTAGGAACATTAAGTAAAACCCAATTTAAATGTTCTGTTAGTGTATTAATTGACAGGAATTGGAGCATGTGTAACGAAAATACATGCTAGATTAAGCACGTTGTAATAAATAAATAAAATGAAAACTATTATTTATGTAACGAAAAGAAATGTTCTTTTAGGTAAGTAGTATTGAAAAGTTAGATAAACCAAACGAAAGTTAAGTTAGAAGAAAATTATCTAAATTGTTTAATGCTGGTGATAGTGAAACCGTACCGAGTTTGTTTTAAATTAAAATATTCTTATTATATTAACAATGAAATATGTATTAGTTGTGTTATGTTTATTTTTAATCTTATATAGTTAAGAAGTGTACTTACTATTCGTGGAAGTGACTAATAGCGGAATTGGTTTCGTTATTGTGTTTGTTTAAGGTGTGTGTTTGTTTTAAGATATTCCGTTATCTTAACTATCTCTATAATGATATATGAATAAGGAATAACGAAATGTTAATTACGTAATCTGTACTCGGGGAGTGTCTGTCTATGTGTCTTTGTAATGCTTATTGACTGTGAAAATGTAAAAACGTTTTTTGAAACGTCTTACGGTCACCGCCGCCCCCGATGAAAAATAAAAAGAGATAGATACCTAACGTGAAATGGAAAACACAAATGCTGGGTTACATGAAGCAAACGAATAGTGATAAAGGAAAAGTGTAATGTCGAATAGCTGAAGAAAATGTAGCACCCATTTTGAATCGGGAGAAAGTATGTTAATATGTTCGTTAAGCGTATTCCGTAGAAACCGGATTGAGAATAACTATCTACGTAATAGATAGTAATGACGTAATCCGATATTCTTGCCAATCAGCAAGCTCAAAGTGAGGGAGCGTTTATTCAATTTGTGCGGAAAGTATTTTATTTATGTAATAAGTTAATTGCATATAAACAGCAAATAATAAGGTGTAGGTTTTTGGAAAGTCGCCGTTTTTTATAAGTCCCCGGTGTAAGTGGGGAGAGTCTCAGTAAGAAAATATTAGAGGTAAAAGTATTTGCTACTACCTCTATGGAGTATGATGTGGGGAGAGTCTTCGATGGTGGGCGAAAAGTAATATTTAGTGTTAGGTGGAGAAAATAATCAAAAGTTTAGTAATAACACGCTCAAGTGAATAAGTGTAATGTAGTGGTGAGTTTAGTAGCCTGTGAGGTATGAGTTATTTTCCTATTATGAAAAAACGGTGCAGAAGAAAAAACCGTCTTTACTTTATATAGTAGACGAATAGACGATAGAGAAAAAGAGAGAGAAAATAAGAAAGAAAAAGAAATTTGTAATTTATTTCTACTTTTACATACACGCTTCTTTCATTCGTTTTTATTGCTTTCCATGTTATATACTCTCTATCTATCCATCTATCTATCTTCTCTATCTCTATTTGTCTATCTCCTTATATGTGTGTATCTTTCTATATAGAATCTTTTTCATTCTTCTCTTCGTCTCTTTTCCCAATACTTGTGCGTGTGAGGGAGAAAGAAGAAGACAAGAGATAGAGAGTCTGTCACTCTCTTTCTCTTTTATTGTCGCGTCTACCTTTCCATATCCCTTTTCTCTTTAGCTCTCTCTCTCTCTCTCTCTCTCTTCTTTTTATCCTGTGTGTGCATGTTATAGCGAGAGATAGAGAGTTACAGACAGAAAATAATTATTAGAAATAGAGAGAGAGAGAAAGAAAGAGAGCGAAAGAAAGGGTAAGTTTTAAAGTCAACTTGTTACGTTAACTTATCCTATTCTGTACTTGAGTCAAGATTCTGCCATTTTGAAAATAAATTCCGTTTGATTATCGAACGTCAGAGAGCGGTCATCATTAATTAACAAAGTTCAAAGGTCACTTTGTCAAAAGCTAATTACAGACCATACAATCTCGTTGACCTTAAGATATATAAACATAAAATGAAAACAGCATTAGTTCTTTTTATATTTTCTTAAATAATTATTTAGAATGAAAGCGTGTATCAACAAAATTATAAAATCAAAAGTTTTCCTAAAAAATAAGATTATAATATAAACACTAAGATGCGTCCGAAATATTGATATTACTTGCTTAGATCCTTAGCAGGTGCACGCGTTTGAATGTGTGTTTAACGCAACACAAACCTTTTTTATGGTATTATTTAATGACGAACACAATGGCAATAGTTGGTTGGTAATTAAGCTTTACGGCAACTCAAACATTTTTAGGTCATATTATGAGGGAACTGCACATGCGTTTAATACATGAATAATCTGTAGATTAATGTGTTTGTATGCGTATATTTTTGATGGAAAATGAAAAAGGAAAAAACAAAATTATTTATATATTCATGAACGTTTCGTCTTTATTTAAAGACTTTTTGATTTGAAAAAATAACATACAAGTACAATATTTGAAAATAGTTGGTGTGTTTGTAACGTGAAAAGTATTTTTTTCAAAAGAAACATAGTCGTTAGAATTCAAAAAATTTGGTGCGATTACGACGTGAAAAGAAAGTTTTTGTTCTTTTTTCGAAACATAGCTGTTAGAATTCAAAATGTGTGATGCGTGTATTGAATGGAATGAGCTTTTTTGTCATTTTCTTTAATATTGATGTTATGTACAAAGTTTTGTTGGTAATGTAGTGCAAAATAGCTAGCTTGGATTTAAATTCAAGTTTACTGGTTAGTATAAGTTTTCTGAATGAGATAAATTGTAGAAGCCGTTACGTTGTTTAATTGTGTCAGAGTTTATACTGAGCATTGATTCAAGAAGTCTTCGCCGATATTTATTTAAAATTTAAATAATAAATTTAAATAATATTTGTAATAAGTAGTCTGTAGACGAAAGCTTTTATTCAATCCATAGATGGAACCCGGAAAGCTACTGCCATATATTTTCAGAATGTGCATGGAGGTTGTTGTGGTCCTGTAAAGGGTCCGGAAGGAAAACACGAACTCGGAGTTTAGAGAAAACAAGTATATTGAAAAAGTGTAATATAACAAAGAACAAGAGTGGTTCTACGTCTGTCTTGACTGCCAGTATAGACTGGTGTGGTTCCAGATATTTACTTTCTTCCCATCGCAAGAATATATTGCACAAGGTCGGAAGGTGAGGAGATTTAAGCCAGTGTCCCTAAAGAAGGAGCACTCTGGTCTTTAGAAAATTGCATGGGCAGCCCCGTCGGTATTCCCCGGTCGAGGCACCTCAGGCAGTAAGCAATAGACTTACTCCACTCAAAAGACGTGAGGCAAGGCCTGAGAGGGTGTACCTCTACCCAGAGCTAATGCCTCAGCTCGACAGATAAAACGCCACCGAAATGGCCGAATTCCAGATCCGGGTGGATCCAACACTGAGAAACAGGTGCTCCCAGTATTTATGTTGAGTGTAAAAGTTCAAGTAGTCGGTATAGGTAAGGTACCATAACACCCCGCTTCTAAAGCCTTACCTCCTCAGGAGTCACAGTATCGTTTACTTTTTGGATTGACGCGATTCTGAGGCTGTTTGAGGTAGCGGTCAAAAGTGTCGTATCTGGTAACGATTACTTCTTCCTGGGGAGTGCTGTCGGTGTCTTCCGATAGTCGTTCCCTACTTTTATTTAGGCGTCTCTTATGAGATAACTGCGAGCCTCTATAAAACTCAGATTTGATATATTCCAGCTTTTTAATTCTAGACTTTTTATTTTTGAACACATCTTAAAACTTGGAAAAAATGTCTTATATTTCATAGTCTTTAGCACTTCTAAGACATCTTTGAGTAGCAGTTTTAGCGATTCCAGCTCTTGAACCATGAGTTCACCCTCTTTAACTTTCAACTGGTTATCCAAAGAATTTGACTTCATTTCTTCAGTTTAGTGTTAGCTATTTGCAGTGTGAATTTTATGTCCTTATTTGCTTTAATTTCTGCCAACAATTAATTGTTGTTCATTTCATACCATTTTTAATGGTTGAAACAATGTTTTTCTTTCGTTTTTCTGACACGGTCGTCATATTTTTCATTTTCTGGCCAAAGATGTTGGTTGATAACCCATATGGTTGAACTGCTGAATCAGGTCTGTGCCAAATAAATTGTTGGTATTTTTAATACAAACATTTTTACTTTATTGGTAGTTCTGGTTAAAGTAATGTCGGTAATAATTTCACATTCGAATTTAATTTTTTCACCAGTCACTGTTCTGGCTATTTTGTTGCTTCGTAGCATGGTCGGTTTATCCAACCTTCTCCATATATGCATTTTAATAATCGACACGTCTGAACCAGAATCTTATTTTAATTTTTAATTTTTATTCAGGGGTTTTACCTGTACATATTTTTTTATAATTCTGCCGCCCTGTTCGTTGTTTTTTGTGGATTTAACATGAGTTTTATTTCCTCTATTCTTTCTGCAATTGAACTCTTGTGTCCTACTTTATTACAAGTTAGACAGGTTTTACAACGGTTACACAATGGAGGGATCCACATCGGAGACAGTGGCTAGGCGGTAAGTTATCCTATTTTTATTGGGCTGGCTTGTTTTTGTACAAGCGTGAAATAATCTATCTTTTTGTTTTGAGTTTTTGAAAGAGTGTTGAATTGGGATTTCTGATGTACTTTTCGTTTGTGCACAATGCCCGACTCTTCAATGTATTTAGGATTTTGTTTAACACCTCCAAATCTATAGCAGGATTCAGCTAATTTCTGTAATGTTAAATTTTGCTCATTTTCTAATTTGTTTATAATTCTTCGTCTGATGTCTGCGTCCTTTCCTGATCCCAGTCCCTGCACGAAAATTAAACATTTAAAGTTATCCGCGCTAAGTTCAGCTAATTTAGAATCGTCACAGTGCTTATTAACAATTGACACGAAAGTTGCGTAGTCTTCGCTATCTTTTTTGACTAAATTAAAACACTTTAACAATTTGTGGAACAGAGAAGTCTTAGGGCTAAATAATTATGTTAGAAGTTTAACCGCTTCAGAAAAAGTCATGTCGCTAGTTTTTCAGGGTAAAATAAAGTCCACGAATAAATTATCTCACTCTTCGCATATCGTTAATATTATCCTTCGCATCTCTCAAGTAGTAGATGGCCGTCTTTTCTCTACAAATGGACAGATAGTCAACCATCGTGAGACCCACAGACCATTCGTTCTTTACATTAATTTCCTTTTTGATTGGCTGAACACGCCATTTAGTGGTAATAATGGACGACGGAAAAATAATAGTATATAACATTACGAGTATGAATATTAGACTGCATTTGTGTCCACGCGAACGCACAAGAAGAATAACATAGTTTTGTATATTGGCGAAGCTATTTTGGGGAATTATTTTTTATTTAAAACTAAAATATTAGAACCCCTATAAAACACACACATACATATATAAAGAGTTCGAATGCAAAACGCGATAAATCCAATTGTTTATAAATAAGAAATTAAACAATAAAATGGCGACCATTTCAAATCTAGACTATGACTAAAAGCTTATTTTAATTGAAAGCATGAAACAAATTATGCCGACATCACATTATGTTAAACATGATTTTGGGGTGTGGTAGAGTGTTAAAATGGTACACTTTTTGTAGTGATAGCTTAGCAATTTAGAAAATGACGTTTTGTAGGGAAGTTGTGACAAAATAGGATATTTGTACACTTTACGAAGGTCTTAACAAATTAAAACATATGGAACTTTCGTCATAGAAGAATCATTCTGTCGGTAGTAGTAATATGAGCCAGTGGAGATAGCTTGTATATCATCCAAGGGAGATCACACTAAATACTTCTTGAATAAACTACATAATAAATAAAAATATAATGCAGTGACGTCATTTAAATGTGGCATGGCTGACAAAATGAAAACTATCTACTATCGAGGATTAAATAAAGGGTTTAGTCTATGGTTCCGTAAAAGTTCCCGAGTTCGATATAGAAATCTCAAGTTCGACTATTTTTTCCCCGAGTTCAAAAACAAAACAGAAAGTATGAGGTTACATCGACTGAAACGTTGTGAATATAACAAATAAGATTAGAATAGTAGTTCGTATAATGGAAATAACCCAAACGGACACGATTATGTTATTAGAGCCTTCCGTGACGAAAATAACCCAAACGTACATGATTATGTTATTAGGGCACTCCGTAACTGAAATAACCCAAACGTATACGATTATGTTATTAGGGCATTCCGTAACTGAAATAAGCCAAACGTACACTATTATGATATTAGGGTATTCCGTAACTGAAATAAGCCAAACATACACGATTATGATATTAGGGCATTCCGTAACTGAGATCATCTAAACGTACACGATAATGCTGTTAGGGTCTTCCGTAACTGAAATTAATTTCATGAATAAATGCTTGTAGGTAAAATTTACCATAAAAAACTGCGTAATATAAAAATCTGATATAAATGAATCACGGCATGCACAAAAAATAAAAGTTTTTAATGAATGCATTACCAACAATAAAACTATCGTTCCACGAGACAAGACTCTAAATTGTATCCAACATGGCGGTTTGGCCATTATCATGTACTAGCACGTCTATGCGATGTTGCCCGTTTATTATATAAAACTAATATCGTTATGCTGATGATACCACAACCGTTGCCTCTGTCTTTCACAAGTTGTTTACTTTTGAGCTTGAAGCTTCTTGCGAGAAATGAGGGATTAAAGTGAATCCAAGCAAATGCAAAATCTTCTCTTCTGGAGATCATATCTCAATAGACAACAAAACAGTTGAAATAACCCGAAGATTCTGTGCTTGTTAGTTTAATGGTATAAGGATCCTCGTTATTAGCACACAAAAAAGGGAAAGCAACTCATGTATTGAGTCGTTTAAACGAAAAGATATAAAGCGGGAAAAAACATATAAACGCACTAAAAGTTAAAACTTTACAATTCATTGATAGTTCTTATTACTCTGTATGTCAGCGAAACATGGATTATACGATTATACTGGCGGATCATGAGAGTAAGCTTAATGTATTTGAAATTAAAGATCTTTCCTTAAATTAAGATCTATCCTTAAATTAATTTTGAGAAATAGGCGCAGAAGTGCAGATATCACAAAGAGGTGTTATATTAACAGATCCATAAACGATGTTATTCGAAAACAAAGATAAACATAGTTCAGACAGGGTTCCCAGCTACCAGACTCCAGATATGTACAGAAATCATATCAAGAAGATTTCTTTCAAGAATAAGATGAAGAGGACAACAACCAGATAATTGTTGATACTGGTATATTGCACCTGACAGCTGAAAGACTGGTTCTAGTTCGTGATAAGTGGCGGAATTGTGTTCTGAAAAACGTGGCGATGCTCTCTCGAGTCTACACAAAAGTCCAATGAGTAAGTCAAACTCAGAGGTGAATAAAAAATGTTAAAAGTATCTAATTGTTAACATGAGAGAATATATTGGAAACAATTCCCATCTATATTGACGAATGGACTAATTCTAGATAAATTATTTAGACTTTTCTATTCACTATTTCTTTATTTAAATAAATATAGTTCACAAATATGATATTCGACATAGCATCAGAAAATCTCAGGATTAAAACGAGTAAAATATTTTATTGCTTGTCTACAGTAACTTTTGACGTCTTGAACTGACGCAACTGCATGTTGTTAGCTAAGAATTTCTTCAGAGTCATCTCCTCCGAATTATATACAAGTTATATTCCCTGAACACTACTATCTTACGAGAGAATGCACTATTCTGCGCTGGAAGTCCAATATTTCTAAATTTGTAAAGATCTTCGTAAATTTCACAAATTATATATATATATATATATATATATATATATATATATATATATATATATATATATATATATATATATACAACTCTGCCTCTGTGGAAAAGAAAGGTTAGAGAATTTCTTAAAAAATCTAAAAGTGATTTGTATGTAAAATGTACCGTGGAAAACAATCGAAGTATTCCCGAATCTATAAGGGGACTATGATCGCATAACCCCTTAACCTAAGGGGGTTATGGGTACTAAAGCTCCTTTAAAACTTAAAATATATCCTATTTTAATGAAATTTATATCATATGTAAATAATTCTCTATTGTAAGTCGTCCTGAATCTCTACGTTACCCCCTGTATGCCGAATATATACGTGCCCCTATATCTAAGTGATCCATCGGGACAGAATTCTCTTAAAACTTAAAATACGTATATCCGACTTTTCTTATGAGTGTTTCTGTTTATTTGCCTTCCCATAAGGGCTGAGTTAGATACAAAGTTGGTTTGTAAGGTGGGAAAAAATCAGATCCCCAAAAGGGCCACTGGATTGGAACAAAAATTTAAATTGCCTCAGTGTAGAAGGATTTCTCCTTCACTGACCGAAGACATAAAAGATAAAGTGTAGAACAGATACTACACGTTCTTCCTAGCCAAAAGGCACATGTGTTGTTTTAAAAGTCAACTCCACAAGTGTCTGAATTGTTTAGTTGACAAAGTATCAGACTGAAAACATCAAGTGTGCGGTTTCGATTCTACCCCCTCCCCCGATATTTTAAAAATTAAGTATAATTTCAGATTGATAAAATCATTTCTGGCTACATAATTCTATATATGTTTCAGCTGGCATGGTGACATTTTGATGGGGAAAGAGTATATATCATTCTCATGTTTAATGGTCATAGTTTTAATTCATTCACGTGACCCTTACGAATTTGAATTTAGCTCCATTCTTCAATATAAAAAATTGAGAACAAACACTTATTTGTTTGCCTAGGAAAATCGAGCTTATCAAAGTTATGGTTCAAACATGTTTTGGGTATGTAGCCATAATATATTTCTATTAATAAAACTTTTATTATATACAAATAGCTCTAAATATTATTAAGCACTATTATATAAACACGGTAAAGATTCTCCGGATGTTCCCTGTTGATACAAACTTTACCTGGACCACTATGTTCCGAGGTCCGAATTGTGCGACTTGTTTGAACGGTCATCTCTATACTGATGATTCTTTAAGGATGAAACGCATACTATATTGATGATAATTAAATATCTATTATGTGTGTATGTAAATATACATATATGGGTGATTTCGAAATCAAGTTCCAAATACAGAGCATACACCAAGTTATGTAATTATTATTGTTTACTACTGTTTCAAAGCAGCATTGATTTTAAGTCTACAATAACTTATAAAAAATAATATATACATATATCTCTATACACGTAAATACACATACATACGTACTCATATAAATACATATGTTATATTATGACGGGCCCTATATTCTGTAAACGTGTAAAATTAGCTAGTATGAGTTATGAACTGGGTAAAGGAGATAAGATTAAGTGCAATTAAGGTGCATTATGTGTGAATGGTCGTACAGAGGGATCGCTTGACTTGCGCGGTTTGCAACGGAGTCATCTCGTGCAATTTTAGTGCAAGGTTGCAAAGGTCGACGCCGGCACAGACAACATCGGGTCAGAAAAGGTTAACCCAGTTCTGGTGATGATCTGTGTGACAAGACAAAGGACTGTGACGTCACTCCTTCTCTGTGAGAAATTGAGTTTTGAAAATTAGTCACTGGTTTCGCAGCGAGCTGGACGGTCGACCTTCTCTGAGGGTCCTGAGTTGGGTTAGAAGCGGCCCGGACAAGCGAGAATGTAATCGCTCGTGATAAGGGCTGTATCTCTTGGAGATCCAGCAATAATTTCCCGGGCATCGTCGCATTTCCCCAGCAAGAAGAATGAGTGAATGAGGACACAAAATGAATGGAAACAAACCCTTTTCGCAACGCACGAATAAAAGATTGAATCTCTCTGAGGAAAATCGTCTCCGCGTTTCTCTTCTGCCTGTCGATAAAATTTATCCACAGATCGAATATCATCATCATCCGACCACAGCCAAGGAGACACCATGAAACCGACGGTATCAACGACGATCACGGCCAGACGACGAACGAATATGTAAGGTAACTTCTTTTGTTAATGAACTGTGTTTGATGAGTAAGAATTTAAAAGTGACTATGCTTAAAAATCCGTAACTTGAAATGTCTAAAGAACAGTTGTTTTAACGAGAATTAATGTGTCATAGGTGGACAGTATGAAGGCTTAAACTCGCCTGTTTACAAATGCCTATAGAAGTGCCTTACAGAAAGTGTTAAAAAAAAGATTAATAACCGCTTAGTAATCGTCTCATGAACTTTTCGTATTGTTTCGTTTTATTGGAGACGATCATAAACCTTCGTATGGTTTGCGGTGTATAATGTAACATGTCCTTTTTGGTGCCGATTGAAACAGCTTAATAGCCTTTTCGTAAGCTTTCGTATTGTTTCGATTACGAGAATATTGATTCACAAGCGTCACGCAACAAATGCCTTTTTGGGACCGTAACTAATTGTTTAATTGGTTTATGAGAACTGCAGCAGTCCAGGCAGGAGTAGTGATTATGCAATAAATCCCCCTGTGCTGCCATACCTCCCCTGAGGTACTATGTAACACATACACACATACACTTTCATAGTCATACATATTTATATAAAAATATATACAAATATAAAGATATACATACACGAACATATATATATACACACAAATATAGTACAATATATACACTAAATTTCATGCATAACACATAATATATATATATATATACATTACTCCACAAAATAGATATATACAATTAATACATATATATATATACCCATATATATAGACATACATACATGCACATGCATCTCACACACACATATATATGTGTATGTATATATATATATATATATATATATATATATATATATATATATATATATATATATATATATAGGTGTGTGTGTGAGTGTACGTTCATGTATGTATATATATATATATATTTATTTGATTTTCAAAATATTTCACTTTAATACATTATAATCCGTGCTTCTAAGATGTTGATTTCCTTTCCTTACTTAAAAAAAGCGCTAATCAGTGTTTAAACATCGACAGGACTAAAAACATAACGTCGTAAGAACCTGACGTATTTTCGACCCCTTAGGATTAATACCACCAATATGAGGAGGAGTAAAAAGAAGAAAAAAAAACACTATAAGACTGTCTCGCTTGACAATGTTGTTGTTACAACGAAAATTCGCGAAAAAACATTAAATAAATGATTTTTTCATTTAAAATTGCGCGATTGTTTGATTTTCAAAATATTTAACTTTAATATGTATATATATATATACATATATATATATATATATATATATATATATATATATATATATATATATATATATATATAGATTTAGATTTTTCACTTATAAAATAGATCATTCAGTGAAGACCGGGGTTGTTCCAATAAAAAACAAGCTCGATGATACTCGATTACAGAGTACAGAGCATTTATATGTCATTTTATGAAGGCTTACCAAAGCATTCCTTTCAAGACACCAATGATCACCATTAAAGATATTTTTTCTTACAAATACTATTTATTCAAATTAAATGTTTTTTCCTACACGTGTTTCACTACCAAGCAGTTACTTGCTTGGCAGATCTTCAGGGAAATTAAATGTCTGGAATACTGGTTTCAACTGCCGACAAAACACAATGTGGCGTTGTAATAGTTGAGGTCACTTAAGAAGAGAAGAGGAAAAAAATAAAAATAAAAGTCAAACTTAAAAAGCAAGGAAGAACAACGATAAAAAAAAGAAAGTCCTAGAAAAGTCTTAGAAAAGTAGCTCGTGCATTATTTCTTCCACCAAGCCAACAAGCAAATAATCGGTCCCAAATACATTCAATAAAACCACAAAACCGGAACAATGTGCGATAATACACTTTCACGTCGGCCAGTACAATGATGACTTTTCTTTGTGAGAAGTTGGATTAAGAATTCCCATACTATCATTGGATTGGAATGGTAACTTGTGAGCGGTAACTTGAATGATTTAGTTCTTTTGTTCTCTTGTGTTGTGGGGGGGGGGGGATTTATTCATCATTGTACTGGCGGACGTGAAAGTGTATTATCGCACATTGTTCCGGTTTTGTGGTTTTATTGAATGTATTTGGGACCGATTATTTGCTTGTTGGCTTGGTGGAAGAAATAATGCACGAGCTACTTTTCTAAGACTTTTCTAGGACTTTCTTTTTTTTATCGTTGTTCTTCCTTGCTTTTTAAGTTTGACTTTTATTTTTATTTTTATTTTTTTCCTCTTCTCTTCTTAAGTGACCTCAACTATTACAACGCCACATTGTGTTTTGTCGGCAGTTGAAACCAGTATTCCAGACATTTAATTTCCCTGAAGATCTGCCAAGCAAGTAACTGCTTGGTAGTGAAACACGTGTAGGAAAAACATTTAATTTGAATAAATAGTATTTGTAAGAAAAAATATCTTTAATGGTGATCATTGGTGTCTTGAAAGGAATGCTTTGGTAAGCCTTCATAAAATCACATATATATATATATATATATATTTATATGTATTTTGTGGTGTTATATATATGTTTCATGTTTTATTTCTAGAATTTAGTGTATATATTGTTATGTATTCGTGTGTATATATATATGCGTGTATGTATATGTATATATATATATATATATATATATTTGTTTTATATAAATACGTATGATTATGAAAGTGTATGTGTGTATATATGTATATGAGTACGTATGTATATGTATGCGTGTTTACGTGTATATAGATATATGTATGTATATATGTATATATATATATATATATGTATCTGTGTATATGCATGTTGATATGTAGCTTTATGTTCGTGTATGTATATATACATATGGATGTGTATATATGTATGTAGATGATGTTATTAAATGTATTAATATATATGTGCATGTTCATCTACATATATATACAATAGTAAATTTCAGATGAAAGAATATATATATATATATTAATAATGGAGTTTATGTATCTGTCTGTCTGTCTGTCTGTCTGTCTTTCTGTCTGTCTGTCTGTCTGTCTGTCTGTCTGAAGCCAAAACTCCATCAAAGTAGTATGACTATTTACTAAGTCCGCCAGCGTTCACACTATTTGTATACCTTTAGAATTAGGAAACTATTAATCAATTAATGTACGTTACATAACATTGAATAACATTAGATAACATATAAACAAAGAAGAACGAAATTTCAAGACGAGACTGCGATTAGAACAGAAAACGTGTCAAGAATCTTACTTAAACTAATACTTTTTCAACTTCCTTATATACTGTTACAAAAAGCCGTTCAGACACTAGACGGGTTGTGCAATTTATATAATTCATTCCTTTAAACCTTCAATTAAATTCATATTTACAAATATACACTTAAATGCTATTATCAAAATTACATACGTATTTACAAAATTTTCCGATAATGTGATATTAATAAAAGTTATTCATACAATTAATTAAAGGCATTTTCTCTATAAACCAGCGTGTTTTCTAAACCATACTTTCAATGGCGAGTACTATTAAAATTGCAAAGTCATCCTTTCGAAAGTGACGTCATTTTGAGAAGATGTTTTTCACATTATAAATCTTTATTTTCATTACATTGTTAAGATAAGGTGTCTTGCTGTTAATTAAAGTTAAACAAGGCATATCCCAGCCATTAGTAAATGGTTGCCCATTTTGGAAAACTAAATTGCTGACTCATCCTTCTGGTTCCTTCCGGAAGTGACGTCATCGTGAGAGGATTTTTCATCATCATTCTTTATTTTCATTACGTTGATAAGACAAGGTGTTTTATTGTGAAATGGAAGTTAAGCAACAAATATCTCAGCCATTACTAAATGGGTAACCATTTCGGAAGAATAACAAAACTGGTTATTTGATATGACGTAGGCGCCTTCAATAGCATATTTAAATATGAGTTATTTGATATGACCGAGGCGCCTCCTAATTTTCTTTTATTTTTTAACTATGTATGGGGGAGAGTAAAAAATAATGTTTAGAGGGGTAAAAAAAAAATTTTAACTAAAAATCTTCTTATACATGGGGGAGAGTAAATTTTTTTGGGGGGGAGGGGTAAAAAAAAAAATTTTCTCCTTTAACTGAAAATATTACTATGTATGGGGGAGGAAAAAAAGTTGGGAGGCGTTAAAAAAATTGTTTTCTTTTTATAACTGAAAATATTACTATGTATGGGGGAAATTAAAAAAAAATTGGGGCGGGGGGTGAAAAAAAAAATTTTTTCTGAACTGGTAAATTTTGTTTGGGGGGAGGGGTAAAAAAATGTTCTCCTTTAACTGAAAATATTACTAGGTATGGGGGAGGGAAAAAATTGGGGGGCGTTAAAAAAAAAATTTATTTTTTATAACTGAAAATATTACTATGTATGGGGAGGGTAAAAATAAAATTTGGGGGGTGGTCAAACATTTTTTTTTCTTTTCATAACTAAAAATATTTCCATGTATGGGGAAAAGTTTTTAAAAATTGTGGGGGGGGGGGGCAAAATAATTTTTTTTACTAAATGTATTTCTATTTATGGGGGAGGGTAAAAAAAATTGGGGTGGTGTCGAAATTTTTTTTTTCTTATTTTTTTTAACTAAAAATATTCTTTGTCCGAAACAAAGAAAATCAATATGACTGGGGCTCCATCGTTTTACGGGTGATCGTTCATTTCTGACGCAGCAAAAATAGACGACCATAGGGAGGCTATTTTGGCTAGTATTAATAATGGAGATAATGTATCTGTCGGTCTGTCTGAAGCCGAAACGTCATCAGAGTAATATTACTATTTAAATAGTCTGCCGGCTTTTTATGTACTACTACAAAAGCCGCCGTAAACACTATGCGCATTTCTCAATTTACATAATTAACTGCTTTTAAACTTCTAATAAATTAGTATTCGGAAATATACACTCATGATTGTTTTCTTCAGATTTCCACATGTATTTACGCTATTTTGCTCGCTAATAATCTTACTTATAAATTATAATTATTTCTTTTATTATTTATATATACATACATGAAATGAGTTACGTAGTTAATATATCTATGACGTAACTGATTGAACAGCCAGCATTAATCCATTGAATCGATTACCTCCCTCCGATTATTCAGTACGGACGCAAGACGGGCGAGTTATTTAAAATGTAAACAAAACGCTGGCATTTACTGTCCTACTTTTATTTTGATTGTTTTTATTAAAACGTTCTGAGTTTGTTTATTTTCTTAATCTCATTAGCCATTATGTTTTAAAACACAAATTCACTGAATCAAATTGTTTAATTAAAATAATAATTGATTTAAAAATTACTATTTAAAAAACACACACACATTATAACGAATTTAGTTTAGGTAAACTTTTTCTTTACGAGAATTAAAAAACTATTCGTGTTTACTGTATTTGATCTTTTAATACTTTCACTATAGGTACACCTTTTCTTCCGATTTGAAAAACATCCAATATTATCATTTTTAACGATCTCAACTGTATTTATGATTTCGATTTCACCTTATATGTTGTTAAGCTTTTATTTACAAACTGTTTTTATTATTCCATGTTTTATTTATTAAAATAAAAGATGTGATTACTGGAACACTATACAACTGATTTTAGAATCAAATTGTTTAATTAAAAAAAGGTCATTAAACAAACAAATACACACACACACGCACACACACACATTTTAATGAATTTAATTTAGGTAAACTTTCTTTCCGGTAGCATTTACATAACTAATCGTGTTCAATGTATTTGATTTTTTGGTGCTTTTTCACTTTAGGACCCGCGCTAACTTTGACCTCGTCGTTAGGGTTACGGTCAGGGTCGAATTTTTTTTCTTTATTTTCAACTAAAAATATTCTTGGTCATAAACAAAGAAAATTAATATCTAACCACACAGGAAATATGACTACGGCTCCATCGTTTTACGCGTGAGCGTTCATTTCTGACGCGGCAGCCTAGCAAACATATGCGACCGGAGGGGGGCATATATTTGCTAGTATATATAATGAAGATAAGTGATGAGAATAAAAATTGGATAAAATGCATAGATAGGGTATTTCAGAAGAAACCGGTCAGTCTAAAAGTTCGGTATAAAGTAATCGATATATATATATATATATATATATATATATATATATATATATATATATATATATATATATATATATTCTATATTTTAGTTTAAAAATGTAAGCATACAATCATACAACTATTCTATATTCTATATTTATGAATAGATGTTTTATTCTATCAGAGATTAATCTTACCATAGCATTCGCTGATTACATTAGGTATTTTCAACTTAAGTTAATTATATTAGGCCTTTGTCGAAATGCATAGCTTCGGGCAAATAGAAGATTTTACTTAGTGGAAAGTATACGGAATCGAAATTTAGGTTCGAGATTTTAATCTTGTTAAAATTTTAAATGAATTCATCGCGAATTCTCTTGCATAAAACAATGGCTCGTTGAGTACAATTCAGGCAAAAAACAAAATGGCTTCCGCATTGACCACGAATTCCGAGTCTTTCGTATTTTGTCCTTTTGGCAGTCATTATTTAAGAAGGTATGCATGCACACATTTCACAGTCAGCGCATTGCGTATACACTTAAAAGACTACATACGTATGTACAAACATATATATATATATATATATATATATATATATATATATATATATATACTTGGTAAGTACCTCTCTCTCCCCCTCTCTTTCTCTCTCTCTAAATATATATATATATATATATATATATATATATATATATAAATTAATTAATTAAGTTCAAATATTAACTAAATGAACAAAAACAATATTTTTCAAAAGTGCTCAATATATATTAGAGCTTTTATATTAAAATAAACATAGTTTGATTATCCGACAATTGTTTCAGAGCAAACAAGCTCCTCCTCATGGAAGTTAATTCTGAATTAAAATGATATCCGCTTCTACATAATCATAAGAAAAAGAAAAAGAAAAAGAAACAAACAAACAATCAGGCAAATTACAATTTAAAAAACCTTCAGACGAGACAGACTTTTTCCATAAGATGCCAACTCTTGACACCTCGCAAAAGAATGGGTTAAAACTGATCCCTTCCCTCCCTCTATAGGCCTAGACATCGAGACATAGTCATACATAATCATATCTACGCTAATACGTACATATTAATATACTCGCAGACATACACTCACATTTATATGTAGAAGTAAATTCAAGCATATACATACATGTATAGACACTCACACACATACATACATACATATATGCATATATATCACTAATATATATATATATATATATATATATATATATATATATATATGATTTAATATTTGTTGTTGTTTTGACGATAACTGGCTGTATTGCAGCTACTGGTACATTTGGCTTTCCAGAGTCGTGTCGAGTTTATTCACCGTTTGTTTACATAATTTCGCCCGATTGTTAGGGATGTATATATACATGCATATATATTTATTTATTTTTATAGATAAAATAGTTATCTGCTGACACGTGTTTCGTCATACTGCGACTCTTCAGAGTGAACCGACTATGACAGGCCTTGAACCTCGACAACGGAAACCGTGGTCGAGTTCTCTACTATTAAGCTATGAGGCCTGTCTGAAATACGTGATTATTTTTTATCGTGTCATAAGTATGATTTTATATATATATATATATATATATATATATATATATATATATATATATATATATATATATATATAAATGTGTGTGTGTGTGTTACAATATAACTTGCAATTATGAACATTTTCGGAAACTATAAAGAGTATATACTTAAATATATATATATATATATATATATATATATATGATAATTTTATTTACACAGACATGTACAAAATCTGCGACACTGACATGTCGATGTTATCGATCAACAGTTACTATAATCTGAGATCTCATCAGGCAGAGTTAGAATCCGATCTTAACCTCAGATCATATTTGGAGAGAATCTCTCCAAATATGATCTGAGGTTAAGATCGGATTCTAACTCTGCCTGATGAGATCTCAGATTATAGTAACTGTTGATCGATAACATCGACATGTCAGTGTCGCAGATTTTGTACATGTCTGTGTAAATAAAATTATCACATATAAAGCTCTATTTTGATATTGAGCACTTTTTATAAACCCGGTTAAAATTCTCTGGATTACCACCCTGTGGATATTTTTCACCTGGATTATTACCATTATTATATATATATATATATATATATATATATATATATATATATATATATATATATATATTGTAAGAACCCGTAAATATATATATATATATATATATATATATATATATATATATATATATATATATATATATATATATATATATATATATGAGAAACGAAGGATGAGGGTAATATATATACATACGTTATACACTTTCATTTCTCATATATATATATATATATATATATATATATATATATATATATATATATATTATATAAGCCAGTAAGTTTATATATATATATATATATATATATATATATATATATTTATATATATTTATATATATATATATATATATATATATTTATATTTATATATATTTATATATATTTATATATATATATATATATATATATATATATATATATATATATATATATATATATATATATATAACTTACTGGATCATATACAAAAGACATATATAAAAGGAATTAAAAAGCCCAAGCCTCGGAAGTGTGAAGGCAAACTTCCCCAATAGAATTTAGGTTATTAATAATATGTTTATCTTCTCTGGCCCTAACAGATCTCCTCCGAAACAGATTCTGTTTGTTTCCGGGGTTTTTTCCAAACACGTCTTTAACAGCCGGTCTCTGATTATAATATTTCCTGGAATACTCTGCCCTCCCACATTTAATGTAATTCTAGTTTGCGATTTTTATTTGAATGCGGAATTGGTATAAGAGCACAATTAGAAATAGATAATATATATTTCATGTAAAGCTGGTTCTCTTTTCCTTACACAAAATCTCTCTTTTAACAATCTCTTCCGATGCATTTTTGTGATTTACTAACAAAACGTTGCATTTTTTCATAGTATAGAATGTGAAATAAGTAAATGTATCAATTGGAGAACAATCCTCGATTTTTGTCATCGATAGCTTTGATTCCTAAAAAAGCAATATTTGATTCTGGTTTGTCAGTTCTTTTCAGGGTTCGTTGTCGCATGTTGTTAAGAACAATAAAATGTAATTCGATTTCTTTCCTTCCATAAAATACTTTGACCGAGTCGGATTTATTTTCATATGGACATTATCTTAAAAAAGGAGTATGGCAATATTTGTCTGCACAGAGTTACACAAAAACACAACAGGGAAACACTGGGTGCATACAGCTGGTAATTATTAATAATAACCAATACCTTATCCAAAAATTCTAAAAAGTAGATCGCGATTGTGCGAACGTGCGTCTGTGTACGTTTACTGCACAGGTCCTGATCGTTCACTTGTTGTCTTCGTCTGAAGTCAGTGTTCAATTACGACAACGGTTGCAGTGTCAATTGTGTGGTCTCATTTAGTGCTGATACAGAAGGAGTATCTCTCTAAACAAAAGTACAACTCTAGTTTAAAACACGTAACAGAGTGTTATTCTTTGAGGTTACAATGGCACTTCTTCTCTGTTACTGAACAAAACATCTGTAAATTAAAACTCTTAGCCCGACCTAATAAAAACTCAACAGAACAATCTTTCAACTTAGGGCTCAAATCCACATTTATCTGTGAGACACATAAAACCAACTGATCTTTTCTAACCCTAACCCTCTGTTGTAATATATATAGTTATCACTAGGACCACAGCAGAGAGACCACTTGAGATAATTATCTGCCAATCCCTGGACATGAAAAATGACTAACAAGGAAGTCCACTATATGTATGAACATTAATTTTGGAAAACCTCAAGTGAGTCATAATCCTAGCATGTAATCTCGTATTTGAAGGAACATTACTTTTTAAAGAACATTTGGTTTTTCAACATGAACTCCCGTTTAAAGAGGCAATAAGTTTTCTAGGTGGAGGAATCAAATTCTGGAGGGTCAAATCCCAAGCCAGATATATTTACCATTTCTTTGATGGTCCTTCTTCTCTCAGTTAAATATTTTCCCTCTCAAGAAAACGTAAATATATCTGGCTTGGAATTTGACCACCAAGAATTTGATTAAATTTTTCTCGTCGCACAATCGAAGATTTCTGGGATTAATTTAGTTCAACAATTGTAAGTTTCAATACATTTGAAACAATGTCCAGATAAAACATTTGCTGAACGATCCGCACTAATATCGTTAAAAGCAGTAACTCGTTCTTTTTTTATTAATGAATCACACTTATCAAAGCTAAAAAAGACACTCGGGGATGAGGGTTAAAAGGGCGAATAGACTGGTTGTTCAATGATGATGAATATTATGAGAAGATTGAAAATAATGAATGAGATAAATAAAATTTAATGACTGATGAGAACGGTTCATCACAAGTTCTTATTGATATTAGATTAGCCCTCATGCAAGCAATCTTGTGGCCACGTGTTTCACGGATGGGAAATTCTTGGAAAGAAACTCTGTTCATGGTTATTCCGTTTGATGTCAGACACCCGAATGAAGAAAGGAAAGTTATTTGTAGTGAAGGTAAAATTACGAGTTCTTGCTGTGAATGTTATACATTTTCTTTGACAAATTTTTAACATAAAGCAAAGTAGTTTTAAATAGATAGACTACCCATATCAAAATATGCTTAATATACAGAAAAGAAAACATGTGAGAATAGAAACTATTATATTTCAGAATTGTGAGGTAGTTTTGGTTACAGACATGCAGACACAAAATATCTGTTATATCTACTTATTCATTTAAATATTCTTTCTGTTGTGCACATATTTAGAAAACAGTATTTTTAAAAATCCGACTTTACCACATAACAACAAAGAGAGAGAGAGAGTCATTGATTAATCAGTGTCCAACTTCTGTAATTCAAGTCCTAAAACGCAGGCCGGTTCCCCCTCTTTGTATTACTGTCGTAATCAGACCTTCCTTAACTCTTTTCGCATATGGCTGGCTTTCATCAATACGTTAACAATAATAATTTTTAAAAAACGAAGAAGTTGCGTTTTGGGTTCTTCTTTTTTTAATTTCGTCTCTTTTTGCCGATTATATATAGCTTCTAGTTCCCTAACAGCAATAAGATTTCTGTACGATGTAAAATAACTCTCGGAAGTTTTTAGAGAAACGAAGAAGAGCCATTAGTCGTCACAAGTTGTTTTTATTCTTTGTTTCCAGTTGTCTCGCTTGATTTATTTCTTCATTTTAAGTCTACGATAAATGTACTCGCTGGTTATTTTGTCTTCAGAAATTGACCAATGAAATTCAAATATTTTATTTACTCAGTAAACTGTCAATTAACATTGAAAAATTAAATGTTTCGTTATTAATAAAACTGAAGACTTTATAATATACTTGATTCTTCTTATTTTCTATGTGTAATTCCCTCATTATCTTACTGACCAATCAGAACGAACGATTTCTTTCGACCAAGTGGTATGACGTCACCTCCGGCTGCGTGTGAATTCAGAACGTTAATCATTATGAAGGATATATTGAATGTAATAACAAATTAAGTCCGATTTAGTCTGTTATCATTTAAATTGCATCCATCAAGTTATTTTGGCTGGTATTTGAGAAACTCGACCAGAAAACAGACGTTGTATTTAACTATATGTGTTCAGCATATTTATTGCCAAAATATAATTGTAATTTATAATCGATGCGATAACTGGGTGCATCAGATTCAAAAATGACCACGAGACGATCCTTCTCGTCGACTTTAATAAATAAATCCATCAATAAATGTTCGCAGAATTGCTTTTTTTTGTTTTACTTTGTAATCGAAACTAAGAAGTAGACGTACTTTTACTCTAGAACAAAATGAAGTGACTTGAATAGTATTTTAACAGATGAAGCACTAAAGTGAAAAACTGACGCAAGCAACGAAAACCCAATAATCAACAGTCGACTTCTCTAACATATCGTAATGCTCCTTTTTCTCTTTGTTTCCCAACCAAAGTCTTTCGTCCGGATGTTTAAGAAATAAGATTCACATATGCCTATACACATCGCATCACTTTCGACATATAAAGATGTTGAGAGTGATGCGATTTGTATAGGCATTGTTCCTATTTACTTGCATCCTTACAAGGGCAAAGTAAGACACGGGGTCGGTTTCTAATGTGGAGAAAATCCAACTCCCAAAACGGACATTTGATTGAAACAAAAATGAAAATTGCCTCAATCTAGAAGGACTTCTCTTTAACTGGCCGAGAACAGAATATACTAAGTGTTGGATCAGAACAGATACTAAACTTTGATCCTAGCCAAAAGGATTTCAGTTGGTCGCATATATTATTTGGTTAAATCAATATTATATCGTTGATTGGAGGTGCAGGTTCTAATCGCACCGGGAACTGTTTATTCGCTATATTAGCGAATTGAATTTTTAATTGGTCAGATTAGATTTTCTTTCAAACAGATGTTCTGCATGCAATAACGAACTTTTATTGGTCGTAAATGGTGAAAATCACTCCCATCACTCCCACCACTCCCATCACTCCCATCACTCCCACCACTCCCATCACTCCCATCACTCCCATCACTCCCACCACTCCCATCACTCCCATCACTCCCACCACTCCCACCACTCCCACCACTCCCATCACTCCCATCACTCCCACCACTCCCACCACTCCCATCACTCCCATCACTCCCACCACTCCCACCACTCCCACCACTTCCATCACTCCCACCACTCCCACCACTCCCATCACTCCCATCACTCCCACCACTCCCACCACTCCTATCACTCCCATCACTCCGCTGTCAGGGCACGGCTCCGGTTCACCACTTCTTCTACAGTAATGCTGTCGCAAATATAAAAAGTACGGGATTAAATTAACAGAATATTGTTTATTACTGTCCGAAATGTTATATTTCGACTATAAGGAGACGGCTGGTTCAGTTGCTTAGGAGTAATTCTGCTAAAACAATGCCGATTTCGCGACATATATTTTAGTCTGAGGTCCGATAACGTTATTATTGAATCTTGTAGTAAGAATATAGCTGACATAACTATGTCGGTGAACTGTATAAGTAGCTCCTGTATATCCGGTAATAATAATGCAACTAAAGTTAGCTAACTGAACAAGAACTATGTGTTGCCGCTATAGTCGTTTAGTTAATTAATGGAAACTGGTAAATACATAATAGCAGGTCTTAAATAATAAACTGAGACACCTGCGGAAACATCGTTTCCGGCCACCCACACAAGATACTCTAGTGTCAGTGAGGCCTTATCTTCATACGTCAACCCACAGAGGACAACTTGACTCCAACGTTATTCTCCCGTGTAATTTCTCCCTATAATTCTTATTTTCACATTACTTAACGTAGAAATGATTTACTTGTAGCTACGAGAAGTGGTCAGAGAAAGAAAGAGATTATAATTTCAAACATCATTTGACAAGTGTATGACGATAAACGGGCAGATAGATAATTTAACATAAATTACTGACGAACACTCGAAACAATAAAAAAATAAAAGGTCGAAAAAATATTAAAAGTAGTGTGTTTAGAAATTTTGCAAATACAATTTCGTATTAAGATGTGACTTATAAAGTAAATTAACGGGCAATAGTGAATTATAGCTATTTTTACACAATAGACGGATAGACGGATAATTTATTGAGGAAGACTAGAAATTATGAAAAATAAAAAGTCAAAAGAATTATTAAAACGTATTTTTTTAGAAATTTTGGAAGTGCAATTTAGTATTGAAATGTGGGTTATAACGTAAGTCAACGGACTATGGTAATTAGAAATATGTGTAACGCGATGGACGGGTAGACGGATAATTAATCATAAATTACTTACGAAAAACCCGAAACCATGAAAAATATAAAAGTCAAAAGAATTACTATCATAAAAGTACATGCATATTGAGTGACTGGTTACTTCTGACTCAGCCTCATATATGAGTGTGTAGTTATATATATTGAACAAAAATAGAAAGAAATGTGCGTGTGTGTACAGACACGTATCATTATATGTGTGTGTGGTTACATATAGTGATAAAAAAAGGAATATATATACAAAAGATTTTAATAATATCGCAATGAAAAGAATATTAATAAATAACGTCCAAATTAATTTTTTTTTAAATACTATTTTTCTTGTAAAGCCGTCAATTTCGCTTCCGGTGACGGATGTATATAAATTTCTGTTTTACTTTTGCTGATAGGAAGAGAAATTATAAGCCGGCAATAGACGGCCATTTTAGAACGATGAACAAAAATAAATGAAACATTTCGTAGCTGATGACGAGCTGTCAAAGAAAGATGTTACTGATCGAGTGTTTAACAGCGTCACTTCGTTTTTTGCTTGACGAGAAATGTCTGAAATTCTTTTATTCTTTTTGTTTTTTTTTTTGCAATTTACTGAAGTTCCCGATACTGACGAGGTGAATGATTTAATTTAATATCAGTTCAAGACATTATACTACATCTATGTAAGCCAGGTGAAAACACGTAGCAAGCCAATGGATAACACGCACACACACACACACACACACACACATATATATATATATATATATATATATATATATATATATATATATATATATATATATGAAATACACGATATATCATAAAATGAAATGCCGTGAAGTCAGGATGTAGTAAATAGACAAAAGGAAAAACAAAACCGGTAAATCTCTCGTTTTAGATGATTTCTTCCTGTGTCTAATTTGTTTTGTATTTTTGTCTTTTTGATATATATATATATATATATATATATATATATATATATATATATATATATATATATATATATATATATATGTATACATATAATTGTCTCTTCTCTCTTGTGAAATCAAGATTTTTTGTTTATTAACTCAAATAATCCCTAATATATATATATATATATATATATATATATATATATATATATATATATATATATATATATATATATATATATATATGCAAAAAATGACTAATGAAAAAATATAGAAAATCATTTAGAAACCAGATAACACGATGTGAGAGATTTTTTCAAATAAATGAAAACATTTATTTAAAACCAACATTTTCTGCTTTACAAGCTTTCGTCATTGGTACACAGACAATCTTTTTTATTTATATTATTCTTGTTTTCATTGTAGATTTCTTTGGACGTCGCCGCCGGTGTTGTTTTAGAAACTGTTGTTTTTTTTGTCCGGCTAGGTGTAGCGAGAACGCTGGCGTATATATACTAGCTGTATATACGCGACGATGCCCGGATGTTTATTCGATATTGGTTTAATAATGAATGATCAATAGCATAGTACTTTAGAGCCAGAAACGTTGAATTTCACGGAGTAATTAATTAAAATGGCTAACTTGTTTTCTCAGAAACGGAAAAGCATATCTGTGAATTTAGTTTAATAAATTAATTGTTTTTTCTACATGAAGCATTTGTTGTACATAGTATTTTTATTTCACGAACTAATTACTTAGAATGGCTTTCTCTAAGTAATCGAAATGCGTTCTAGTGGATGTAATTTTATCATTGAAGTATTTTTTAGAATAAATTATTTTTATACTTTATGATTTTATTACAAGTAATAAAATCATAAAATGGCTGACTTGAAAAACAGCAATGCAATAAAAGAATGATATCCTTTTCTGACTAAGGCCTGGAAAGATACTACACTTTGATCCTAGTGTTGTATTACTGGTTATTCGGTTCACCAATAACTTTTTTCGACTTCGCTGTTTATTCGTACGAACGGCATTGCTACTAAATGGGACGAGATGCCGTTTCTCTGTTTCGCCTCTGGCTGTCAGAACTATTTGCACTACTGTGCGCGCTTCTTCTTTTGTTGTCACTGTCTGCCGGCCGCCATTGTTTGCGTCTGCAACCATTCTCCGTTGGGCTACTATGTTGTCTCCGTCCTCGCCGATGCCGTCGCCCGCCGCGTGTTATCATTTTTGGGCTGTTGTCTTCGCTAGCTGAAAATAAAACCTTCACTTCAATAAGCTCACAAGGTCTCTCCTGTTTTTAATTAGAGCATCTTTATTTACTACTTCAATTAGCCGACCTGAACGAGTCTGTTGCTAATTGAGAGAGAGGTCGCGCTAACTAAATTCACTAGTTATTTTCTTAATTAACTCGAGAAAGGGAGGAGTATTGAGATTTACTAATTGGCTCTTAGATTTCCCGTCATTCGGAATCTTTCTCGTACAGTTACATTTTTGGTGATCTTGACTCTCTCGCTTCCAAGTCAAATCTAATTCAATCCCGATTCAATTCTCCCACGGTCGGAACTCTCGTCCCAAATCTCGTCGTCAACACCCCAGGTGCAACCTGAACTCCCTGACCTCACTAACCTTAAGGTCAGATCAGTTGTCACCGTGAGCCTGGGAACGCATCGGACTGAACTTGCACGAGACGACTTCGCTACAACCGCGCAAGTCAAACCCGTCTCAAACAGATGCGTCCAAGCCATTATCTAACACTAGCCTTAAATGTCTGGAATCAACATAAGAAGATGCACTTTAAAAATAAATTATTTATAAATAGGAATTTTATTTCCCATAGCAAATCATAAAAATGGCTGACTTGTTTAGAAAGAAACGGAAATGTTTGTGAATTTAATTTTATCAATAAAAGATTTTGTAAAATACTTTATTTAATAACTAGACCACCCGTGACCCGTTGGGTCAGTTTGTTATATTAGCTATGGAATTCATGTATGAGCGTGACACTTGTGGCATAAAGAAAATAGTTTTTTTTTACATAACAGAAGCATTTCTATGAAAGTATATTAAAATGAAAAAAGAATATAGATAGATTTCTATGAGTCGTTCTGTTTATTATAATTGTTTTTTTTTTTAATTACAGTTACTGAATTATAAGTGGTTGGTTAGGGCGATTTGAGAAAGGAAGGGGGAACAGCAGGCTTTCTCGCGTACGTAACAAAAACAGAGGGAGTAGGAGTGGTGAAATCTATGAGAGGGAAAGTGGGAGGTGGTTTCGTTCACCGACCGCTAGTATGGCTGATATTAATAATGAGTGTTGTTTTTTTGTTTGTTTGTTTTTGTTTTTTAAAAGGGAGGAGTTTTTTTTAAACTGCGACAGACTTTACGAAGTCCTCCCGTTGAATGTTTTTAGCCGTGAAGAAAACAAATAAACTATTTGATGAAATTAAATGAAATTGTTTAAAAATTTCCAGAATGAAAAATTTCATGCGTTCGTTAATCATAATAGAGAATAACGGAATTGGAATAACAGATTGAAGACGATGCTATTTACGCATGCGCAACCGGATGTTGAAAACCGGAAAGCTGAAAGCTGATTGCAAACATACAAGAACAATAGAGTTTTAGTATTATATAGATATACGATTATATATATTTATAAATACGATTTTTATTTCACACAATAATTAAATTAAAATTGTACATTAACTTCCCTAAAAAAAGAACGGGTCACCCTAATCCGGACAATTGTCTTTTTGAATTGTTGTGAGTTAAGTTTTTCTTAATTGTTACTAAGCAAAATAACACAACAAATCCGAAAGAGTCCGTTCTGTTTGGCGTGATTAATCATAACTAATATCTGCGGTGTTGAACGCATTTTTTGTGACACCAGTCCATATGTCGGTATGTATCCTATAGAAATAGTAAACGTGTGTATCTCTCCGTCTCCGACATTTGAAGAACGCAAAACCATCTTTTAAATCTGTGTTCATTCAAAGAAGCTTGAAAAATATATATTATCTGCGTTTATTACACACAACCGGTTTCTTTAGAAACCATACTAAACTGTTGAACTTGCTACTCGCTGTCAAGTCAACAAACACATGGACACTAAGAAATGTACGCACATAATGACTACTAATACAGTGAGTGTTTTGCGTGCTAAGAAATAAATCGGAAGTGTACACATGTATCCCTAAAACTATTTCTGACCCTATTCTAGTAAAATGTTTATTTGTATTTGTTATTTTCACAAAATCCCTTGTTAAAGCTGCAAACGATGACGGGTTGTTATCTGTTATGAAAGTAGTTATAATGAGCGCGATTAACAAGTAATTACGCATTAGGGCCGCTTAGGAAAAGATTTTTTTATTAAATAAAGAAATACATTGATTAATATTTCTTGTAAACCTATGTAAGTGGTTATAATACACAGGACCTGTGGAGTTATCTCAACGATAATGTGTATAGAAATAATGTCCATGTTTTTTAACTGAATGGGGGCATCACAGCTAAAGTCAGCGAAGTGTCAAACGAAGAGAGTGCCAGAGTACTTGCAACGCAGAGGTGCATATTATTGAACAGTGATAGAACGAAGGTAAAGAACAAATAAATATTCATGGCTGAATCTTGGTTGACTTAGCATAGATTGGAGTGTTATCATCATCATCATCATTATCATCATCATTATCATCATGATCATCTAGGCGTAATAGTGTCACGAATCTTCCCGACTCTCTCACGCCATCTTGCTCGACCCTCCATCACACCTGGTAGATCTTCATAGGTGCATTGTGAGTCTTCTGCTAGTTTCTTCATGTAGGTTATGTGGTGTCTTCCCACTGAGCCACATCCCTGTTTTGGCATCCACAAAAAGAACATCTCTGATGATTTCATCCTTATCCCTCCAGCAGTTTCCAACAAATCTGATCCCCCTCTCTCTCTCTCTCTTACTCTCTCTCTCTCTCTCTCTCTCTCTCTCTCTCTCTCTCTCTCTCTGATCAAGGTACAGATCTGAGGAAAATTCCTGTAGAGTTGTTCTTCCGTGGGGTGCTGTCTCCAATAGATGTTCAGAGCAGCTCTTCGCATTCTGGTGTAGAATCCGTCAATTTTCTTCTCCAATCTTTTTATGAAAGTTAAGGTGCTACTTCCATGTACAGGAAATGATGTAACAATGGCTTTAAAGAAGTCTCGTTCCTCCTTGATAGGAAGATTTGACTTCCAGATCGCTTTCTAGCCTAAAATTTATTTGTACCAAATATGGTTAGATTGGTGAAAAGGTTGTGAATTTTATTAATGATTTCAGTAGTGGTAATTTAGGCTCACCGTGTATCTACAGAAAGTTATCGACAAGCTATACAAGCTTAGGTTTCCCGCAAAATGGATGGTAACTTTTAATGCCGCAAAGACAAAGCTCCTTTCCTTCAATAACTACAAGAAACCTCTCCAACCACCGATTGTCATGGCAAATAACACCCTATCTGAGAGTTCAACATTCAAACTCCTCGGCCTAACCTTCACAGGTAACATGAATTGGAACAAATACATTGAAGACATTGCCAAGGCTGCAGCAAAGAAGGTGAGCTCCCTCTACCGTGCTAGTAAACTCCTCACACCTGACATCATCCTGTATCTCTACAAAACCACCATTTGCTCAAACATGGAGTATTGTTGCCACATCTGGGCTGGTGTATCATCCGCTAGTCTCTCCCTCTTAGACAAGGTCCAAAAAGAGTTGTCAACTTGATAGGTCCCTCACTATCCACCAAGCTTCAGCCCCTGTCACATCGCCGCAATGTTGCTTCCTTGTGCCTGTTTTACAAGTACTTTAATGGATTGTGCTCTGATGAGCTTGCTGGTCTGGTACTCCCACGACGTAAATACACTAGACCAACAATCTGCCAAATCCCATCCATTCACTGTGGAGGTCCCCAGATGCCGAAGAGCTTTCTACTTCAAAAGTTTCTTCCCTTGTGTTGCTGAACTTTGGAACTCCCTCCCTGCTCCTTGTTTTCCTGGCGGTACTGATATGCAGAAATGTAAAACTAATGTAAACAGACATCTCGCTGCGCAGATCCCAATTTAGGTTGACACCCCACCCCAAAATAAACTCTCGCACTTTTTCTCAGTAGCCCTTTATGTCTACAGTAGCCGCCTGTCTTGTTTGGGGTGAACTATGTTAATATTTTTTTTTTCAATACTCTCTAGAGGGAGATTCGATCTCTTGTGTGATTGAATACATCAGAAAAGATGGTAAACTATTGTCGCATACAAAAACAAACATACAAGCTACCGTTCATATGGAGAACTTTCTCCGACTCGAAGCACTGTAGAGAAGGTTACGACGGAAGTACTCAACACCCAACCCAATTACGTAATTCTTTTGAGGTATCTGTGGTAGAGCGTTCCCGTCTCATATTTGTCTCATCAACAAAAAACGCTTCTACGCAGGACGTGGCATCACGTGTTTTCTTGAATCGTCGTCAACAAAGTAATACCAATCGTAAAATAAATTTTGTAGAGTTTCGAGGTCGGCCATCAGTGATGAACTAGTTTCGCTGAGGTTTCAGGTTTACCATCATCACACCTACTCCACCGACAGCCCAGGCATTTCTCTTTTGAGAAATGCCTTCACATAAACATCGTAAACTAAATAGCCGGGCAGATACACGGACAATGCGTGACATGGAACGCTCAGCATCAGCAAATTAAAATCGTTCCAGCAATCCCTACTCCCTACATTTGAGGACTCTGCTAGAATAGACCTGGTTACGTCTCAGAGCATAACTCGATAGACCTTAATGCCATTTTCCTTTTAACACGTTTTATAGTATTACCTTGTTCATCCAAACCGTTCAGAAAACTTTAGCGAGATATTAAAAACACCCCTTCAGTTATGCGTCACCTTTATTACACCTTCTGATGAGAATTTTGCCAGTTCTTTCGCTTTCTTTCTTTGTTGGTTTACCGTCCAAACCTACTTATCTCTTTCTTTTTCTTTCTTTTTATATCTATTTTTCTCTCTATATCTTCATTTGCCACTTTCTCTCTATCTACTTCTCTATATCACTTTTTCTCCATATACATATATCTCTTTCTCCCTAGATATCTATATATATATATATATATATATTTCTATCTTTTTCTATTTCTCTCTCTTTCTCCCTCTTTATCTCTATTTCTCCTTTTCTCTATCTACTTCTCTCTTCATCACTCTCCTTATCTAGCTTCCTCCTTTCACCTCTATCTTTCTCTCTATCTTCATTTCTCTCTCTCTCTCTCTCTCTCTCTCTTTCTATCTATCTATCTATCTATCTCTATCTATCTATCTATCTACTCACCAAGTACGGACGTCCACCCAGTAGTGGCCATTATTTTCTTCCTTTTTCCCAATATGTCAACCCTACATGTGTTTGTACTTGCATGACATTTTTCTCTTTATTATCACTCTGATGAAGTCTTATAAATAAAGACGAAACGTTGATGTGCACATAAAAAACATCCATTTTTTGGTTTTCCTTTTTCATTTTCTACTCACGTCGGATTACCTTCATCCTTTTCTTCCCATATTTATATATATATATATATATATATATATATATATATATAATTTTCTTTCTTTTCTTCTATATATCTCTCTATCTCGTTATCTTTCTCTCTGTATTTATCCACCTTTCTCCTTCTCTCTCCGTCACTCCCTTTTCTTAACTTTTCAACTAACCCTATTACAGGTAAACTGCGGGTCTCCATTCAATTCTAAATACACAATTATTCAAGATCAAAAAAACACACTAACAATTAAGTGAGCCTTATTGATGCAAACGCAGCTTTTCGTAATCTCGTCCATTATTCCCGACTCCCCTTTTTATCCCCATTCCTTCCGTCTTCCATAGATTTCCCTTTCTTTCTTATCTTGTGTCATTATGTTACTTCCCCTTTCTTATTTCTTACTCCATTTCTCACTTACATTTTTATTTCCTGTTGTTTCTCGTTATCCTATTGATTGTTAGTCTGACAGAAAAACGGACAATATATGAAGCTCGGTATTATCAGCCAATGAAAATCGTTACAGCAATCCTACTTTTTGTATTTGAGGCTCGCTCATTTTTATTCTGAACTAGAAGAATGATCCGTTACACGATGGGTAAAAATAATTCCTCGAACAGAACAATTTGGCACCGCTTTTATATCCCCGTACGAAGATTAACACATAACGCAATAAGTCCTGAACCTACCTACTAAACCAACAACATCAAAGTGCAATTTATGTAGTTTTCGCATCGTTCTCATCGACTTGTTACACGGTGCATTGTCTTGGTGAAAGAGCAATTTTTCTTCTTCAGTTGTGATCGTTTTATGGCGATTCCTTACCTTCAAACACACACATAATGCTATATAATATTCCCTATTGATGGTTCTTCCATTTTCAAGATATTCGATCAACAAAATGCCTTGTGGATCCCCAAAATATGGAGGCCAAAATCTTGCCTGTTGATGTTTGCGTCTTCGGTTTGTTTGGACGGCTTTCATCTGCTTCTGTCCACTCAGCTGATTCCCGATTTAACTCTAGAGTTAAGCGGGGATACATAGTTAATCTATTGTCAGATATTGACGCAAATAAACTATTTGTTGTTGCGTTAAAACTGTTACAAACGACGCTCTAAATCGTCGACACGGTGTTGTTTTTGATCGACTGTGAGCAAACGCGGCACCCACTTTGAACACAGCTTTTTAATTGTCAAATATCCATGAAAAATGTTGAATACACCGATACCTTTTGATATGTTCAAATTCCTATCAAACTTAACTTCAATTTACGATCGGCCCAAACCAGTTCGTGGACGTTTTTTATATGTTTTATAATTTGGGCGACCTGAGCATGCAGCATAACTTTTGTCTGTATTAACTTGTTTACAGTCAACATACCCCATCTTTATTGTTGTTTCTAACAGAGAAGAATCTGAATGACACTAAGACATTGCGTTGCTCGTCAGTATTTCTCCATTTTCAGTAAGCAATCCTTTTTCAACGCACGAAATTCCGAGTTTCCATTGTTTTTAAAATATACAACAATAGCTTCATTTAAATGATTGTTGTTTGTAAACTAATATCTGATTGGGCTCTAATTTTGACACATACAATTTGAATGTTAGTACTTTATAACAAAGATGGCTTCTTTATCAATGGATTTATAAATATGCCAGTACTTATTGAGTTATTGTTTTAAACTAGGATATAATGATACTAAACCTTATGTCTAGAATCCTTAGTCAAATTTTTATTCCCATTGCATTAAACAAAATTAAACTCAATATAGCGTGGATGTACTACTTGTTACGCCAAGTAGCTGTGTTCCAAAATTTATAATGATCGGTGTATTAGTTTAGGAGTGAATCCTATATATACAAATTTATATACATACCTAAATTTATATAAATTCTAAAAAAATATTATTTACTACTGAGTCACTACTTATCAAGGCTAAAATTTACTAGAGGATAAGGATTAATCGAATTGATAGATTATCAGTTGAATGATTAAAAAATGTATAAGAGGATTGAAAATGCTGAATCCAATGAACAAAATTTGATTACTCATGGGGGCAGTTTATGCAAGTATTTGTTGACACAAAATTTGAAGACGACCGTGTTGTAGCCCACAAGGAAACAATCCTGATGTAACATATTCCGCAAGAAGGGGAGTTATTAGAAAGAAACTCTGTTCATGGAAAATCTTGTTTGATCTTAGGCATATGGGTGAAGAAAGGAAATGTGATTGCAGTTATTGTAGGGGGGCAAGTTAATATTCTATAAAATATGCATTCAAAAACAATTTGTAAAATAGACTTTCCAAATAAAGATAAGAAACAGCAACTAATGGCTATGTCTTCATTATTTTGTAGTAGGGCCGCGTAGAAATTGTTTTGTTGCCTAGCTACAGCTTTCTCTCACGTAAAAATAATTGTCAGCTAAATATTATTTTAATAAATAAAACGAAAAGCCCTATTAACCCTCTACCCACAAAAGTTTGATGTGGCACAAGGTCAGCTTAATGCAGGGTATATCCAGATACCCGAAAAGGGGCACTCTGGATGGGGCAAAAAATAAAAATTGCCAATCAAGAAGGATTTCTCCTCTTTTGGCGTAAGGGAGAACGTGTTGATATTAGTCTCAAGGCCAATTAAGTATTTACTCTTGTTTCCCACCAAGATCGGTTGTTTAACGTGGTAATACAGCTCCCCCAAGGGGCACTCTGAAAAGCTCTAAAAATTGCCTGGATCGACTTGGTAGTGGGGGGGAGCTTCAGAAACTCGGCAATCAACCACCACCACCCTCTCAAATAAGGAAATAATGCATGTAAGCGTGTCCTCCTGAGACCTACGGTCTAAACACAGACGTCTTATTCGATGTGGGAACAATTCATGTTGATATTGGTATTTTCTTGCATTTCAACTTTGCGCATCGGGCGATCTGATTTTGTTAAATGGGCGTGGAAGGTGATAATGTACGTATAAACGAGGGTACAAGCGTGTATGATTATACGGATTCAAAAAATGGATTTATTTCACCAACATTGAAAAAATGTAACGTGTAAAATAGATGTGAACCTTTTAGTTAGTACTTCGTGACACTTCCTTCTCTTAGATATTCAAAGTGGGCAAGTTAGCTAGTGCATAATATAGATGGTGCATAGATTGGAGATTGGGTTGGGCGACAGGAAATGGGGTAGACGAGAGGTCAACAACGGTTAACTATGACTGGGAAGGCAGATCATGAGAACGGAATCCATGATAAGAGTGGATGGAAACGACGGTATGTATGTAAAAACGTTGGAACTCTGACGGCAGAATTGTTGTTAGTCTCAAAGTAAAAATTGAGAAGAGCGATCGTTCTAAGATAAGCTAAAAAGAATTAGTAATGTAAAAAGATTTTTAAATTTCTTATCATCTCTCCCCCTCCCTCTCCCACTCTCTCTCTATTTTCTCTCTCTCTCTCTCTCTCTCTCTCTCTCTCTCTCTCTCTCTCTCTCTCTCTGTGTATATATGTCTCTCTGTAGATGAAGATTACAGCAACGAGATAACTGGTCTTGTCAAATTATTTGCCTTCAATTTTTACGGAAATATCCCTAACGACCTTAGATCTTCAGCAACAAGTTCAAACATACGAATTG
>OY744520.1:111122619-111135119 GCA_963556195.1 Sepiola atlantica | reverse complement strand
TTAATAAGTTCACTAATTTTAATTTGCGTAACTCATCAGCGCCTGATGGTTAATCGGAATCAAGAATCGGAACAAAAATGTCGGAACTTTTGGAAGTATTGGAATCGGTATTCAAATCGGAGAAATGTAAGCCTAATTTCCGATTCCAAAAACGGTTCTTTTAAAAGAAATTGAAAATTTAGTGATTTTAAACTACTAGTAAAACTAAAATCTATATGTCATGATAATGAATTTATGTAAAAATCGCACGGTAAAAATGACACAAAAGAAAATTTTAAATGAAAATATCATAATGAATTCATAAAAATCTTGGATACAATACATAAAGGGAAAACATTTAGAAGTTTGTCAAATTAAAAAAGAAAATTATATCTACATTTGAAAGTAGTCGAGGACCCTCAGCTAAATCCCCCATCCATATATATATATATATATATATATATATATATATATATATATATATATATATATATATATATATATATACATATATATATATATAAAATGTTACTTCGTTTTGAATTTCAGTCTGTATAACGAATTTCCGACTTTTGCTAGTTTGTCTCGTCTTTTCACTTGTTCACCATTTCTGGTTATCTAACCCATTTAACTTTATACCAACCTGTATTTAAATCCATAAAATATTTATATAAAGTCAATGGGAGTTCTAGAAATGACTTTAATGCACAAACTACCACCTAATCTTTTGCTCTGCAACCTCCCTCCAATCGTTTTATTGGGGGGAGGGGGAGGAGCGGTCTTCGAAATTCTACGGATTTAACAATCTATCCTGGATTTACTACTATTTAACCGTATGCTACAATTCTCGCGGTGCCTTCAACGGTGTAGTTTTCATGTATCTTTAACTCATTATCTTTGAATTGGACCTCGTCTTTTCCACTTTTCTTTTTACTTTCATTTTTACATTGATCTTAAATAATACTTTATCTTCTGAAATTTTGACTTTGGTAACTCTCTTACAAACTTATCTCTATGTATTCCTCTGATGATAAGAATTCGAGTCTTTAAAAAGCCATAGTTTTTGGAAAGAAAAAGTAATCTCTTGTTTTGAACAACTGTAGAGTTGAAAACGTAATGGATTTTGTATTTTTGCAATTTTTATTATTATCTTTTAATTTATATATATATATATATATATATATATATATATATATATATATATATATATATATATATATATAATTTTTGGTTTTGTTTGGTAGAAAGACATCTAACAACAGAGTGCTCGATTATTTAATAATAAGAGCATAATATTTATGTATTAATGAGATCAGATAAAATCAAAATGGTACCATAAGTTTAATTCCTAGAGCTGACTCATATCCAAAATTAATGCTTTTTTATTTCATTTATATTTATAAATAATGTGTGTGTTTTCCGGTTAAAAATAATTCATTTGACAAATAAAAATGATCCTTATGATCAAAACAGAAAGGTTCTATTATATTATCTCATTTTAATATTTTATTAAAACATTTATTTTGTATGGAAAATGAATAAATATAGAACTTTTTCGAAAAACCGAACATTTTACACTTTGTAAGACGCTCATGTTTTCGTTTTGCTGTACAACGGAATCCGCGTGGAATCGTAATCTTATATGTCAAAGACAACTTTCATTTTTTGTTTATATCAACAAGTCGAAATAATTCCTTTCACCTGTAAACGCTTATGTAAAAACGGGATCCTTCTCAGCCTGTAAAAACTTATGCTTATTACAAATAATTTAAAAAGCTTAGACATATTAAAAACATTACATTTCTGTATAACTCGAGGCATGCTTCCTGTTGGCCTCGGATGTTGATATTCTGCTCTTGTTAGTTCTTTTTTTACGTCCGTTCACTTAGAACAAAACATATTGCCACTGAAGCATAAGGGGCTACTCTGATAGGGGCTAGGTGTATAAGGTAGCAACCTTGGTAGGGAGTTTCGCAACAAGATGTTTGTTCACATTACATTTAAATTGATGCATTTTAATACAGTTGAGGAAATAGGGAGAAGGATTGAATTCCAAAGGCAAGCGGTCCGAGGAAATAAGCTATTAGAGCAGAAAATCTTCCGACATCTCGGGATCTCTAGAGTGAAGGGTAGGGTGTTGCTTCTAGTCGGGGTGGTCTGGGGTATATACGTTGTTGGGGTACAAACGTAGCAAGTTTATCGAAGCCCATTTCATGGAAGTACTTGAAATACAAGCACAGTGATGCAACGATGCGGCGATGCGAAAGAGGCTGGAATTTAGCAGACAATGCGGGACCTGTTAAGTCAGAAAATATTTTTTGCACCCTGTCTAAGAGTGAGAGGTTAGTAGATGATGCGCCAGACCAGATGCGGCAACAATACTTAACACACGGTGTTGGTCTGTGACGCTTAAGTTTGAAATGCATTTCCATCGCTAAACGCGCAGATTGAACTGGCGCATCTTAAAAATATCAGTTGTCGTTTTTTTATTACATTTTCTTTACTCTATCCTTTTTTTTAAATCAATCATGAAAAGGGGTCACATGGCATTTGATAATTAACCTTCTACAAATCCTGTTCGTTCCATTGGAACTCCCTCATTTATAACCACGTCGTGTCCATTCTTCGTTTTCATTGATGTCCGATAGATTCATTCCTGAACTGGCAAGTAAAGGATAGGGATTCAAGCGAACATGTATTCTTCTATGGAAATACAAAAATCATTTTAAGCGATGTTCATCCCATCCGAAAATTATCTCATGCTAAATATCAAACTCGAAAGATCTACCTATTACAATAATTGACATATTGTTTTTGAACAAGGATCTGTTGGCAAAAAAACAGCAGTTGCTTGCCATTAATCTGATCTCGAAATTCACGTTCGCACCAGATGTTAAATTCACATTTGCTGTCACCATTAACTTCCTGCTTCTTTTACAAAACCGTGTATGACAATCTGTGATTGATATTCATATTATACAAAAGTTTTAAATATTTAGCATTTGAAGGACGTCAGTTTCATGTGTGCTGCTATGTTTGGATCATACAAGTTCAACTCTTCCTTTATTATCACATCAAAAAAGCGTTGTTTTGTTTGCCAATTTTGTTATATTTAACGGCAGTTTGAGTTTGTATCCGGTAGGCACAGACGTGTATGATAGTAGGATAGAAATACAATTCTGACGATCAGATTTATTGTGTAGCTGCAGTGAGATGTTGCTATTGGTCCTTTTGAGTATTTATTATTTTTATATATATGCGAGTATATTATAAACTTTACTAAATAAAATCAAACAAAAAGAGAGTCACTCTAGTTTAACATATATGTGGGTATGTAAACACTTCAGGGAGCTGCCCTCCTCTCATGTCTTGCATAGTTCCTGGTCACTCTTGACCCGACACTCTAAAATGGCAGGATGGTGTCTTACCTCTTGGCCATCTCTAGCCTTTGTTCGGGCGGGATGTTGTCACGATAAAAACACTGGTTTCTGGTTAGCCACGTAACCAGTTTTGGGTAGACTTTTATTTGTCAACCATCCTAGTAACTCCTTCTCTTCCTATTGGGCTCCTGAAGGGCTTATTTTTTAGCTAGTCATTTTGGAGTCCATTAGATTGAATGCTGGTGGTTGGGTCACTTTCAGGCTTGGTTTGTCTTAAAGTGATTCTACTATTCCATCCTTTTTTTATTATTATGTCTTCTACAAATTCACACAACAAACACTTTACTATTTCCTATAGAAACATCAGAGGTCTCAAGTCAAACTTTCCTGATGTTCAGTCCTTTCTCTTGGGCAAATCTCCTCACATCCTTGCTCTTTGTTAGAGTAATCTGGATGCTTCTATTGATAGCAAGGATCTACATGTGGATGGTTATTTGACTCTTGTCCGCTTAGACTCTTCCACGCATTCGCATGGTCTTGTTCTTTTTCTTCGCAATGATCTCCCCATTGCACGTGTCCCCAGCCTTGAATCTAATGGGTGTCCTTTTGTCTGTCTGAGGTTGTCTTTGCTGCATTCCACTTCTTATTTGTTCTTTTTGTACGTTCCTATTCTAGCAATCACTGCTCTGTTGTTGATTCAATATCTAACAGTATTGATAATGTATTTCCAATTCATCCGTCAAGCTCTATATTTGTTTTTAGTGACTTCAATGTTCATCATTCTGACTAGCCCACTCACTCTAACCGCACAAATCTATCTGGAGAAATCTTTAACTTTTCTCTGTCTCATGACTAGTACCAAATTGTCACCTCCCCCGTACGTTTTTCTGATAATGATATTCATCAACCATCCTTATTTGATTATTATCTTATTTCTGTTTCTGACTTATGGCCTTTCCTCTTCTCCTCCATTGGGTTTTTCTGATCATGCTGTTGTTGATGTTGAGGTTGATTTTTCTGTAAAGTCGTCTATTGATCGTCCCTTCCATACGACGACGTTCAACTACAGGAATGCTAATTGGGATAGGCTTCGCAGCTTCCTACGTGACGTTTATCTTTGTAATGTCTCCAAATGATGCTGCTATGGAGGTTACTGACTCGCTTCTTGTTGGAATTGACACCTTCATTCCTCGTCGTAAGTTTCAAACCAAACCTCATTCTCTACCACAGTGTTCATCTGTTTGTGCTTTTGCCATTGCCCATCGTAACCATTACTTTAATCGTATCATCGGGATGGCTCTGAGACTTCTAGACAATCCTACAGAAGAGTTAGTAATGTCTGCAAGAGAGCAGTCTCTGAGGCTAAGTCTAACTATTCTCAAAAGATTCGTGATTCTATCTCATCTCAAATGGTTGGCTGTCGTAATTTTTGGAGTATCTACAATAGTGTTATTAATAGTGGCAAATCTGCTATTCCTTCTCTTTTTAACGGTCTTCAGGTAATTTAAGACTGATCTTTTTGCTCGTCTTTTTGCTGACAATTCTTCTCTTGATGATGATTCTGGTGCTGTTCTTCCTGATTTTCTTTTGAAAACTGTTCAGTTCCTTTGATTCTTCTGTTATCACTCCAAAGATAGTTGCTAGTGGTTCCTTTTGATGTTTCCCAGTCTAAAGTCCTGGTTCAATTCTTCTTGTTGTTCTCAAAAGTTGTGCTCCTTAACTGTCTTCTATCGTCTAAATTATTCATTTTTTTTTGTCTCAGTCCTGTTTCACTTCTTATTGGAAGGGGTCCACCGGTGTCCCTATTTTAAAAATGCTAATGATCGATCTGACCCAACTAAGTATCGCCCTGTTAGTCTCATCTCTGTTATTAGCGAGGTTTTTGAAAGGTTGGTCAACGGAAAACTTGTTACTTTTCTGGAAAGTCTGGGCCTCTTTACTGATGTTCAATATGGTTTTCGTGGTTTTCATTCAGCTGCTAATCTTCTAACTGTTGTAACTGAGCGGATTTTTCAGTATATGGATAATTCAGGAGAGGTTAGAGCCATTGCGTTTAACATTTCGAAGTGTTTGACAGAGTTTGACGTTCTGGTCTGCTACACAACTTTTGGATTATGGCATTGGTGGTGAGCTTCTTGACATTATTAAGTGTTTTCTTTCTGATCGAAGCTAACTTTAGACGGTGTCTCTTCATTCTCTTTTCCTATCAATGCTGGTGTTCCTCATGGCTCTATTCTAGTCCAAGCACTGTTTCCTCTTTATATAAATGATCTTCCAGCGAATACTGTTCAGAAAATTAACATCTATGCTGATTATACCACTCTCTGTTCTGGTGTTGCTTCTCACCCATCTCCCTCAAATCAGTCGAAATCTGCAGCTGATTTAGAAGTTAACCTGCGTTCAGTTGTACATTAGGGTACGAAATGGCTTGCTTCCTTTAATCCTGTTCAGACTCAACTTGTGTCTTTCAATCATAAGTGTGCCCCTTTTTTCCTGAGATTCTCATGGATGACTCTGCTCTTGGGGAGAAATCGACTCTGAAAGTGCTTGGTCTTTCATACTAAAAAATCTTTCTTAGAGTTCATACATTAGATCCATAACTCTTTCTGTTCCTCGTAAAGTCGGTTCTCTCTATCGCTCCAAACAATTTCTCATACCTGAAGCTATTCTTTATCTCTACAAATCTACTATCAGACCATGTATGGATAACTGTTGTCATATTTGGGTTGGTGAATTTCTGTTTGAGGGTTCTTGTATCAGGTGCAGAAATGTATCTGTAATTTGATTGGCCACACCCTTTCTTCTTTGCACCCTATCTCCACAGACGTCATGTTGCTAGTCTCAGTATTTTCTATAAGTACTATTATGTCATGTGTTCTTTAGAATTATGGGATCTATTCCCTGCTTATTTTGTTCCAGCTCGTTTGATTCGTTTGTCTAGTGGTCTCCATCAATCTGCTGTGTGTGATACCTCATTGTAATACAGCTTACTATCCCAGCAGCTTCTTTCTAAGAACTGCAGGCTTGTGGAACTCTCTTCCTGGTGACAGCTTTCCTTTTACTTATAGCCTTGGTCTTTTCAAGACTAAGACCAATAGGCATCTCCTGTCTTTTCGATAATCATATTTTATTCATGTTAGCTCTTTACACCAAGTGGCTTCATGTCTTGTCTGAAGCGATTTCCATGAAAAGAATTATCTACATACTATGACAAAACAATGTCCTGCAGAATTATTTAAAAGGAAACGGGATCTGCCCAACAATATTGTATAGATATATAAGATTAACATATGTTAAAATCCTATATGTATGTACCTATAGCCTGAGCACACACAAACAATTGCATCTAAAGAAGTTATCAATTGTTTGTAGTAACAGAGGTCCAAACTAAAAAGACGACATTATGAAAAAATACCAAGTCTTGTGAATTGTCTACAATTATGTCCGCAGACTAAAATCCTTTGTCCCGGCCAAAATAATGTCGATACGTTGGGCCGGTTGTCTTAAGATTTAGCATGGACACGAAGTAAAGTCAGCCAGAGGCCAGTCACGTCAAAGTCAGTCAAAAGAAAGGAGGACGCAACGCGTTCTGTTGAGGCCTCTCTCGGCTTTGTAGTGAGGGAAGTGATACGAACACTTCGAAAACGGACGAAACGCACTATCTGTCCATTCTACAAAGAAAAACAATTTAACTGTAAGAACTTACACACGAAGAAATGGACACTATAAAATGTGTCCTACTTTATAAGTTTGTATACTGGAATTTTGATGTTTTGACATGTATATAGAATATGTATATTGTGTATGGCACTTACGGAAATTCTGATTTGAGAAAAAGTTGTTTTGTTTTTATAAGAATCAGCATTTATAATCTTTCTGGTTAATTGTATGAGTTAAAATAAATGCTGCATCGAAACAGCTGTACACAACCATAATACCATGGTGTATGCTCTTTATTTGGAACTGACTTGAAAAATGTTTTGAATCGCTGAAATATATATATATATATATATATATATATATATAAACATAATGTTATACATCGTTTATTTCTTTTTAACCTTCTTTTCACACAAATCCTATTTATTATTACTTGTTAGCGGGGAGTGAGGTAATTATATAAAAATGTGTTTCGTTAAATCTCTTTTGTCTTCTCCTTTTCATACACTTCGTTCTTGTTTTTCATTTGTTAGCGTGAGTCATCGTACAAAATACAAAAGGCCATCGTCTATTTAATTCATAACAAAACTCACGCTACAGATATTCATATGATATGCCAATCTCGAATCCCTGCCTATCATCACTATTTATTTCCTGCTTTTAAAATCAGAATCTTTCATAAATAATCTGGTTAATAGTCTTCGAGTATTCAAACTGCGCTCTTCGGCGTTGACAGAAAACATTTGACAAAATACCATCAAACTTCTAAAATCCTCTACAGATGCCTTCTAGCTTTACATCTTATGGGTCACTTCGTTAGATTTCTTTGTTGTTTCTGAAAGTGTACTTTTTTGCTTTTCTTGTTTTACTTTTTTTATCTTTCCTTATATCAAATTCGGCCAATCAAAACGGAATACTACATTTCGTAACAAGCGTCACCGATCGGACATTTTTGCTTCGTTAGCTTTGCGTATTGGTCAGTCGTTTTCTGTGACCGGAAACATTCTAGCTCTTCCAGACGTTCGATCTGCCCAAAATTCAATCAACCTATTTGCCAAATTTCATTAAGTGTGGACAGGAAGCCGCAAATGTCCACCATTTTTTTAAACTTTTCTTTTTTCAGTCAAGGTTTACAATGCACAGTGGGAAAAAACGTTTTTTTTTCTCACACAGCAACGTTGCTAGTCTTTCTCTACTCTATCGTTATTTCTATGGAAGGTTCTCGACTGTGGTCCAATCTCTGTAAGTCATTCACAAGAACTAGTCTCTCTACCACAACTGAAAATACCTTTCCATTTTCCACTCTGTGTTTAGTGTAGGTCATCATTTCTATGAACCGATTCTACTTCCAAGAACTTCTCATCTGTAGAAGCCAAATACCCCGGGACTGCTTCCATGCAGATTACAACATTACTACATCAAATCGAATGTCAACAAATACTTATCAAAAAGCGTCTTCATTAGTAATCAAACTTTGTTCATTCCATTCAGCATTTTCAATCCTCTCCAAATATTATTCAGTATCCAGATGATAATCCATCCATCTCGTTACAGCTTATCCTCGAGTGATTTGGGCCTTGATAAGCGTTACTAAAAGAAAACATAAGTGAATGAATGAATGAATGAATGCATAAATAAATAATATAAACTGTGTACATACAGAGGCCAACATGTTTGTAGATTTGTAATTCATTTTACTCTTAGATTTTAATATCAAACAATTTATTAAGTTAAAACTTGTATTTATTCGTTTTCTTTTGGTTTTAACTTGTGTACGCTTGTAAAAAACGTGTCTATTAAAGAGTAACCCTCCAAAAATCCAACAATGGATTCGTTAATAAAATTCACAATCCTTTCTGCAGTTCAACCATATTTGGTACAAATCAACTTCGGTATGTGCCTAACTTGTCCACCAAGTTTCAGCTATGAATTTCCAACAGTCTTTGTTGTATCGCTATAGAAAGTTCCGTCCTATCACACAATTCAGCCTTTTTTCCATATCTTATTTATATTCTGTTTTACTATTTAATAGCAAATTTTCTTAATTTTCGTAACTGTCTTCAATTTGTGATTTTATCTAATTTAATTTTTATTTCACTATTAACTCTCATCATTTATAAACTTCCTAGGCATAACATTTTATTTTAACCATTCCCTGCCTTCATGCGCTTATGCTTAGCTCATACTCATCAAACAGTCATAGCACAACTTTCTTGATGAGATTCAACACATTCTCATCAGTCACTGTACATAAATAAAGATGGGTGCATTCCCCATAACTCACCATTCAGTTTGCTGATTGAAGATGGAGATGTATACTACTTTCTAGGGAAACGGGTTGTATTTCCCACAACTTCTGAAACCGCCGATAATAATGACTAATCGAACTTTCACTGTATAGTATTACCCATAATATATGTATATATGTACATAAGTATAATGTGTTGTTCGACTAAACTTTCCTACGACGATACTGAATTATATATATATATATATATATGTATATATATACATGTATATATATATATATATATATATATATATGTTTATGCACTCATATATATATATATATATATATATATATATATATAATATCATATATATATAATTTATTATTTCATTTATATTACAGATAATATTATATGGTGATATAATATATTGTGTATAGATTTTCAGTATTTACTTCAACAAAGCTAAATACGTGAATAGAGCTTAGTATTAGTAGCATGAAAATATATATATATGACAATTAAGCTACACAGAGGTGTCGATGTTTCATCCTCGCAGGGAATCATCCGGCTAATGATTCCTTGCGGGCATGAAACATAGACACTTAATATCTATATATTTTTTTTTATCCTACAGTGGTGACTTTGAAACCAGGTTCGTGCCCTCCGACCAGCAAAAATTAACATTTGTTACACTGAAGATTGCATAAGCATGAAACATCGATGTCTGTAAGTTATAATAATAAATATTTTTTTTTTAATATTGGTGTATATATATATATATATATATATATATATATATATATATATATAAAAAGAAATTTTACATTTTCGGAGCATGATTATGATATAAATCATTAAAGAAATGTTTTATTCTACTAAATTAAAATAAATAAATATATATATAATTATTTAGTATCTTCGTAGGAAAGTGTTGTCGAACACATTATATCTGCATTTGCATGAGGGGGGACTTTTGAAGAATAAAGCAAATATAATATTAGAAATAAACAAAATAATACAAAATTCACCATTTCAAAAGTTGGGATACATAAAATGATAGGTGCGTGAAAAAATGGCCGTCTATTAGAAGGACTATGGTTATTAAAAAGAACTTATAATTTTTTTAATTATTTTCGGTTATATTGTGATTGTGTTTTAAAGATAAAAGCTAAAACTTAATTTGTATAATTTTGGTTATTCGGACTACATTTCTCATCTTGAGTGTTATCATCACAACGTTTCGACCGCTGTAACATTTGGCCTTCTTCAGGTGTATCTCTTCGAACTCGGGAAGATGCTTGTCGAACTCGGGAATCTTGACGGAATTTCGAACGGAACCCTTTATTTAATCTACACAGCATGCTCTTGTTCCGTCAGCCATGACTAGAAGTCTTCGCAATTCTTTTATCGCCCGCACCGAGGATTGAACCTTCAATCTTCATATGACTATCAATTAGAACTGATTTTAGCTTAGTACTATATCCAATGCGCCACGGGTCCTTGCGTCCAGATTCCCGAGTTCGACAGAAATATTCCCGAGTTTGAATAGATACACCGAAAGAAGGCATGATGTTACAGCGGCCGAAACGTTGTGATGATAACACTCAGGATGAGAAATGTTATTCGAATAACCAAAATTATACAAATTATCAATCCTCATCTAAAAAATTCAGAAATATAAAGTTGATTTCTAAAAGAAAAAAATATATATTTATGTGTGAAAAAATTTGAGAATGAAAAATATCACAACTAAAAAAAAAAAAAAAAAATGGTTAGAATTGCAGAATGAATAAATCATATTAAAAATTCGCTGAAAAAATATCAGTTTTCTGGAACTATTTCAAAGATAATTATTAAATTAAAGTTTTAAGATACTGAATTAAAAAAATGTACCGTACTTTTTTACTAAAAATTGCATAATTATCTAAAAAAGTGAAAGTTATGTTAAAAACGTCTGCGTTCAAATGTAAACACAAAATGGCTACCAAATTTCAAAATGTATGGGATACTGTAACTGCAGTAATATTTCGTTTTGTTATTTTTATTTTATATCGAAGATATGGTTTTCTAATAGTTTATAGAAATTAAAAAATGATTATGCTTAATTTCCTTAGCTTTTAAGGTTATAAAACCTTTATGCATTAAATTGACAAGTATGGAAGACCCGAACCACAATTTCCAATTTATTATTATCTTGAACATGTGGTTATGCAATTATTTTCCCTTATTTCGAGTTTTATTAGACAGTTAATATATTTTTTGAAAAAGGTACATCTACGGTTTTAATTTTTTTACCTATTTATATTTTATTTATCTCAATGAGATTTAATTTCCCTATCTGATACTAATTTATTATACAAAGAATGCTAAAACAGATATATAGAGTTAAATTAAAGAAAAAAATGTTTCAAATTAATTACAATTCTCTTAACTTCGACTATAGCTTCCAAGTGACTTATCAATTATTCATTATAATCGCAAAAGATCGCTTGGACTTTGCATGTGTATTGATTTACTCCTCTCCAGGAGTTAGGCACAAGACCAGTTTTTATCTTACTCCCACAAGTAAGATGTGACCCAAGGTCGGGTCGGGAAAGTGGGGTTTTAAAATTGCCTGGGCAGCCCCTTCGGCATTCCTCGGTAGGGGCGCCTCATGCAGTAAGCAGTAAACTTACTCCTCCCCAAAGAGGGGAGGCGAAGCCTGGGAGGGTGGACTTCCTAGCACTGCACAGGACAGTCCCAAAGACCGGCGTAAATCAAGCCCCAAAGGCCAAGACAATACCAGTCTATGGGGTGCAGTATCCATCGGAACAGATACTACACTTTGATCTAAACCAAAAGGCCAAGTTAAAAAAATTAACATTTCGTATCCCTGAAACGGGCTGTTTTGGGCTTATTTCATTTTTCTTGCATTTTTCCTCCCTCTTGGATTGATATCTATCAGTCATCTTCCTTACTGAAATTATTATTGATGACGTTTGTTGACCGATGTTTTTCTTAGAATTTGAAAACTTTTGTAAAATGTTGTTCAAAACTTTTTATTTCTACGTTACGAACTGCGTCAATTTTATCAATTTTTACATGATGATTTAAAACTTTAACAATTTATTCTTAAACGTGTCGTAACGATGAATTAAATTAATTCCTTTTAGATGAAACTAAAAGTGCATTTTTAGTGTGAAAAAGTAAATTAAAGTCAATGACTACACTGAAAATTGATGAATTGAAAAGAACAACTAAAACAATCATT
>OY744520.1:110770119-111120119 GCA_963556195.1 Sepiola atlantica | reverse complement strand
GAGTTCAAAGTCGGGAACAATGCCTCCGAAACTTCTGCCAATATCAATAGAGTTTGTTGAGATGGATTTACAAGCGATTGGACAGTACGAAGGCGGTTTCATAAATTCCGTAGTGGAGATGAGAGCCTTGAAAATAAAAAAGGCGGAAGACGTCGGTGTAGTCTTGACAATGAACAATTGTAATCAGCTGTTGAGCAAAATCCACGCCAAAGTATCAAAGAAATGTGGCAGACACTAGCTGTCCGCACTGCAACAGTTTCACGTTATTTACAGAGTATTAGAATGGTGAAAAATAGTCATTAATAAATATGCTTCTGAAATCGGCCATTATTTTTATAACGACCTTATATTATGGTACTGTATGTTTATTTACACAATACGTACGTGTGTAATTATTAATTAATATGATGTAGTATTTCTGCTGAGCATAAAAGAATGTGGCTTAGTGGGGAAAGAAGTTGCACGCACATGGATTCGACGGGTGGTTATTCTCTGACCCAAATCGCTAACCAACTAACTATATCAATTTTCGGTTTTTATTATATAACCATTTGTGACCCCCTTAAACACCCATCGTGGTCTTCAGTGTCAGTGTAGCAACTCCTCATAGCGTTTTATTCAGCAACGGGGTGTTTCCTTCTGCCACTAACATTTTGCAGATGTTCCAATCAACACTCTTTGACTATCTACCATATTTGTTTTTTCCCGGCCAGGTGGCTGGAGTTAAACAAGCGATTATTTTACTTTTTGACAATCAATCATGTTATGTTTTTTCTTTCGACCAGGTGCCAATTGCACCTAATTCTGTCAAATTGCATTTAAAGTGCACCCCGCATGGATATTTAACAGTACATAATATTTGTTTACGAAATATTCCTAAAATCAAAGCTAGTTAACATAATAATGTTATTGTATTTTAAAGCAATATATATATATATATATATTACAGAAGATCAGATAAAATCAACACGGTGCCATAGATTTACAGCCGGTAGAGCGGACCCAGACCAAAAAACAGTGTTCGTTTAAGTTTTATATAAATTTATAAATTGTTCATCGGCACTCATCAGCCATATTTGATATATAAGGAGATGATAGGTCATTTGGGGAGAAATTCGCTGTTTATTTTCAAATATATTTATTCATCCTTTTGGTTGTTAATTAGTAAGGGTCTTTTCGCAAAAGACTTCATAAATGAGCCTAGAAAAATAATTATTAGGAAAAAGGGAAAGGAAGAAAGAGAAAAAAAGAAAAATAATGGTCCATCTCTAGATTACATACGCCTAATGCATTCTGGGAGTTGATTCTGAAAAACATATTTTTGTTTAATTTGTCCCCTACTATCGCTAATTGGTATTTCTCATATTTTTCTTCAAGTATATTATTCTGCAATGTTTGTGAAATGTAAACAATAATTATTATGCATCAATTAATAAATATTCCCCAAATTCCAGCTTCGTATGAGTATTTTAAAGGGATTTTAGGTTAGCATCATATAGGCACAACTTCGAATTTAAAAATTCAAACATATCAGTTTTGCATTGAATATGATTCATTGTCATTAGACACCAATAAGACTCTTTAAGCTTAAGACGTAAATTTTAGCCATTTTCTAGAATCAAAATCATGAATAGATTTTGATCAAAATTAGAATAAGTATTCTAGATATAAGGTTCAGTATAATTAAAGCTTGATTTTAATCTTCGTAAGGGGACTTAAAAACGGTGCAAAACAGTTCTGTTCGTTGAATTCATTTCATCGGTCCCCGAACGAGTATTCCTCTACTTTGTATATCCATATGAAAAAAGAGGGATAAATATTATATGAATTTTAACAAAATAGACCTTTGTTATTTATGATCTGATATAAAGTTTCATAAATTAATATATTGTCAGTTTTTTCCAAATAAGAAAAATGACAAGCTTTTTTCAATACGACTGTCTAACATCAAAAGTGCTAAATAACCGACCGTTACTTATCAAATAAAATCAACATTTCGTGCCAATCAACCATCTTTGATAGATAAAAAACAAAAGAAATATGAGCAAAACAAACAAAGATGGCGTCGTGTGTCATCAATCAATCCTCTTCAATATCGATTCAATATACCACTGACATAAACACATCCCTTATTTTAATATCTGATTACAAAACGATAATGTTTGTTATTTTTATTCCATTCGTCGGACATAGCGAATGATTTAAGAGCAAATTTGAATCGATTATCAATGTTTACAGTCGATTTTCGAGTTTTGACTGATAAATGATGATAGTAGAAAGAAGATATTTCCGAAGAAAAATCAGTGTCGCTAAAAGCTTTCATTATATTTTTATTTATTTTTACAAAGTCTTGCTGTTTTCCAAAGAATTGTTCGTCTATGGTATAACGCTGTGTTGTGATGTTATGTACTGTGTATAATATCAATATACATGCTCGTTGGCAGGACTAACGCGTGTCGTTCTCACTCGAACAATTACAGGAGCAGTCTTTTTTTAATGGAGGTTTTATCCGTATGAAAAAGATAGACGTACTACTCGATATTATAGACAGCCTAGAATGAGAAATATATCTAACCAAAAAAAGAGACAGACAGACAGATAAATAGGCACAGACCTTCCAAGATAACTTCATGGCACGCCCTCTCTCACTCATAGTGGGTTTGGGGCGAGTCCACACGATCAATTTCTATCAAAACTAACTACAGAAAATATCACGTTTCTCTCCGACGTTAATCGACGCGTATATAAATCCTTTATATCTCGGGTCGTCGTTCTCGTCGTCATCGTCGCCACCATCATCACCATCGTCGTTGTGGACACAGGTCTTTTTTCGTCTATTGATAAAAATCCACGTAGACACTTGTTATTTAGTTTATGAAAGGTTTATTTTATTTAAAAACAGAAAACATCTGGGAGACAACTTGTTTGCGCGTGAGAGAAAAAGAAAGAGATATTGATGAGTCGACAGATAGCCCATCTCACTACATTAGCCGCCCGACGCTTCTTGTCCCCATTCCGGTGCAGCACGCATACACGTCTTTCCTAGTTGAAATCTCGCCAGCCAAGATGGAGATAGGGCGATTCGCCCGGAAATCACATGGTTTTCATAACTTCCTTCCGGTGCCCATTTCTGACTTTTGTCCTCTAAACTTTTCCATTCAAAACACGACTAATACTATGTAACACAAATAAAGTAACGTCATTTATTGACTTCCGCAAAGCACCGAGGTTACAATTTAAGCTTACACCGTCACTCATTCAACGAGTTCGTCACTCACGCTGAGACAATTCCAACTCATCAGTTATTTTCAATTCCAGAGAACGAGGCTCCGACACTCCAACAGCTGTACCCCGCTCAGAAATCTATATTTTTTTAGATTTTTCCATTTTTATTACTTAACATTAAATATTGCCATATTATCAAATAAATCATGAATAGATGTTTCGTATTTACGATGGAGGTTATAATGGAATTCAACATGGCTCGGGTTTTTAATCCAGATCGTCTGCAGATGAACTTGTGGTCAAAATAAAAAAAGAAGAGAACAAATAATTATTTTAGAAAGAAATCCACAAAGTGAAAATATTCCTGGTCCATGAAGTCAGTATATCGAAAAATAAAAGTAAACGAATGGTGTAGTGTCGTGCCTTTCGTGCATTTGGAAACGGCAACAATGTTTATACCCGAGATACAAGTAGTATCCTAATTACCTCCCTCACATTAGTCATTCTGTAGTTATCTCCCTTGTATATTTCTCATGCTATATAAATAAATGTTTACGTGTTGATCGACCTCTTACGAAGGAAGCGATCGGAGCGCGCGCATCAACTGTTTGTCTCTCTTATTTATTTCTGTGTTTCTGCTTGAATTGTTATGTATGTGAAACCGTTACCCCGCGAGCCGGACATTAATGGAAACACAATAACACCTGACAAAGCAGCAACGCTACAAATGGTATTATCCGAGAAAGCTGGGACACAACAATTTTACGACATGGCTGACGTCGGGTAACGTGAATAAAGATTATTGAACAGGTTCACTGTTAGAGAAGAAGAAAGGGTTGGTGCAGGTCCGATACCTGTTTGTTAATTTGTAAATGAATTTAACGAAGAAATAACGCATTCTTTTATAACAAAAAGAACTGTCTTGCTGTTTATACAAAGGGAGGCAACTCTTGCGTCGGTGGAAGCCTAAACAGATAAGATGAATTATTCTCTTCACACTTGACGCTTATATCAAACAGTTGACAGGTTTGATCCATCTGATAACACGACAGAGGGTTTTGTTTGATATGTAAATAACTAGGAAAGACAGCAAAACACACATACTTAATGTATTGTTATGGCTTGCGTGCAATGATTCAAATACTTTGACATCGAAATTAAACTCTTAAAAAGATCACTGAATCCCAAAATACGCCTGGAGTCATTAGTATTAGACGAGTTATTTCCCTTTTTACCGTTACCCTGCCGATGTCAAATTTCGAGTAATGAAGAAGTACAAACAAACCGAATGTGATGCTGTTTTTTTTTATTTATCGTATGAACAAAAATCTTCTTCAATTTGCTGCGATCTTGTCTAATGTTTCGAACCCAAAACAAATAACAACTGACCTGTATGTTTGTGTTATGGGTGTTCGTGTTTGTCTGGCTTATTTTTACGTAAACTTTGTGTTAATCGTTTTCGCCCTTCTGTCTTGGATACCCCGGTTTTTCGCTCTGTTCGTTTATCTGTTTTTTTATGTCATTTATAAAAAGTCGCCTAACGTAATTGTTCTTTGTCTTTAATTTTATTTTTAAGTCAATCTTACTGATTCACTTTCAGAACTATTTGATTAATTCGTTCATTTCCTAGTTCGAGGAATGAGATCATTCCTCTGTCAGCTGACCTTTTTTACTTTTATATTACTTTTTTTTAGTTCCCATTGTTGAGATTTAATTTCCGGGCCCCGGTAGTGTTTTGCGACTTCAACTTAGTAACGATTGAACGTATCACTAGATCGCTATCTGGCTGAGAAGCTCGTATGAATAGACGCCACCAATGGTAACATTGGTTCGGGTGTCCTAATATTCTCCCAGCACAGCAGCTTTGTATTTATTTGCCCCTCCTGCAGGAGGTTTGACACAAGGTCAGGTGGGATTTTGAAAAGCCAACGCACTATATGAAGTGCACTCTGGACTACAAAAATGTTTGAGCAGCCCCGTCGGCGTTCCCCGGTAGGTCCGCCCCAGAGATAAAATTAAGCCTGGGAGGTTGGACCTCCTATGACTGAAAACCATACCTTAGCCTGACTGCAACAAAGCCACTGTCGGACTGAAAATGTAGCATCAGAACCGATACTCCACTTTGCTCTTCGTCAAAACACCAAGGTGCCAGTATAGCAGTTTCTTACTTTGGGTTCGTGTTGGTAACAATTACGGGTTGGCCTGACGACAAACATGTGCTACTTTCGCTAAGCAATCAAATTTGTGTCTGAGAGGAAAGGGAAGGATGGTGATTGTTTTTATAACATGGACCGATCGCTCTCACAACTGCATCCGGGAACAAGGCTGCCACGTTTATGCAAATAATAATGCTCAGGGCCTAATTATTAATAACTGCCTCGTATGCTCAGACCCCATCTTTTTCCACACTATTACTTGTTTTCTAGTCGAGATGTTTTAGTCCGTGTTTCTGACCTAGGCTGTCCGTCGTCTGCTTCGTCTTATTATATTAAAATATACCGTTAACATTGGCCCAAATGTTGAAATAATTTTATTTTCAGAACATTAAAAAACTTTTTTATTTATTTATATAAAAATATAAATGAATTATCTTTAATTTAAAGATTTTTTTTTTGCATAATAATCGCTTTGTGATACGACCAATAATCATAATTGTCGATTTTTCTGGGATTTACTTGTCGAGTTAGAGGATGAAAATGTGCCTTACTTTAACCACAACACTAACCCTAAGTTAAGTTTAATTGTCGAGAATACCAGGATATGTGTAGAGACATTAAATTTGACTTCGCCTCATAATTCAGTGGTGGTCAAGATTCTAAATTCAACGAGAGTTAAAATGGCTTAAACTTCTTTCCGAAATTTAGAAATGGATTTTGTTCGACAAACCCCGATCAGGACATTTAGACCATCAAAGCCGTCTTCTTAAGACAACGAAAACAGACTTTTCATATTTTGTCTTCGATCAGCCATTGAAAGAAATATTGATCAACATTTATTATTGTAAGCATCTGTAGAACCATGCTGCCCCTCCAGACGACCGTCAACCCCAACGTTTTGTGTTCGTGGCCTTCTTCTTGTCTTCATCGTCGTTCTAGCCGAGTCGTCTATTAACTGACGAATCGTCGAGGGCACAGCACTGGTTTATAAGTTTACAAAACAAATAAAAGCTACGCAATTCACAAGAAAGAACACCAACTCATATACACCGTGTTTCAAACAGTTGTACTCTGGTTTTGTGTGATAGCGAAAGGGACCTCAAACATACACGTCCACATTTTAGTGAACAGAGATTAAATTGTCTGTCGGGGCCAGCACCGTCGCTCAGTTAATCAGTTAATCTCATCGTTTGCTCAGCTCGATCGTATCTCGTCTGGAGTTGAATTTAAACTGAATATCTTCCCTCTGAATCCAAACTCGACAACTTTTTGCCGCAAACCGTTGCCTGCCGTAAAACTAACTTATTACCGTTAAAATTGTCGTAAAACCCTACCACTCATAAATATCTTATATCCGACCTTTTTTCTTAATCAGCGACAAGTCCTCACCTTTGAACTATAGAAACGAACCACTCCTTTTTGATTTCCGATCATCTTTGTATGAGTTAGTGAATCACTTACAACCCACCGTTCAGGCTTCGCCACCCCTTGATCTATAGTATCACACATCTAAAACGTCCAATGTGTATGATAGTGCACTGTTATTGCTACATATAGGATAAATAAACACTATCCCTGCAATAGACTCACAAGTAAAATAAGTCTGGGCCTGGTGTTTCTACATATTCTAACAAAACCATGCAAAAATTACACCAGACAAATATAAAAGCTGAGGAGCTCCGAATAAATACCTTGATGTCGTGGTCGGCGGGGGATCCTTTATTAGCAAAAATGGGGAACCCGGTCAGCATTCTGCGAATGTTGGTCTGTCTTATTTCATGTAACAGAATGAAATAGACCAGATACACATAAATAAATATGATTAGCCCAAACCAAAGAGGGCATAGATGAAGAAATGAATCGCAAAGGAAATAGACTTGTAATGGAATGCTATTACAAAGGCAACTTTCATACAAAACAGCTCTTTTACACATGTAGAACATAATCACGAAGTTATGCCATCGATTATCCGAGCAACCCGTATACCCGATTTCTCTCGTGATTGTTGTCTGCAACCAGAACGTGGTTACTTCTCGGCATCAGATATCCGGAGATCAAAGAAATATTCTTGGTCGTTTGACTATTTCGAATTTAGTCTTGATCTTCAAAGACGTCATGATCTTCCACTAAAAGAAATAGTTCCCGGATGGAGCCGGAGTAATTAATGATTGTCTATAAAAAGAAGAGTTATTCTTCGCCGCTGTCCGTATGAACGCACTTTCACTAAAACGGAGTCTTTGTTTCTCTAAATAAACCAAAAGATTTTTCCAACTACAATATATATATAAAGTTCTTGGACGTAGCCGTAGCCGTGACCGTTGGGTCACAACCATTGCCAATATTTATTCAATTTCGATTCCATTTGAAAATTCGCAAACTCTGATATATTTTTAAGACATTCTTAAATATCTAAAAATAATAAATCGCTTTACTTGTATATTATTATTATAAGTATTAGTACTACTACTACTACTAGTAGTAGTAGTAGTAGTAGTAGTATATAGAAATATTGTCATGATGACGTCATATGAAAAGATGTTATGATTTCCAAATTCCCATTTCAGCTAATCTTTTTGACTTTTATATTACTTTTCTTAGTTCCCATTGTTGAGATTTTCATTTTCCATATTTTTTAAACCCTTATGAATACAAACAGTTCTTCAGAATTGTCTCATTTATTCCCTATTTCCTTTGTCCAAGCTCCTTTGACTCATTGGTCTCGTGGTCGTGATTATTCTTACATAGAAATAAAGAGACTTATTATTTTGCAATCTAATTGACGTGTTTCTTGCGTGTATGTAGATTAGACGGCCATGCTGAGACAACAGAATCACTCTTTCTTTAAATGCTTACATTATAAAATATTAGAGAGTTGTTGTATAAACTCAGAATGAGGGGATAAGAGAAATGCATAGATGGCTAAGAGAGATGGATGGCTTGTTAAGTTAATTATAAATTATAGCTAATTAGAACAATTAAAAGAGATTTTTTCAAAGATAACTCAATCACATAACTAAGGTACATTTTAGCATGTATTTTGTGTTATTAAAGTACATAGGGAAAAGGGCTTAGGAAAACAAACGTTGATTAACTCACATTTAATAGATAGATGCACATAAATAGCAACTTTTTACCAAACATGACATAATGAAACTTTATTAATTCTGAATACGAGTTTTAAAAAACAAATATGGCCGGCGCGTCTCGTAAACAGCCGTGTTGTGTTGATGACATTTTTTTTACTAAAAAGTCGCCGCTTATCAAGGCCCAAAGACCACCTGAGGATAAGGGTCAATGAGTTTGTCAGGTAGACGACGAGACAGCACCGTAACGATTTGTAACGATGATTGTAATTGGTCAGAATTTGAATTTTAAGATAACGGTTCAACAAGAATTTGTTTACTTTGGACTTCAAAACGACTATCTTGTAGTCAGCTGAGAAGCAACCCCGCGGTATTATGTTCCACAGAGGAGTAGTTCTAGGAAATAAACTCTGCTCATAGAAGCTCCGTTTAGTTTTAATAACACATAAAAGAAAGGGAAATTATTGACAGTAGTTGTATGTAGACGAGTTTTTGTTGTGAAGTTTTTATAGGAGGGAACCATCGATTCGAGCTCAGTCGAGCACCTACCATGAAAATAACGAAAGCGCAAAGAAAGACTAGCGACATCTATTCTGTGAGAAAGTGGCTGCAGAAAAGAGAAAAAAGGAACTCCCTGACTCGTTTTTGTATTCTGTCAAGAAAGGAAATAGTGCTCTGACAACAGCACTCCATCTTAAGACGTGTTTGACTTTTATACATGTATAGGATTGCGTCAGGTGTGAGATAATTTATTCAGCCGTAGAATGATCCAACCATTTTTCCAGCGACCTTTGCAACGGATTTGATGTAAGTCTTCCATTTACAGTCTGAAGTGAAGGGTCGATCCAAGAATCTTATAAAAGCAGGGTGCTTCTTCAAGGAGAGAACCAGTCATTTCAATTGGAGCAAAGTGGGGATCTGAGCGTTGGTGATAAAAGGAGAGAAAAATGGTTTTAGACGCATTAAAACCAACCAACCACCTTTCCCCTCCCATTGCACCACATGAACGAAAATTCACCGCTGTGTATCCAGCGTGACCCGGGGTTAATTTTATTTAACGAAACTCTATGATTTGGAAAACGTTAATCTGAGATGCATCAAAAGTAAAAAGATGAAGAACTAGAAAGATCTTGATCATTAATGCTCTTCGAAGTATTGCCATAGACTGTTGTGTCATCTGTATAAATGTCGACGATGATCTTAGAATGTGTTGTCTATGTAGTAGTCGCAGTCTTGAAGTGTGTGAATTCTGCCTTTTTCTATCATCTGTGTGTAACAGTATGCATAATACATGATGATTCTTCGTATACGCGTTCACATCAGCTGTACAATAACAACAGCACATATTCATCTGAGTTTTCTCATTCTTTTGGATTGTTCTCTTTCTTTACAGTATACAGTAGACATTAGTATTACATAATGCACTGTGTGTCTTCCTCCAACCCATCCCCAATAGGATGAAAGAGCAGATCTCCCAAAACACGTTTGTAATGATCGCAGTTTCAGCACCCAATAGAGGTAGATTATACTAGCTTATTTTCTACGTCTCCATCTAAACTTCCTATGACGTCACTTTCTTCGAATACATTAACTTAGTTCCGAGTAAACATTTCCTCTTTCTACGTAATCTAATTTTGATGCGAAAATTTCATTTTCTTACTTACACATCCAAGTAGCATGATTACTATATCAAACGATTGAGTACTATTATGGCATGTGATCTTCATTTGTCTGATTTATTACCTGTTTCCTTTGTTTAAGCTCGTTACACTCGCGGGTCTAGTGGTCTTCATCAACTCGCTGTTTAGATATCTCGGTATGATACATCTTCCTATTCTGGTAGCTTATTTCCGAGAACTGCAGGCTTGTGGAACTCTCTTTCTACTAAACGTGTTCTTCTTACTTATAGTCTTTATCGGCGTGATAACCGTAAACTTACTTTTAGCCCACCCTATATAAAAACATATGTATGTTGTATTTTTCCTCAATTATTTATTTTATTAAGTAATTAATAAATGTTTCATTGCTTAATTAATTATTCATTTTATTAATTACTTATTAAATGTTCCATTGATCAATTATTGTACTAATTAATCATCTATTTAAAACAATAATAAGTAATTTTAGTAATTATTTATTTTATTACTTATTTGTTTCCTTATTAGTTTTATTGATTATTTTTTATTATTTATCTATTTTATTCATTAATTATCTATTTTATTAATAAACTATTTGATTGATAATTTTTTAATTCATTAACTATTTATTTTATAAATTAATTGTTTATTTTATAAAGTAATGATTTTATTAATTAACTATTTTATTAAATATTCATTTTATCAATTATTTGTTGATTTTATTGATTAATTAATCGTTCAATCAACTAATCAATCGAATAATAAATCAACTTTTTCATTCACTTTTTATTAATTTTTTCATTCATTTTTTTTTTCATTTTTTATTCATTTGTCTTTTTTTTTAATTCCAATTTTCATTCATATTTCCATTCATAATTACCATCTATTTTTTTCATTCACTTTTTTCATTCATTTTTCATTCATTTTTCTTTTTTTTTCATTCCAATTTTCATTCATATTTCCATTCATAATTACCATTTATTTTTTTTCATTCAATTTTTTCATTCATTTTTTCATTCATTTTGCATTCATTTTTCTTTTTTTTTGCATTTCAATTTTCATTCATATTTCCATTCATAATTACCATCTATTTTTTTCATTCAATTTTTTCATTCATTTTTTCATTCATTTTGCATTCATTTTGTCTTTTTTGCATTCAAATTTTCATTCATATTTCCATTCATAATTACCATCTATTTTTTTCATTCAATTTTTTCATTCATTTTTTAATTCATTTTGCATTCATTTTTCTCTTTTTTTCATTCCAATTTTCATTCATATTTCCATTCATAATAACCATCTATTTTTTTTTCATTCAATTTTTTCATTCATATGAAGATCTTGGATATAGCAGGTATTAACCCTAAAGTGCTCATAACAGTGTTTAAACGAAGTGTTACCCGGGATAAAGAACTTCTGTCTTTAAAAAAAATGTTGTATACGCGGGAGCCATAATTCAAAGTGCTCAATATCTTTTATTTTACAATGTTGTTTACTCCAGGAGCCATAGTTCAAAGTACTTAATATCCTTTATTTACATATTATTGTGAAATCGGGTGTGAGGACAATACATTAGTAATTTACTGGGATCATTTGTTCTACTCGGTATTATTCGGGATCCAAAATTGTAAAATTACAGTATTGCTTTTAGTAACTGGTATATATTAACTCTCTTTGGACTATAGACGTCATCAACATTACGTATCTTGTTAATATGCTGTAATGGACGGGACAATTAGGAAGTGACCGGGACAATGTGTTATACTCAGTGTTTTCCGGGATCAAGAATTGTAAGATTACAGTATTACTTTTGGTAAGGGATATATAGTAAATCTCTTCGGATTATTGACTTCATAAACATGCTGAATGCCTCCTTATGAAAATTACAGTGTTAAAAGAGAAAGGAAGAAAGATAAAGAGACAGCTAGAGAGAGAGAGAGAGAGAGAGAGAGAAAGAGAGAGAGATAGAGAGAAAGAGAGAGAGACAGAGACAGAGAGATAAAAGTTTAAATATAAAGATATTACACGCGCTTTTTAACTTCATCTATTTAGTTTTTTATGGACCGGGGCAACGCCGGGTAGCCCTGCTAGTAAAAGATAAAAGAAAGAATTTCTTTAAGTGTTAATAGACACCAAAAAACTATTAAATATTACTAGTTGTGACGAAAATATGAAAGAATCTCCGTACATACAGACGCTTTATTTACAGAGGCAAGAGAGAGAGAGAGAGAAGGCGGGTTAGTTTATTTAAGTAAACCTTGTCTCGCGTTTTTTTGTTGTTTTTTTGCAAAACCGTACTAGCGTATTTGTTTTTTAACTAAGATTTAACTTGCATATTTATTGTTTTTTTTTTTGTTTTTGTTTTTGTTTTTAGTTTTGATTTTTTTGTTTTTTGTAAGTTTTACCTCGATTAATTGGTTCGGTTTTTACAGTAAGATTTTCCTCGCGTGTGACAACAGTAGAAAATCAATTGTTATTAATGTAAATAAATTACTTACTACTTCCCCGGGTAACGCCAGTTAGTCCTGCTAGTAATAAAAATAATAACGTGTGAGTCATATAGAGGCGATTAACACGCACACACATACACTGGCGCACGAGAAGTGGTCATCCAACTTTATCAATATAGAGATATGGAAACAGAATCCGCGCAAGATCTTCTTTCAATGATCGATTGGTTCAAAAACGCGTAGACGAACTGAACATCGATAAATCAGCGAAATTCGATTTTCTGTCTCCATTTCTGGTTTTGTATCGAAATCTGGAAAACTGACAAAGAATATAAAAAAGGTCGAAGGCTGGAAATCAGAGTTGACGAAACGTTGATATCATTCATCCTTTAAAATTGCATGCGCGTAAAGCTATCAGGCCACACCATATGTAATATCCGAAATCTGATATCTATACAATCAATAAAAGATACGCTTGCCTAAAATACACAAATGGTAACCATTTATACTAAAGCTGAGTCAATCAATGTTTGTTTAACTAAAACTTTTCTTCTCATATATATTTCAATCACACAAAATGCATATCACAATATTCCTCAGTTTTGGGGATTAACTTATGTTTGAAAAAATAAACTTTCACTTTAATAGTTCTAATTAGCCGTAATTTGCAATTAACTCATCAATTGACCCATCTATTACTAAGTATCTATTACTCTCACCCTCTCTCACTGTTAGTTGTTGTAAGTTGTAACTCTCTCCTCCCCCTTATCCTTCCTGTGTGTTTTTAGATATTTTCATATCGGTTAATTTTTCTTAAGTTCAACTCATGGCGAAGGAACTTAATTTATTATAACACTAAAGACGACTTTATCAACGTTTGTTTCCCAATGCTTTTTTATATATATTTTAATCACATAAATTACATGCTAAAATATTCCTCCGCCTGGGAATCAAGTTATGTTTGAAAAAACGTCCAGTTCATTTTAATTGTTCTTCTTAGCCGTAATTTGCAATTAACTCTCAGATTCTATCAATTACTTTCACTTCCGTCTCTCTCTCACACACACACACACACACACGCACACTCTCTCTCTCTCTCTCTCTCTCTCTCTAGTCAAAGGTAATAAAAAAAATATTCGAATAGTTAATTATAAACAAAACGGAATAGCACCACAAGTACTAATACAATAGCATTAGTACTTGTGGTGCTATTCCGTTTTGTTTATAATGAACTATTCGATTAGCTTTCTAACACATAGCTCTAGATAAAGATAGAACAAGAGAAGGGGTATAGTGAACAGAAAAATAAACTAATTTTGGAGTTTGCATTCATTATTTTTCTATTTAACTGGCTTTGCATGCTCACTTTTTCATGATTCAAACAATCTAAGCAGCGCTCAATGGTTGACCCATCATATAATCTAAAAGTCTGAACGCGGCTGTGATAGGTTTGAAAGTAAACTGCTCGAAGACTAAATGCATGACTACAGAAAACCAACAGAACTCTGAAAGTAACCGTAGATACAGAAACTAAACTGCAAGTTCCTGAGCTCCAACCTATGATTCCCCCCGTAAATCATTCACAACAAAATCTCGTCTAGCTACAACCACTGTAAATAATTATCTTTTCTTCCTCTGTGTACCTAAAACTAAACGGAACTTCAATGAGCAAAGTTTACTATCCGTCTGTGAAACAAAATATCACGGGGAGGCTTCCCAGCTGACTACAACATTTTCAAGTTCAATGTTAACAAATTCTTGTTGAGCCGTTATCTTAAATAATTAAATTCTGACCGGTTTCAATCATCGTTAGCAATCCTCGCGTTGTTGTCTAATTGTCCACCTGACAAACTCATTAGCATTTATCCTCGAGTGACCTTTTGGCCTTCATAAGCGTTGACCCGTTAGTATATTAAATAAGTTAATGTATTTAACCACTTTGGACATGTGATTTCTCGTTCAAATGACCAAAATGAAACATTACAACACAGCATCGGTGTTGAATAAGCGGTTTTGCACAAAAACAAGTTATTATGTTTCGGGGCGTTAGTCTTCTGGAATTGAAGGTTTAATCCTCACTAAGGACGATACTAAAAATAAAATAACGAATTACTTAAAATGCATACCCAGTCATAGCTGATAGAACAGAAGTAATCTACCACCGGGGATTAATTAAAGGGTTCGGTTCGAAATTCTGTACAGATTCCCGAGTTCGACATAAAGATTCCCGAATTCGACAAGATGCAGCTGAAGAAGGTCGGTAATTACATCGGCTGAAACGTTGTGGAAATAAAATCTCAGATGGGAACAGTAGTCCGAATCATCTAAATAATAAAAAGATAGGTTAGTTATCAGTTTAAACTGAATAGCATATCAGATAAAAGCTGAGATGATCAATAGATGTGTAATACCAGTCGTGCTATACGGTCTTCAGTTTGTCAAATGGACAAATAAAACAATGGAAGAACTCGCTGTCTTTCAAAATAACATAATGAGATTAATGTGAAGTGAGAAAAATAAACACATACAGTGATAACCGCCAGCAGCTCTCCGTGTTCAGGTATGATGATGCGTATCCTCAGGTGATGACCATTGTTGACTGTCGTTTCGACTCCTCACGTTACAACGAACGAAAATGGCGGAGACGTTCTTTGTGGTGAGGCATTCATACTTCATGCTAAGGTGATTAACATGTTCAATTTTGATCTTGTTTTTTTCTAACAAACTGTTCGACCGTTTAAAATTTGAAGTTTTTCAGTTAAAAGTGAACACCTGCTCTTGTTGGCTTTGGTGCACCTGCCATTGCGACAAAGAGAAAATGGTCTATTGACTGCACCACTGTGGTTTGATTCCTGTTCACTATCAACTTCCTTCTGGTGAGCTGTTTCTCTACGGTCCGCAAGACTCTTCCTTTTGCATACCTTTCCGCGATGAATTCCAAGGTCTTTCAGTGTTTTCTAATATATAAATAAAATGTCCTTGCAATATATTAAATAAAAAGTCCTTGTAATATATTAAATAAATAGTCCTTGTAATATATTTAATAAAAAGCCCTTGTAATATATTAAATAAAGTGTCCTTATAATATATGAAATAAAACGTCTTTGTAATATATTAAATAAAACGTCCGAGCAATATATTAAATAAAAAGTCCTTACAATATATTAAATAAAGAGTCCTTACAATACATTAAATAAAGAGTCCTTGTAATATATTAAATAAAGATTATTTGTAATATATTAAATTAAACGCCCTTGTAATATATGAAATAAAACGTCCTTGTAATATATGAAATAAAACGTCCTTGTAATATATTAAATAAAAAGTCGTTGTAATATATTAAATAAAAAGAATAATCTATCTTTTAGTAAAGAGAAAGCTCGCGCCACTATTATTTATAGTTAAATCGAAAGTGTAAAAACGAAATGAATACTCTTCTCGGATAACTTCGCTTCGTGATTAAAAACAGAACTTTCACCTATGAAGGGGTTTTGTTCCGCTGTGTCAACACATGTGTGGATTAGCAGTTTATATTAAAGGACTTTTGAAGGGCATCTTCAGGGTTGTATTTTTGCAGGTTGGTTTCGCCTGGTATTCCCAAATAGTACCCCATTTTTGTACTGGTCAGACTTTACGAGAACCGATGCGTCGACTTGATTAGACCGTATTACGTCATTGCGTTAAGTAATAACGGACACAAAACAATTCGCAGTCGGTTGGAGGGAAGTATGTCTGAAGGGAATTGTGGAATGGTGCAGAAAAAGGGTTAAATCGACGATAAGATGGCGTGGTAACGTATGTTCATTATAAGCATAACGTGACCATGTGGTTATGTACACTAGGTGCTTATGGACGCTAGGTGCTTACCTACAGAAATTCTTCCAAGCCTCATTCAATTCATAATTGAAGTACATATAATGAAAATCCGAAGCCTTTTCAATACAAGATGTTTTGCTTTTACTGTAATCTTAATATTTTTGGAATAAATTCTATCTTCAGTAATGACTAGAATATTTTAATATAGGGTGGGCAAAAATAAGGGTCCTATTTTTAAAAATTCATAACTTTTTTATTTATTGATTTTTTTTTTATTTTTTTAGAATAAGTAAAGGACCCCTTCCGAAGCAAGCATGAGCTGTATTAGCCCTAAGGAACGTACCCTCATTTAGAAAACATTATTTTTGGTTTAAAAACTCAAAACAGTGTAAAAAACAATACTTTAGTTTTTGTAAGTTTTAAGAAGTGTTTTTCGGCTAAAATTTGTTTTGTTTATTTCAAAAAATCTCGGAAGGGTCAGTCTACACACACATAAAGTTTGGTGAGTTTAACTTTTATTTTGTGGAAGTTATTCAAATTCAAGTTGTTCAAATTTAAAGATAGGACCTTTATTTTGGCCCACCCTGTATATATATATATATATATATATATATATATATATATATATATTATTTATTTTAATGCCCATGTTTTTTGCCGATCTGCGTGTTGTTTTGGCGGTTGCTAAATCCAAATAATGGGCGTACGAACGAGTAAGCATCAGACATACTGTTTTTTTAAAAAGAGATGCCTCGTTCAATAGAAGCATTGAACGACACATCTCTTTAGTATATATATATATATATATATATATATATATATAGAGAGAGAGAGAGAGAGAGAGAGAGAGAGAGAGAGAGAGAGAGAGAAAGAGAGAGAGGGAGAGAGAGAGAGGGGGGTCGTCTGTTATACCTAAAAAAAGGATAAATTCCATAACTAATTACTATATAGTTTCAACATGATCAAAATGATCAAGAAGCAGCCGCCTGAAACTCAACGCGGCAAATAAATAATATAGATCATTATGATTTTGCGTTACAGCCTGAAGATGTGTTGTACTCGATTATCAAACCGGAAGTAGAAGGAAAAACCTATCACAATTATTTGGGCCATTGCTTGACTAATTGTCACCACACTTGGTCAAAACATCGGTCACGGTCTAATTTAGAATTGGATTAATTATCTAGGTCAAAGGTCATTTATTCATATAAAACTGATTCAATTGCTAATGTCAATTAATCAAAGCATTTTAACGTTGTTTTAATTTCATTAGGAAAATTAAAGCAAGTAAGATTACTTTTTAAAATTAATTCAATAAAATAACTTTTATATTTTTTATGAGTAAAGAGCTAGCCAAAAACAGATTAAAAAAATAACAACAATAATTTGTCAAGCTACAAAGTTGGTCCAATTTGATAAACCGTTCTCATAGTGAAGCTTGCAAACCTGGAGTTATGGAAGGATTTTCCGACAAATGAACTTCTGGAGCCATCTGTGAACAGTACAAAGCTAAAATTTCCAGAATTTTCTTCACATTCTTAAAGTGTTGATAAAGCAGTCAGTTTAACCATAGACGCTGTTCAATCAATATGTGGATTTGAAACAAGACAGACGTATACCATTACAAAAGTATTGTGTCATAAAATGAGGCCTTTCTTTGCTTCTAAGGGGCCTGACATGGAAGAAGTAAACACTATACGTTAAGAAATATACCAATGTTTTGTTATAGTAACTTTAGCCAATGAGGTTATGCATTCGATCCAATGTGTCACTGTATGTGTTTTTGTACAACCTAGCGTTCACATTGCTTAACTAATAGTCACAAAACTTGGTCTAAATATTGTTCATGGTCTAATCTAGAAGTGGATTAATTTTTGGATTTCTAGGTCAACGGTCAAGATCGCGAAAATGTATAGTCATACTGTTGGCGATAACTTCGGTTCAGTTCAACGTAGAGACTCACTATATGATATTTACATTGACATTGACCTTTGGCCTTGGTCAAGTTTGGCATTTTGAAGAAATTTTAAATTACGTTGTCAGGTAGAGGTCTACATTTTAACTACTGACTCATGTTCTTTTTTATTATTTTACATGTAATTTTTCAAGACTGACAATTAATCGAGAAAGTTTTTTTTTTATTTACTTTTCATTTTAAAATTCTCCTTATAAGTTTTTCGAGAGGGGTCAAATTAAAATTACGGTTCATAAATTAAATAAATCCTTAATTAAAGGCAGCTTAATATTTTATTGTTTTTTTTTTTGTCTCATTCATACTATAAAAAAATCAGCTGTTTTTTTTTAATATTTTAAAAGTTAATTACTCTTATGACATAATTAATGATTTAAAAAGCATAAGGTTTTAGGTGTCCGTGGTCATTAGAGGCATATTTTCAAGTTTTAATTCTGGTTAGTTTTCATTCGTTTTACTTTAACTTTTCTGGTTTAAATATTGAAATTGCCAAATTTTCTAAGCAGATTTTAGGCCAATTGTTATGAACGACGAGTATTTTTCAGTGTAATTTTGCAAATGTTCTTTCAGGATGTTACCCCCATAAAATGGTGCAAGTAAGAGATTTGGCTTTTAGTGTCAGCATTTATTACATCAACACACACATGTGGACCCCTGTTCCAGCAGTAGTAGAAACAACAACAGCAGCAGCAGAGAAAACGATCTCTATAAAATATTCGATATGTATTGGTTGAAATACTTACTTGGTCAATTATATAAAAATACTCAACTTCGATTAGTTACTGAAACCGGACTTCAACCACTCAGAAAAAGTTGTTCTGGTAGCCGAGCACCTGTTAGCTATTGGCTGCAGAAGCGAGAACCTAAACACAGCCAGCAGTTTGAGACTCAACTTGCTACACGAACCCTTGTCAATCACAACACGACTACAAAAACTCCTTGCGGGCAAACTAAATATATCATTGGCCGCTAGGTGATAAATTCTCAACAAACAACACAATGTACAGAATTGGACTACTGAACATAGCGACAGCTTATACACACAGTCTCACGAACTCATTAACAAAAGTCCACACACACGGACAAAACAGTGCTTTATACTATACTCTTATTAAAACTTAACTTTTGGTTGTTCCAAAAAGTCGTATCAATATATTTATGTAGAGATAAACTTTGTCATATTTTAATATTCCGTTATCATCTACGCACCTTTTATGCTAAAAGTTATTTTTTAAGAGAAAAATCTACCTACTCTAATGGTCAATGACGCGGATAAGCTGAATTTGCTAAAGTGTTCACTGTCTGACCGATGTCTGCTTTTGATCAGCCATTTGATCTTGTTCAACAGGAACGACAAAATCGTTCTCGCTTGAGCCGAACGGAATTCCTAACACTTCTGAACACTGGTCAGTCTAATAATGTTAAATGTATAGAATACCTAGACAAAAAACGTAAGGCTACTATTACAAAAACTAAGTTCTCATCAAACACGCGTTGGACACATTTTAAGTCATTATACAATAAATCGATTTAGAAGAGCCAGTAGGGAAGTTCAGTTTCCTACAACAACTATTTGGCGTGTTTTTAAAGACAACTGTACATGACGCTTTACAAGTTACAGTTAGCCCAACAGTTGCAGGACACCGGTAAATGTCAAAGTTTACCTAAGACTTATGGAATACAATGTACAGCCTAAAACTCTCGCTGTGATGACTAGAATCTCCGTTCTTAATTAGTTGGATAAAGTAAACCCGTGTCCTTGATATTTTTGGATATTCAGCACAAACGGTTTCATAGTATAATTTTCACCGTAGATGTTAGCAACGAATAAATATAACTCTTTATTCATAGCGTTACATCTCTGAAACAGAAACATGAAGTATCAGTGATGATTTATAGAGAGAAAAAAATACGGGGTGTTCCTGAAGTCTTGGGCCAATTTCCTTAACTATAAATGGTAGTAAGATGAAACTGGTGCTATTGTAAAGCTAACTACATTAAGGTTTTTGTAATTCTAATGATGTTTTTCCAATTTTTGCAGATCCAATAATGGCGCTCATTAACCCAGAAAGGGCGTTTTACATTCTTGAATCTGTCAAAATCTTAATCATAGACATTTGTTCGACGAGATTTTCGCACAAAATTTCTAAAAGAAGGCACCAGAAAGGACGTCCATAATAAGATGGTATGGTAAATTCATGAACGATAGGTGTTTATTGTTAGAATTTATTAAAGCCCTCCTGTTATGTATATTATATTTCTTCAGCTGCATTTGCCCAGGATTGAACTCAGCACATTGGGATTACGAGATGGATTACGTGCACTTGCATATATTTCCGTTAAAGTAAAATTACTGGGTTTTCTTGTCCACGTGACTTTTTAATTTAAATGCGTTCTCTTTCTTTTACCATATATACGTTCTTGGCCTCTTGCCTTGTTGGCATTGTAGTTTTGACGTGGTAAGCAACAAAGCTCTCTGTTATTTTTCTCTGCCAGTAAGTCCGTGATTATAGTTATTGTTATTTCTTGTTACTATTGTTAATTGTTAAATTTGTTGCTTGCTTTTTGTTACTCCTTATATTTTTATTTATTTGGAGTTTGTTTATTTTTTTTACCGTTCTCCGGCCATGGCGACTGCCAGCTGTGCGCCTTCGGAGACCTCTGAAGTGGTTGAGAAGCCATCTCAGCCTCCCGAAAAGTCTGAATGGAGTAGGCCACCGGCTCTACAGATTGACGTCGACGATTTTGTGGCTAAAGCTAAGGACTGTACCGAATTCATTACAGAGACGGGAATTATTATCCAACTACCAAGGTTGGAAGAGTTTGCTAAAAAACCATCCTAATGTTTGTGGTTGATCGGAAGTCTAAAAAGTTGATAAGATCAACCAAGGATACAGTCGCAAAACTTATTGCAACGACTGGAGTACGTGCAGAGAGAATCGTGAAGTGCAAGGGCTATAACACCTGGAATAGTCTTTTTAAGACAGAGGAAGAATGTATTGAACTTTCAAAAAAAGAAATAATAACGAAGGACTATATACTCCGTATGGAGTATATGGGTCGAAGGAGAACGACCATCTCCGTTTTTGAAGTTCCGGCTGTTGTCCCTGGCGAGTATTTGGGCGCCTTCTTTCTGAAGTTTGGAGATATAACCGCCATTACGGTTGATAAGTTCAATGGAACGTGGTCGTTTGACGTTTGGCTGAACGAATTGGCGTTTAAAAAAGTGCCGTACTATATCGAGGCGAATGGGGAAAAATTGCCCGTGGTGGTGGCTGGAAGGCGTCCAGCTTGTTGGATATGCAATGAGGTTGGGCACTTAACATTTACTTGTCCCACAAGGATTAAACCGGCCCAGCCTAACCCCAAGAACAGAGTGCTAGAACACTTGACCCCGAAAGTTGCAGCGGAAAAGAAGACTCCCTCCTCAAATCCAACAACTGAAACTGTTACCCCGGAAGAATTCGAGGACTTATGCAACACTACAAACGAATCTCCCAAAAAGAAAGTCGTTTGGAATATTGTGACGGGAAAAAAATCGCCGAAGTCATACGCTCAAGTGATGACCGAAGAGGAACAACTGGAAATAGAAACCAGAAATGATCCAGGTGGAGAGAAATATAAAGAAATATTAGATCTGAAAAAGACTCTCGACGAGGAACGTAATACTGAGAAAAAAAAAGAAAAAAAAAACGAGGAAAAAAAAATGGTCAAGTCAAATAAAACTACTTCCCCGTCCAAAGAACGTCGCTCTCCAGCCAAAGGTGCACCCCCACCATTAAAATCATCCCCACCAGTAAGGGAATCTAATTTGACCCCCTTATCAAAAGATAAGCCCGTTACCCCCAATCCATCTCCTTTCTGTTCCCCGTGCAACACCCCTAAAAGTACACCGCCCCCCTCTCCAATGAAGACCGATATGCCGCCTCCTGCCTCACCCACCGCCCCCTCCACATCCCAGAAACGCCATCGAAGTCCCTCGCTTGAGGCCCGGAAAAAGAAGACCCCTTTCTACACAGGCAAGGATGTCTGTAAAGTAACTCCTGAAACTGAAAATCTTATGATAAACCATCATAAGAAGAACTACCGAAACCTAGCTACACTAAAGATGGTACACAAAAAAGACATTACCAACCCGGAAAATTTCTTGGATGCACAAAGACTTTTATCTGTGGTTAGATCAAGAGACAAAGCTAAAGGGGTTTGGAACATGATGGAGGAAGCGAATAACGCCTTTAATATATCGCCTCCTCTCGCTTTCTTTAACGATGAAGAAGTAGTATTACTGCAAAAATCTTGTGTTGGGAGGGTCCCTATACGTATCCATCCTACACTCTACAGGGCATTAAAACTAACTTTCCCCTTAGACATTGGCGGTGTGGCCCCGGACGGTCTCGTCTCAAATGAATTGGGACAAGGTTCTCTGGGTTCATCTGTCGGTGTCTTAAATGCATCAATGTTCGTTTCGGGTTCCCAACTCTAAGAGCACTAGAATGGCACTCAGATTAGCAAGCCTAAATGGCCGAGGGTTGAGGGACACCGCTCGTAAACTTCGAGTAGTACGTGACCTTCAGCGACTCGGCGTGGATGTATGTTGTTTGCAGGAGACCCACTTCATTCCCAGTGATTATCAGGGTGCGCTGACTAGAGACTTTCAGCTCTATTCAGCGTACTTTGATACTCGCTCAAGAGGGGTTTCCTGGCTAGTTAAGCGCACACTGAATGCGACGTGTGACCCAATCTATGCAGATCCTGAGGGAAGGCTGTGCGTTCTTGATGTTACCGTAAAGGATGTGGCTTTTCGGCTTATTGGGGTTTATGCGCCCAACGCCAGTTCTGAGCGGGTTCCTTTTTTTCGGCGGATCGAGCCCTTTATGGATACGTCGCGTCGGATAATTCTAGCGGGAGACTGGAACGCGGTCTTGGATCCCGATTTAGATCGCTTGGGAAAACCTAGGGGAACTAACAGCAACGGGGATGTTAAGGCATTTCGGGACTTTATCGATAAGTTCGATCTTGTCGATAAATTCCGAAATGAGAAACCCCGTGAAGTAGTATGGACTTGGACTGCTAGTCGCGGCTCCGATTTAGGGCAACTTTCGAGTTACCTTGATCGGTTCTTAATTAGGAGAGTCGATTTAGGGCTTTTAGATTGTCCAAGTTTTCATAATATAGTTTACTCGGATCATAGGCTTGTCCGGGTGCGGGTAAACTTAGATAGTCCTAAGCCTAGATTAGCTGGTTACTGGAAGTTCAACACATCGTTGTTCGATTTGAAGGACTTCCGGGAACAGCTTTTACTAACATTACAGAGGGAATTGACGGGTGCTATCATTGGGAATAAGTGGTGGGGCCACCTTAAGAACGTTATTAGGTCCTTCGTTGCCGATTATAGTCGTCGACTCAACCTTAGATCTAGGGCAACGAAAGTGGCACTAGAAACTAGTTTAAGTCGGGCGGCGGAGGCGGGGGATAGCGTTACCTTTACTGTAGCTAAAACGGAACTGAACTCCTTGGATAACAAGGCAGATCAGGGATTGATAGTTAGGTCTAGGTTAAAAAGAGTGCCGCACGAGGCGACAAACATGGCCGCGTCACTGCGTGCGGAGGAACGTCGACGGTCTACTGATCGACACATCGCCAGTGTCACATTATCGGATGGGCGTCTCGTGACTACAAACGACGGGATTTTGGAGGGTTTTCGCTCTTATTTTCAGGATCTTTTTACCAAGGAGCCCGGTCTGACAATGGCTCAGTTCGACGCCTATTTAGCTGACTTTTCTCGTCTCGAGGCGACCGAAGCAGCTAGGTGCGAAGGGTGTATAAATGAGGATGAAGTCCTGGAGGCCCTAAGGCAGGTTGGCCTTGATAAGTCTCCGGGTATCGATGGTCTGCCTTACGAACTGTATTTGAGGTTGTCGCCCATTTTTGTCCCCCTGCTGGCTGTGTTGTTTAACTCCTGGTTTAGGAACGGGTCTATCCCCCAGTACTTTACCAGGGGTATCATCAAATTGCTCCGCAAGGACAAGAGTGGTGGGGATGGTATAGGTAATTTCCGGCCCTTAACAATGTTAAATACAGAGTTAAAGATTTTGGCCAAGATCTTGGCTAATCGTCTGCAGGTTGTCTTGTTTCGTCTAATAAGTCCCGAACAGACTTGTTCTGTTAAGGGCCGGACTATTCAAGATAATTTGCACATGATACGCTTGATCATAGAGAAAGTCGACACTGAGGCCGCGCTGATCAATTTAGATCAGTCCAAAGCATTCGATAGGGTCGATCATCGTTACTTGGAGGCTGTCTTGTCTTCGGCTGGATTTGGTCCCCATTTCCGCTCCTGGATTCGCCTCTTTTATGCAAACCCCGGTGCGTTGGTTGAAGTGAATGGAATAAGGTCAAAGCCTTTCGATTTGTCCAGATCTATTCGTCAGGGATGTCCGCTTTCACCGATGCTTTATGTGCTTGCGTTGGAGCCTTTCCTTCGCAGGCTTAGGGTGAATCCGGTCCTTCGTGGGATTACTTTGTCTGGTGCTTGCCCCATGATTAAGTACTCCGCCTATGCCGACGACGTCACTGTGCTTGTAACGAGCAGTGCTGAGATTAGCGTCGTCGACATGGAAATAAGACGGTATGAACAAGTGACAGGGGCCAAAATCAACTGCGATAAGTCTGTTGGCTTACGCATTGGTGCCTGGAGGGGTGTTCCCCTTCAGGGGCCCTTTGGCTGGACGGATGGGCCTTGCAAGATACTCGGCGTCTGGTTTGGTCCCGATCTCCAGTTGGAGAAAAATTGGTCGGAAGTGTTGAAAGCGGTTAAGGCTGCAGCCCGGCTGTGGTCTTTGAGAAATCTTACTTTAAAAGGAAGAGCGGAGGTGTGTAATTCTCACATTTATCCTCTCATCCTCTACCGTCTTTCTGTGCTCCCTCTGCCGGCTATCACACTAGTTGAACTAGTGAAGGCTCTTTTCGCGTTTTTGTGGCGCGGAAAGCAGCCCATGGTTCGCCGGGAGATCTGCTACTTGCATCCGTCTGAAGGCGGTCTAGGTATGCCAAGCGTTGAGATTCGTCAATATACGCTTCGCTTACACTACCTAGACCGAATGTGTACACCTTGTGAGGGAAACGGTGAATTCTGGAAGGAAGACACCAAGAAAGCCTTTCCGGCTTTGAAAAGTGTGCACTTGCATGGGGGTGAGGCATTTCGTTTACCTCGACGCGAGTGCTCCTTTTATCGCGAGTGTCGACAGTCCTTGAAGTACCTTCTAAGGGTGTCAGAAAGCCTCTCTGACACCCGAGTGTTGTCTCGTAAAGCACTATATCGGGTTATGGTGAGGGGATCTGTTCGTGACGATATTACTGAGGAGCTCGGTCTTACGAAGGGAGAACTTCGCTTGATCTGGCCTTGGGCGCCTGGGTTGAAATGCTTCGATAATTACGAGGCATCACTCACCTGGCTGATAATACGAAATGCACTCTGGGTCGGCAAAAAGCTTTACGCAGCGGGATTAGTAGAGACACCAAGTTGTGTTCGATGCGGCGACTGGGAGGAAACGACCAGTCATGTTTTCTTTCATTGCCCCATCGTTCGCCCGCTGTGTGAGTTAGTTGAAGGCTACACGGTTCGCATGTTGAACGGACAGTTCTTTGTTTTGGAGTCTTTTTCGACATGCTGCAATTGGGCACCAATCATGAAGTGGGAGGAGCATTATGTGTTTCTTTGCTTACTAGCAGTCATGAGAGGAGTGATTTGGTCGACACGACAGAAGGAAGTCTACGGGGAAGAGACCTTCACTGCTCCCCAGCTTGTCCTCATTTTCCAGTCTCGCTTGAAAATGCGTGTCAGGCTGGAGAAGGTGAAACTCCCTCCGGCAGATTTCAACAAAAGGTGGGTGAAAGTTGCGCGTTTGTGTCGTTTGAATGGAGCTAATTTTGAGTGGTACTTGGACGTGCCTTAGACAGAATATTGGGTGGCCGAACCGAACACTGACCCTTTTATTTGACCCGGTTAGGCAAGTTTAGGTTATGTTTTGTTTTTCTTCCCCTTTTTTAGCTTAGCTAGAGGTATGTAAGTTGTCATAGGTCCCCCTTTTTTTTCGTCCTCTCCCCCCCCCCCTTTTTTTTTTTTTTTTTTTTTTTATCCCGACTTTTATTTTATAATTCCCATTCCCGACCCCTATTAGGTGACTGATCTGTTGTTTTGTCAGAGATGCAGGTCTCCTTTCGTAATTTTCGAAGGAGGTGTGAGAATAAAACTTTCGTGACCTGCATCGCCTTTTTTCGACTGGCAAAACTACTTATCGGCCACATTTCTTTAGTGGGAGGTTCTTATACTAACACTTAATTTTATTTATTTTATTTTTTTTTATTTTTTCATTGTATATATATATATCATTTTTGTTCCCCCACTCCCAATTACATGTATATATTGTCATTTTTGGGTTTTAAGTAGGTATATCATGGAGTAAATTTGTTATGGTGATTGTGACTAGTTAAGTTAAGTATGTTAGTTAGGTCAACATTTTCCCCACCCCCCTTGTAGGCCTTGTGCCAAATTTTGTATTTTTTACAAATAAATATTGGCATTGTAGTTTTGACGTGGTAAGCAACAAAGCTCTCTGTTATTTTTCTCTGCCAGTAAGTCCGTGATTATAGTTATTGTTATTTCTTGTTACTATTGTTAATTGTTAAATTTGTTGCTTGCTTTTTGTTACTCCTTATATTTTTATTTATTTGGAGTTTGTTTTGTTTTTTTTACCGTTCTCCGGCCATGGCGACTGCCAGCTGTGCGCCTTCGGAGACCTCTGAAGTGGTTGAGAAGCCATCTCAGCCTCTCGAAAAGTCTGAATGGAGTAGGCCACCGGCTCTACAGATTGACGTCGACGATTTTGTGGCTAAAGCTAAGGATTGTACCGAATTCATTACAGAGACGGGAATTATTATCCAACTACCAAGGTTGGAAGAGTTTGCTAAAAAAACCATCCTAATGTTTGTGGTTGATCGGAAGTCTAAAAAGTTGATAAGATCAACCAAGGATACAGTCGCAAAACTTATTGCAACGACTGGAGTACGTGCAGAGAGAATCGTGAAGTGCAAGGGCTATAACACCTGGAATAGTCTTTTTAAGACAGAGGAAGAATGTATTGAACTTTCAAAAAAAGAAATAATAACGAAGGACTATATACTCCGTATGGAGTATATGGGTCGAAGGAGAACGACCATCTCCGTTTTTGAAGTTCCGGCTGTTGTCCCTGGCGAGTATTTGGGCGCCTTCTTGCTGAAGTTTGGAGATATAACCGCCATTACGGTTGATAAGTTCAATGGAACGTGGTCGTTTGACGTTTGGCTGAACGAATTGGCGTTTAAAAAAGTGCCGTACTATATCGAGGCGAATGGGGAAAAATTGCCCGTGGTGGTGGCTGGAAGGCGTCCAGCTTGTTGGATATGCAATGAGGTTGGGCACTTAACATTTACTTGTCCCACAAGGATTAAACCGGCCCAGCCTAACCCCAAGAACAGAGTGCTAGAACACTTGACCCCGAAAGTTGCAGCGGAAAAGAAGACTCCCTCCTCAAATCCAACAACTGAAACTGTTACCCCGGAAGAATTCGAGGACTTATGCAACACTACAAACGAATCTCCCAAAAAGAAAGTCGTTTGGAATATTGTGACGGGAAAAAAATCGCCGAAGTCATACGCTCAAGTGATGACCGAAGAGGAACAACTGGAAATAGAAACCAGAAATGATCCAGGTGGAGAGAAATATAAAGAAATATTAGATCTGAAAAAGACTCTCGACGAGGAACGTAATACTGAGAAAAAAAAAGAAAAAAAAAACGAGGAAAAAAAAATGGTCAAGTCAAATAAAACTACTTCCCCGTCCAAAGAACGTCGCTCTCCAGCCAAAGGTGCACCCCCACCATTAAAATCATCCCCACCAGTAAGGGAATCTAATTTGACCCCCTTATCAAAAGATAAGCCCGTTACCCCCAATCCATCTCCTTTCTGTTCCCCGTGCAACACCCCTAAAAGTACACCGCCCCCCTCTCCAATGAAGACCGATATGCCGCCTCCTGCCTCACCCACCGCCCCCTCCACATCCCAGAAACGCCATCGAAGTCCCTCGCTTGAGGCCCGGAAAAAGAAGACCCCTTTCTACACAGGCAAGGATGTCTGTAAAGTAACTCCTGAAACTGAAAATCTTATGATAAACCATCATAAGAAGAACTACCGAAACCTAGCTACACTAAAGATGGTACACAAAAAAGACATTACCAACCCGGAAAATTTCTTGGATGCACAAAGACTTTTATCTGTGGTTAGATCAAGAGACAAAGCTAAAGGGGTTTGGAACATGATGGAGGAAGCGAATAACGCCTTTAATATATCGCCTCCTCTCGCTTTCTTTAACGATGAAGAAGTAGTATTACTGCAAAAATCTTGTGTTGGGAGGGTCCCTATACGTATCCATCCTACACTCTACAGGGCATTAAAACTAACTTTCCCCTTAGACATTGGCGGTGTGGCCCCGGACGGTCTCGTCTCAAATGAATTGGGACAAGGTTCTCTGGGTTCATCTGTCGGTGTCTTAAATGCATCAATGTTCGTTTCGGGTTCCCAACTCTAAGAGCACTAGAATGGCACTCAGATTAGCAAGCCTAAATGGCCGAGGGTTGAGGGACACCGCTCGTAAACTTCGAGTAGTACGTGACCTTCAGCGACTCGGCGTGGATGTATGTTGTTTGCAGGAGACCCACTTCATTCCCAGTGATTATCAGGGTGCGCTGACTAGAGACTTTCAGCTCTATTCAGCGTACTTTGATACTCGCTCAAGAGGGGTTTCCTGGCTAGTTAAGCGCACACTGAATGCGACGTGTGACCCAATCTATGCAGATCCTGAGGGAAGGCTGTGCGTTCTTGATGTTACCGTAAAGGATGTGGCTTTTCGGCTTATTGGGGTTTATGCGCCCAACGCCAGTTCTGAGCGGGTTCCTTTTTTTCGGCGGATCGAGCCCTTTATGGATACGTCGCGTCGGATAATTCTAGCGGGAGACTGGAACGCGGTCTTGGATCCCGATTTAGATCGCTTGGGAAAACCTAGGGGAACTAACAGCAACGGGGATGTTAAGGCATTTCGGGACTTTATCGATAAGTTCGATCTTGTCGATAAATTCCGAAATGAGAAACCCCGTGAAGTAGTATGGACTTGGACTGCTAGTCGCGGCTCCGATTTAGGGCAACTTTCGAGTTACCTTGATCGGTTCTTAATTAGGAGAGTCGATTTAGGGCTTTTAGATTGTCCAAGTTTTCATAATATAGTTTACTCGGATCATAGGCTTGTCCGGGTGCGGGTAAACTTAGATAGTCCTAAGCCTAGATTAGCTGGTTACTGGAAGTTCAACACATCGTTGTTCGATTTGAAGGACTTCCGGGAACAGCTTTTACTAACATTACAGAGGGAATTGACGGGTGCTATCATTGGGAATAAGTGGTGGGGCCACCTTAAGAACGTTATTAGGTCCTTCGTTGCCGATTATAGTCGTCGACTCAACCTTAGATCTAGGGCAACGAAAGTGGCACTAGAAACTAGTTTAAGTCGGGCGGCGGAGGCGGGGGATAGCGTTACCTTTACTGTAGCTAAAACGGAACTGAACTCCTTGGATAACAAGGCAGATCAGGGATTGATAGTTAGGTCTAGGTTAAAAAGAGTGCCGCACGAGGCGACAAACATGGCCGCGTCACTGCGTGCGGAGGAACGTCGACGGTCTACTGATCGACACATCGCCAGTGTCACATTATCGGATGGGCGTCTCGTGACTACAAACGACGGGATTTTGGAGGGTTTTCGCTCTTATTTTCAGGATCTTTTTACCAAGGAGCCCGGTCTGACAATGGCTCAGTTCGACGCCTATTTAGCTGACTTTTCTCGTCTCGAGGCGACCGAAGCAGCTAGGTGCGAAGGGTGTATAAATGAGGATGAAGTCCTGGAGGCCCTAAGGCAGGTTGGCCTTGATAAGTCTCCGGGTATCGATGGTCTGCCTTACGAACTGTATTTGAGGTTGTCGCCCATTTTTGTCCCCCTGCTGGCTGTGTTGTTTAACTCCTGGTTTAGGAACGGGTCTATCCCCCAGTACTTTACCAGGGGTATCATCAAATTGCTCCGCAAGGACAAGAGTGGTGGGGATGGTATAGGTAATTTCCGGCCCTTAACAATGTTAAATACAGAGTTAAAGATTTTGGCCAAGATCTTGGCTAATCGTCTGCAGGTTGTCTTGTTTCGTCTAATAAGTCCCGAACAGACTTGTTCTGTTAAGGGCCGGACTATTCAAGATAATTTGCACATGATACGCTTGATCATAGAGAAAGTCGACACTGAGGCCGCGCTGATCAATTTAGATCAGTCCAAAGCATTCGATAGGGTCGATCATCGTTACTTGGAGGCTGTCTTGTCTTCGGCTGGATTTGGTCCCCATTTCCGCTCCTGGATTCGCCTCTTTTATGCAAACCCCGGTGCGTTGGTTGAAGTGAATGGAATAAGGTCAAAGCCTTTCGATTTGTCCAGATCTATTCGTCAGGGATGTCCGCTTTCACCGATGCTTTATGTGCTTGCGTTGGAGCCTTTCCTTCGCAGGCTTAGGGTGAATCCGGTCCTTCGTGGGATTACTTTGTCTGGTGCTTGCCCCATGATTAAGTACTCCGCCTATGCCGACGACGTCACTGTGCTTGTAACGAGCAGTGCTGAGATTAGCGTCGTCGACATGGAAATAAGACGGTATGAACAAGTGACAGGGGCCAAAATCAACTGCGATAAGTCTGTTGGCTTACGCATTGGTGCCTGGAGGGGTGTTCCCCTTCAGGGGCCCTTTGGCTGGACGGATGGGCCTTGCAAGATACTCGGCGTCTGGTTTGGTCCCGATCTCCAGTTGGAGAAAAATTGGTCGGAAGTGTTGAAAGCGGTTAAGGCTGCAGCCCGGCTGTGGTCTTTGAGAAATCTTACTTTAAAAGGAAGAGCGGAGGTGTGTAATTCTCACATTTATCCTCTCATCCTCTACCGTCTTTCTGTGCTCCCTCTGCCGGCTATCACACTAGTTGAACTAGTGAAGGCTCTTTTCGCGTTTTTGTGGCGCGGAAAGCAGCCCATGGTTCGCCGGGAGATCTGCTACTTGCATCCGTCTGAAGGCGGTCTAGGTATGCCAAGCGTTGAGATTCGTCAATATACGCTTCGCTTACACTACCTAGACCGAATGTGTACACCTTGTGAGGGAAACGGTGAATTCTGGAAGGAAGACACCAAGAAAGCCTTTCCGGCTTTGAAAAGTGTGCACTTGCATGGGGGTGAGGCATTTCGTTTACCTCGACGCGAGTGCTCCTTTTATCGCGAGTGTCGACAGTCCTTGAAGTACCTTCTAAGGGTGTCAGAAAGCCTCTCTGACACCCGAGTGTTGTCTCGTAAAGCACTATATCGGGTTATGGTGAGGGGATCTGTTCGTGACGATATTACTGAGGAGCTCGGTCTTACGAAGGGAGAACTTCGCTTGATCTGGCCTTGGGCGCCTGGGTTGAAATGCTTCGATAATTACGAGGCATCACTCACCTGGCTGATAATACGAAATGCACTCTGGGTCGGCAAAAAGCTTTACGCAGCGGGATTAGTAGAGACACCAAGTTGTGTTCGATGCGGCGACTGGGAGGAAACGACCAGTCATGTTTTCTTTCATTGCCCCATCGTTCGCCCGCTGTGTGAGTTAGTTGAAGGCTACACGGTTCGCATGTTGAACGGACAGTTCTTTGTTTTGGAGTCTTTTTCGACATGCTGCAATTGGGCACCAATCATGAAGTGGGAGGAGCATTATGTGTTTCTTTGCTTACTAGCAGTCATGAGAGGAGTGATTTGGTCGACACGACAGAAGGAAGTCTACGGGGAAGAGACCTTCACTGCTCCCCAGCTTGTCCTCATTTTCCAGTCTCGCTTGAAAATGCGTGTCAGGCTGGAGAAGGTGAAACTCCCTCCGGCAGATTTCAACAAAAGGTGGGTGAAAGTTGCGCGTTTGTGTCGTTTGAATGGAGCTAATTTTGAGTGGTACTTGGACGTGCCTTAGACAGAATATTGGGTGGCCGAACCGAACACTGACCCTTTTATTTGACCCGGTTAGGCAAGTTTAGGTTATGTTTTGTTTTTCTTCCCCTTTTTTAGCTTAGCTAGAGGTATGTAAGTTGTCATAGGTCCCCCTTTTTTTTCGTCCTCTCCCCCCCCCTTTTTTTTTTTTTTTTTTTTATCCCGACTTTTATTTTATAATTCCCATTCCCGACCCCTATTAGGTGACTGATCTGTTGTTTTGTCAGAGATGCAGGTCTCCTTTCGTAATTTTCGAAGGAGGTGTGAGAATAAAACTTTCGTGACCTGCATCGCCTTTTTTCGACTGGCAAAACTACTTATCGGCCACATTTCTTTAGTGGGAGGTTCTTATACTAACACTTAATTTTATTTATTTTATTTTTTTTTATTTTTTCATTGTATATATATATATCATTTTTGTTCCCCCACTCCCAATTACATGTATATATTGTCATTTTTGGGTTTTAAGTAGGTATATCATGGAGTAAATTTGTTATGGTGATTGTGACTAGTTAAGTTAAGTATGTTAGTTAGGTCAACATTTTCCCCACCCCCCTTGTAGGCCTTGTGCCAAATTTTGTATTTTTTACAAATAAATATTGGCATTGTAGTTTTGAATTAATTGAATAAAGCCTTAGAAAAGGTTTTTCTATTCGTGTCTTCTTTTTACATTACAATTTATTCAATTAATTCATTTACTAAATTTCTCATGGATAAGATTATTCGTCTGGACAAGTTTGATATATCTTCTGCAGACCCTCAGGCTGGCAAGCTCTGGAGACTATGGTACCGTAATTTTACTTATTACTTATCTACTATTGCTTCTTTAAATCCAGACAAACTCGAAGTCCTTTATTTAAACATTGGTGCTACCGTTGCTGACATTATCGAGGGTTGTTCTGGATTCGAACATGCTGTTGAATTGCTGAAAAGTGTTTATGATAAGTCTCCAAGCGTTATTCATGCTAGACATTTGCTTTCTACACGTCTACAACAGGAAAATGAGTCTGTAGACCAGTACCTTCAGGCCTTAAACCGACTTGCCGCAGACTGTTGCTTCAAAGATGTTACTGCTACTACTTACAGAGATGAATCTGTCCGTGATTCATTTATACGTGGTCTTCGGTCTTCCGTAATACGTGCCAGACTACTTGAAAATGATACGTTAAATCTCAAGGAGGCTACTCAATGTGCTAGAGCTTTAGAACAGGCTCAATTTCGTGCTGAGTCATACGCTTCTCAGATTGGACCTACCGTTGCTGCTACCACGACTAAAAATGTGTTTACTGATTCTGTCGAGGAGGCCACTATTACTGCTCCTATGGAGTGTGAATCTGTACAATTGTCTGCTGCCCTTCCTGCTCATGGAAAGTGCTACAACTGCGGAGGGAAACGTCACATTAAGGATGATCGCCGCCACTGTCCTGCCCGCGATAAAGTATGTCGAAACTGTGGCAAACTCGGCCATTTTGCCAAAGTTTGCCGTTCCACCATGTCTACACCTTCACGTTCCACCTCAGCTATTATAGTAGCCCGTGCTAAAGATGATGATAGGTTCCCTCCTATTACTAAAATTGTAAAATTAAAGGGTAAACGATTAACTGCTCTCATAGACACCGGCAGTTCTGATAACTTTATCAGTGCTCGTATTGTTAAAACAATGAAACTGTCTACTTCTAAACGGAATTCCGTAATTTCCATGGCATCATCGGCCATTTCCCTCAAGCTATCTGAATATTGTACTGAGGACGTTATTTTCAATGGTTACGAATATAAAGAAATTGACTTCACAGTACTTCCTGATTCCTGTATGGATATTATACTCGGGGTGCCCTTCTTAAAACTACACCAGAGTATCACTATTTCTTTTGGAGGGTCTCAGGATATTCTAAAAATCTGCGCTTTAACCAAAATCAGTTGTGCACCCGTTAAATTGTTCCGAAACTTGACCCGTGATTGCAAACCTATTGCTACTGGGTCCCGAAATTACCGTGCGGAGGACTCTCGATTCATTGAACAAGAAATTCTACAAATGCTTGAGGATGATATAATTGAACCAAGTTACTCTCCGTGGCGCGCTCAAATTGTTGTGACTTCGTCAACTAATAAAAAGAAACGATTGGTAGTCGATTTCTCCCAAACTATTAACCGTTTCACCTTACTTGATGCATACCCCTTGCCACGAATTGGGGATCTCGTTGACCAAATAGCCCAGTATCGTATCTTTAGTATAATTGACTTGTCCAAAGCATACTATCAGATTGAAATTTGCCCTGAAGATCGCCCCTATACGGCCTTTCAGGCTGGAAACCGTCTGTACCAATTTAAACGAATACCCATGGGGGTCACAAACGGGGTTTCTGCCTTTCAACGATTTATGAATTCTTTCATTTCTGATAACAAATTACCTGGAACCTTCTCGTATATAGATAATATAACTATTTGCGGTAAAACCCAGGAGGAGCATGATGTCAATTTGGAGTATTTCTTAAAAGCTGCCTCGACATACAACCTCGAAATAAACCGGGAAAAATCAAAGTTTTCACTTCATTCTATTAACGTGCTTGGATACCAAATTTGTAACGGAACTCTTCAACCTGATCCAGAGCGTTTGAGACCTCTTTTGCAAATGCCTCCCCCTTCCGATTCAAAATCGTTAAAAAGGTGTCTTGGTATGTTTGCTTACTATGCGAAATGGATACCTAAGTATTCATACAAAATTCGTCCACTGGTCGAAAATAAACAATTCCCTATGCCTCCTATAGTTGTAAATTCTTTCGAAAAACTCAAGAAAGACATTGCTGAATCATCCGTAAAGATTCTGCTGAAAACGTTCTACCTGACATGGGCCCTTTGCCTGATACAAGTTCCACAAATACTCCTTCACCTAGGGAAAGTTATACAGAAAATGAATTAGTGAATCAGAATTCAGAGAATCAACCTTCCCAGAGATATGGTGCTTCTGATAGTGAACTACTTCCCCGCCGGTCTAGCAGGATTCGCAAACCAGTCCAGCGTCTGGATTTATAAAACTTTCTGATAACAATCTCTGTTACAAGTGGGGGAGAATGTTATGTATATTATATTTCTTCAGCTGCATTTGCCCAGGATTGAACTCAGCACCTTGGGATTACGAGATGGATTACGTGCACTTGCATATATTTCCGTTAAAGTAAAATTACTGGGTTTTCTTGTCCACGTGACTTTTTAATTTAAATGCGTTCTCTTTCTTTTACCATATATACGTTCTTGGCCTCTTGCCTTGTTGGCATTGTAGTTTTGAATTAATTGAATAAAGCCTTAGAAAAGGTTTTTCTATTCGTGTCTTCTTTTTACATTACACCTCCCCCCTCACTGATTGGCTTTTGCCATGTCCCTTAAGGGCCTCACGGATTGGCTGTCAGGCATTGCAACCCCTATTCCCTTAGGTATCACGTGAGCTAGCCCATAAAAACCCTTACACACGGCATCCCGCCTCTTTTTCGACGACTCCGCTCAAGTCAGCAATACATCGACTGGTATCCTCAGTGACAACAGCCCACGACGGTAGTCACAGAGAATGAACTTCCGCAGTTACCCGAACTCTATACAGATAAGTTCTCGCGAACCACGTTTTCGCAAACCCCTTCTCAAATTCACTATGCCTAACTGAACTTTGAAAACTCTGTTGTAAATATTCTATAACTGCACCTTTATCTTTCTTTGCTGTGAAACTAAATCTGGTGTGTGTTCCTTCTCTCAGGCTTTCGTCCTATATCTCTCTTTTGATGATTTATCTGCACATTGTTACCCCATTCTCACGTGCGAGAATTGACTTTATTTACAGGGTTATTTTAATCCCAACATTATGTCCGGCTAAGAGAATGGTACGCCCTCAACTGCGGATGATATGGTTGAGCGAATTTGAACTACCTTCGCGCGGAGCCCCCGTTAATCGATCAGAAGAGCCAGTAGGGAACTTCAGTTCCCCACAACAACTGTTTGTCGTGTTTTCAAAAGCCAACTGCACATGGCACTTTACAAGATACAGTTAACCGAACGGTTGAACGACACTGGTTAATATCCAAATGTGTCTAAGACTTCTGCAACACCTCGTATATTATCAGCAAAACCAAGTATGATAACCCCGGGGGAAAAAACATGTCTACTTCATTAAAAAACACTAGCTGTATTTATCGGGCGTTAACTGGTACAAACATATTGATGGGTGAAGGGTTTAGAAAACAAACAAATTGAATGTATAGGTGAGAAACACACAGATACACGATATTTTGTCTGATAGCTTTATTAATACATAGATGATAGACCGTTTCTTGGAAGTAGCGTTCAAAAATGCAGCCGAAACAAATAAAAAACGGGCGTTCAGTTTTACCTGTCATGTTTACATTATTTTTAAATAGGACTTCAAACATTTGTTTTAGTTTTTTTCTTTTTTTGAATTTAATAAATATTCGATTAATATAAAAGATAAATATAATTTAATGTGCATTTATCGAAGTTACATGTAGCCGTGAAACACAAAAGATATTGTCTGATAGTTTAATACAACTATCAGAAAATATGTGTTTACGGAGATTTCTCATTATTGCACACACAAGGTTATAATGCTTGAAAATATCTGAAAGCGATATGTTCATTACTGTTTGCGACAGGTTTTAACTCAACAAATTATCGGAGGAGCCATTTTTGTCCAGTCTGACATTTCCAAAATACGGAGAATGCAGTAAACGTTAATTGAACTGGATTTGTTAGTTCTGGTTTGCTAAAGGTTGACTTGATAACCTCCAATGGAAACGTGGGAGGTGACGGTGGTTAAGTGGATAACGACACGGACTGAAGACCTGAGTGTTACAAGTTCGTCATATTCATATGTAAAATTTAACGTGGAAGACAATGAAAGCGTTGCCCAAATACCCGTAAGGGGGCTATGAGTGAATAAGCATTTAAAACTTCAAATATATCATATTTTATCTCTAAGGGCCAGAATCCTCTCAAAACTTCAAATACGTACAAACGATTTCAATTAAATGTAAACCTTATGTATAAGACACTAATTCAGATAGATTTTTAACATTTCAGCTTTTTCCAACTATATTATGGAGCAAAACGGGAGATGGGACCAGTAAATACAAAAGAAAGTAGTATGGTGTGATGAGTATATAGTAGTGATTTTCATCCAATCCCGAGCAACGTTTGAGTAACCCTGCTGGTATATATATATATATATATATATATATATATATATATATAAACTCCTCATTCTTCACAATTCACCCGTATTTTTTTACATACTAGAAAAATGTTCGCTTCTTCATTATTTTGTTTCCTTTAATAGAATACATTTGGCGTTCATCAAATCTTTTTTGCAGAAAATGTCTAATATTTTTGAGAAATTGATTAATACATATATATAGCTGCACATTCTTTGAGTGTGGAAATAACAGATGGGTTGTTTGAATGTTAGTATGATCAAATTAAAACAGTTTTTCTCACTCTAAAACAAACAGTTAAGCAGAATTTCGCAAAGATAATCTCATCAGATGAATTTGTCGACCATCTGTTTCGCTTCATCCAAGTTTATTCAATTATTCAATACAGTTTTTTACCCGTATAAGCCAAATAAAATCGTGCGATATCTCTAACAATTAGATCTAAATTAATATATATATATGTGTGTGTGTGTGTATAAACATAAAGAAAGAGGCAAAATGCCTTCAAAGACCATGTGTTAGATGCAGATATTTTTATTAAAATCAAAATAAAAAATAAAAAACATTTTTGTTCATCTTGACTTTTTTATCTAATATTTCGCTTGATATAATAAGCCTCGACAGAGCTTTAGACAACAAAAAAAGGTATTAACCTTATTTTTTTTCGTGATAATCTTTTCTGATCTTTTAGAAGTGACGTCCGATGTTGTGTGGACAAACGGTGTAAATGTCTCTTTTAAATTGAACATAAATCGCGCATGGTCGCTAGTAGGTATAAATTTGGGAAAATTCATTTTTTAAGCATCTTTAACATTTAAAACATAAAGAAAGAGGCAAAATGCCTTAAAAAACATGTGTTAGATGCAGATATTTTTTTATTAATTTTAAAGATGCTTAAAGAATGAACTTTCTCAAATTTATATATATATATATAAATATATATATATATATTTATATATATATATTTCACTTTTTTGTTTCATTTCATCTTTAGTCGAAGTTCTCATGAATCAATGGGTCTGTTTCTGGGGCTAACACTTATGAGGTACATCGATATTCTATTGAATTTGCTCTTTAACCTGCCAAACGTTGAGTTAGTAAAGAAGTTAAGAACATTAATTTTCCTTTCCCCAATTGACCAGTTAACTATGTTATAGTATACTTTTCTTGTGGTCTCTTGGTCTAACCGGATTCTAGGATAAGAATTCATCTAGTCTGGTGGAGTATACAGTTAAGTACTGTTACTTGAGGTAACATGACTTGGAAAAGATGCACCATTCCTCATATAAGCCAGTGTAGAACGGTGTCGAAGGGATCTTATTTGGGCTTTAAATACTATGTTATTTTGAATATTTAGCCAGGGTTTACTTGTAGGGGGAGGAGTATCCTCATGACAGATGATACTGACAACCCCTTATACAGAGAGACCGAAGAAACTCAAGGATAGTGTCTAGTAGGTAATTCAAACTCCCCAGTAAGTAATTCAAACTACTCAGTATATTCAAACAATATATATATATGTATGTATATATATGTGTGTGTGTATATATATATATATATATATATATATATATATATATATATATATATATATATATATATATATATATATATATTAGTAGTATGTTTTTAAAAGGCTGTGGGCAATGCAAATTCCGGGTAAGATGCAAGTTGTAAGGAACAAAAACAATAAATCGAATACGAAATATGACTTATTATTTATTTTTCCTAAAATCTTACATGACAGCAAGAGTGTTGTTAGCTGTTTGTGTGATGTCCGGATGATTAAAAAATCATCATTTAATATTTCGGGAAAAGAAACTTCCCTTTGTCAAAAATAATCAATACCAGAAGAATTCCCCGACTATGCAGAGAATCTGACAAAATGAAATGGCTCATTTTATTTTGTCATATTTCGTATTCAATTTATTGTTTTTGTTCCTTACAACTCGCATCTTACCCGGAATTTGCATTGCCACAGCCTTTTAAAAACATACTACTACTATACCCAGCAATGATTCAAGCTAACTACCATTCTCTACTATATGTATATGTGTATGTGTGTGTGAGAAAAATCATGTTCAAAAACATCGATTGTATTATATAAATATAAGAAATAAAATATCTCAAATAGCCTTTTTTCTTTCTGGAGTCATATTTTAAAGTTTAAAATTATTAACTATTCAAGTTATTAATTTTTTCAGAAGAAATTAAGCATTATTTATTAAAATATGAGATTTGATAGAACCTTTTATAAACTTTCATTACTTACTTTCTTTGAAAAATAAATTTATCTTTTTTTTTTAATATAGGTTTTACTTTTGAATTTACTTATTTCAGCCAGCCATAAAATGAAAAATAGGGAAAAAAGGAAATAAAGTTTCTGGATTTTGTTGTCTTTTGTTGTTGTTTCATGTGTTGGTTATCATTTAACAATTCCATTGTTTATTTTGCCTGTAACGAATGGATAAAAAATGTCTTGTGTTGAATATGGCATTATAGAACAATAAATTTCTGAAACATATGTACACAATGATAAATAATAGTTGTTGCTGTTGAATTTCTCGCAGCATGATTACAAAATATTTATTACATCATAAATTTTGTATTCTGCTGAGTTATAGATATATTGTTTAGATTTCTTTTAATTCAAACAAAAATTGGGTTAATAGCTCAATAGTGTATACATTCCTGGAGCTGAAAATTTTATAATTTAATGAATGGGTACTTATATCTATTTTGACCCAGTTTTCGCGAGTTTCTTGTCGGAAGCGTTCGGCTATCCTACGCAAACGCCCGAGAGATGACGAGCCGATTTGTACCAGACGACAATTATTGTACGGTGCTGCGTCCTATGATTATAATGTTTTGCTTGTTTTGTTTTTTGGGGTTTTTTGTTAGGGTTAATAGAGATAATAAAGGGTAATAATTACGAAACGGGTTTTTCAAAGACAAATATACGAAACGTGATACATAAAGAGGTGAAAACCAGACATATTACTAAATTAAAGTATACACTAATGCAGAGGTCTTCAAAGTGGGGGTCGCGACCCCCAGGGGAGTCGCGTAACCATAGAAAAGGGGTCGCCAAAATTATAACTATGGAATTTTTTAAATAATATTCAACTTATTTTTTATTTATAAAAAATTTTGGTGGGTCACGAAAAAAAAATTTTTCCAAAAAGGGGTCGCGACAAAAAAAGTTTGAAGAGCACTGCACTAAATGCATAAACAGAAACGAAATACATGTATTGCAAGTGTCAACAAATAGAAAGCTATATGCATAGACAAGGTATAAATACATGTTACTTACATGGACGTGGCTTAGTCTGAGAATCTCGGTGACTGCAACCAGAAGGAAGTTTATTCTACTACGATCGTTAAAAACGTCTGCCAAGCACAGCGTAGGAGTTGTGAAACCCATGAAAAAATGGAGAACCGGTCGTACTGCTTTAAAGCCCAACTAAAAAAGAGAGTTAACTCGGTCTCTATTTCCCTATGTGGGATGGAATTACCCCTGATGATTCTGAGCTAAGTAATAGTATATAAAAAAGGAAAACTATAAAATTACTGAACATTATAAAAATTCTAATATAAAATTCAAGGCTGGGAGCAGAAATAAGTACGGGTTCTCATTCATTACCGGTCAACGACAGTAATAAATTCCGAATACACATGTACCGTTTTGTTTTCTATTACATCTATAAAAAGAAATTCTATATAATTGCTTTACTTTCGAGCAACTTCGTTATAGTCTTTTATAGAATTTTCCCAAAGAAGGTAAAACGAAACAAAAGCACAGTCTTATGTTATCAAATTTACGAAATGAGGAATTTTTCTTATTTGATTTGCTGCCTTTTTTCTGTGACAGGAGAAGACGGCTAATTAAATAAGCAAATTCCGCCATTTTGTTTTGTTGTTTTGTCTTTAAGTTTTAACTTTAAAAGAAAAAAGGGCACAGTAAAATCGAATGCTTTCTCTTTCAAGTAATATGATCATATATCATGGAAAGAGTAATTTATCTACATAGATTTAATACTCGCAATATATCATTCCTGATATACACATACGACTTACCTAGATATAACTATGTGGTTCACGAAAATACTGACACTTTATGTATGACTCAATTTTTCCATTCAATTTTGCAATACGTAGATAGTTATTTCAATAGGTTTTTACTTTTTGTTTTTTTTGAGTTTGTTCTTCATTTTTAGCGAAGTATTTGTGTTTCAATAGGTTAGTATTCGTAAACTTATACTAATTCATATATATATATATATATATATATATATATATATATATATATATATATATATATATATATATATATATATGGGGTAAGGTACACGATAATTCATGCAAAAGAAATGTCGTGGTGAACAAAATGTGTGAAAAAATGACAAACGGAAAAATAAGTGCAGGAGTTTTTCTCCTGCACTTTAACTTGTTTTTCCGTTTGTCATTTTTTCACACACACACACACACACATATATATATATATATATATATATATATATATATATATATATATATATATATATATATATATATATATATATATATATATATATACGCTGGCGTCTGTAGGTAATAATAATTTCATATTTATTTATAAATATGGTTATATAGCCCCTTTAAAAGAAGAAATTAAAGTTGAGCACTATCCGGGATGTTAAAAATAGACTGTCACTTAGCTTTTAAGCAAGGTTCCGAAAATGTTTGTTCAACCCTCTCTTTCTCAAGGCACAAATAAAACTTAATTTCCCCTTAATCACGTGATAATTTCCGGTGGCCGTTGGAATACAGCGATAGCTTATGGAATCTAGGTTGACTCAGTGAACACGGTTCGCTCCCTACGTCAGTCTGAATTTGTTAATTCCTACACGGATCAGAGCAATAAGCTTGAAATGCTGGTGTCTGTGAGTAATAATAATTTAATATTTAATCTTTTATATATATATATATATATATCGGCAGAACAATTATCTTCCACACATATGTTTCCCATAAAAAGGATGAAACACATGTGTATGTGGGTAAGAATGTTTAAATATTCTATCAAAATATTGTTTATAGCTTTCTTAATGCTAAGACGGACCTCTTTAAGATAAGTATAATTCGGCTGCAAATTTGATGCGTAATGGGAAGTTTTTTCTTCGCCCTGGTCGTTGAACACTGTTTATGACAGCCTTCTAGATATGTCCGCTTGCAAAGACATAAATAAACCATAATTATCTTCGTTTCACTGTGGTTGTTAGGTTGGTCGCATTGTTCTAGGGGTTACGACAAAAGTTCAAATGTTGACTTTCGTCTGAGGTTCGAATCGTATGACCAGTAGAACACTGATTCTCCACACTGATGATTCCGTAAAAAGGATGAAACACATGTGGGGGGAAGTCTGTTTCCCGCTAAGATAGTGTTCGATAACTTTAGTAACAAAAAGCACATACATAAATCTGTTCAGTTAGTTATTGATCTATGTTGTAAGAAAACAAGATTTTACATTTTATCGATTGCTTTGATTATAATATTTAGTCCTGGTCGATATTTTTCTTCAAATAGTCACACATGAAAGAAAGTTGGGGAGTTTTCTAATATCGCACTCAGTTATATCATTACTTCTATCATCCTACACAGAAAAGATTCTTTTTCAGATACGTATCTTTCCGCGCACCGTTATTATTATTTAATATTTCAATCTAGCAATTGGACGTTAAATACTTTATATTTTCATACGAAACAACATATGCTCCCTCTTTTAACGTGCCTTATTCGTGAAACGCGTGTAGCTAATCGTTGTGTATGTTAATCTTGATTAACCGCTTATCATAATAACAGAATTACCAATAACTAACACACTTTTTCCTTCTTTATCCTATCGCAATTATGTAGTAACGTAACCAAGTTCCTTTACTTAAAAAAACATAACTTATCTTAAAATAGAATCCATATTAAATAAAAATTCAACTCAGTTTAAACAATAGTCATTTTGTTATTCCATAATCTACCGCTAAAATCAACATGGTACATGATGCAATGAAGTATTTAATACATCTTCACAAACAGTCGATTAACTTGCTGTAAAGTTAGGCGTAAGTTATCCGATAATTATAGACCACCTCAAACAATTGGGAAAATTAAGAAAACTCGCTAAATGAAGGATGCAACATTTCTTTTGCTGAACAAGAACGATCTATTTGTAGACTGTATTGTTTAATGCGATGAGAAGTGCATACGTTATAATAATCAGTGACAATTAGCACAGTAGTTTGATCAAAGTGAATCGTCAAAACTTTCCCCAAACACAAAAGAATGAAAAGATACTGACTGTTATTGTTTAATAGTATGCATTGGGATTTACTGTTTTTCAAATATTGACGAAATGCTAACTGCAGAGAAGAATTGGCAAAGGATTGACGAGATGTACCCGTAGCTGCGATCTATGGGTTCGGTATTGGTAATCGGAAAAGGCACCATTTTGCTGCATAACGATGCTCCAACACATTTCACTTTGCGAAAATGTAACAAATTGGGCTATACATGTCTGTCTCACTCACCGTATTCTACCGGATCTCTCGACCACCGACTAACATTTCTTTGACTATCTCGACCACTTTTTATGAGAAAAACTTATCAGAAATAAATTAAATAAATACTGGCATTACCTCCTCTTTTTCCATACAAAATAAATTAAAAAGGTGGTATCTACTTTGTGCCAAAGATAAGACATTTCTTATAAAATAAGATTTCGCGATGATGATGGCCGGAAAAGCCTTTTATTATTACTTACTCACTAGAAATTCTCACACTGGCAAAAACAGGTGGTGTTCCCTGTAATCTAAGTGAAAACAAGTCTCCTCAGATGTCCAATACTCTCTGCTTCTTTAAATATTCATTGCAAATAACTTTGCCTTCTCACAACAGCTGGGTCCCATCGTCTCTCGCTGATAACGGCCGTTGGGTTTCTCTGGAATTTGAGTGGTAATGAGCTTCTCCAGGATGTCACTGGTGATACCAGATCAGGCTGCCCTGTGGCTCCCTGAGACGAAATTCACCTACATTGACGTTTTTTTTTTTGTTTTTTTTTTTTTGTAAAACTTAATTATGTTCTACAAAACCAAAAACAAAAACAACAGCCCCTCTCCCTTTCTCCCTCCCCTTTTTTATTTTATTTTTAGAACTTGAAGCATAAATCTTTTACTATAATGACCAGATTCGGCATTAAATAACCCAAAAAGAGTTGATATGCCGTAAAACAAAACTACCAAACCAAAAACGATGATTAAACATTTGAAGATATAAAAAACTTGAAGCATAAAAACTTTTACTATAATGACCAGATTCGGCATTAAATAACCCAAAAAGGGTTGATATGCCGTAAAACAAAACTACCAAACCAAAAACGATGATTAAACATTTGAAGATATAAAGAACTTGAAGCATAAATCTTTTACTATAATGACCAGATTCGGCATTAAATAACCCAAAAAGGGTTGATATGCCGTAAAACAAAACTACCAAACCAAAAACGATGATTAAACATTTGAAGATATAAAGAACTTGAAGCATAAAAACTTTTACTATAATGACCAGATTCGGCATTAAATAACCCAAAAAGGGTTGATATGCCGTAAAACAAAACTACCAAACCAAAAACGATGATTAAACATTTGAAGATATAAAGAACTTGAAGCATAAAAACTTTTACTATAATGACCAGATTCGGCATTAAATAACCCAAAAAGGGTTGATATGCCGTAAAACAAAACTACCAAACCAAAAACGATGATTAAACATTTGAAGATATAAAGAACTTGAAGCATAAATCTTTTACTATAATGACCAGATTCGGCATTAAATAACCCAAAAAGGGTTGATATGCCGTAAAACAAAACTACCAAACCAAAAACGATGATTAAACATTTGAAGATATAAAGAACTTGAAGCATAAAAACTTTTACTATAATGACCAGATTCGGCATTAAATAACCCAAAAAGGGTTGATATGCCGTAAAACAAAACTACCAAACCAAAAACGATGATTAAACATTTGAAGATATAAAGAACTTGAAGCATAAAAACTTTTACTATGATGACCAGATTCGGCATTAAATAACCCAAAAAGGGTTGATATGCCGTAAAACAAAACTACCAAACCAAAAACAATGATTAAACATTTGAAGATATAAAGAACTTGAAGCATAAAAACTTTTACTATAATGACCAGATTCGGCATTAAATAACCCAAAAAGGGTTGATATGCCGTAAAACAAAACTACCAAACCAAAAACGATGATTAAACATTTGAAGATATAAAGAACTTGAAGCATAAAAACTTTTACTATAATGACCAGATTCGGCATTAAATAACCCAAAAAGGGTTGATATGCCGTAAAACAAAACTACCAAACCAAAAACGATGATTAAACATTTGAAGATATAAAGAACTTGAAACATAAAAACTTTTACTATAATGACCAGATTCGGCATTAAATAACCCAAAAAGGGTTGATATGCCGTAAAACAAAACTACCAAACCAGGATGTCAATACTCTCTGTGCCCTTCCAGTGGAGGTCCGTATGGTTCTCTCTCTCATCAGTCATTCTATCTTCCCTGGCGCTTCACGCCCATTTTGTGTTTATAGTGGAAACAAAGAATGGTGACATCACTTTAAGGGGCAGATTATGGGATTATTTTTATCTTAGAATATTCACTTCCCTTAGATTAAAAATTGGTGTATTCTGAAAGACTTGAAACAAATCGCCCCTTATGACAAGAGATCCACAGTTCAAATGTGATGTGTACGGGAAACGTGGACGGAAGATGACAAGCAGAACTTAGGGAGCACGTGATCGATTGGAATGCTGAGAGCTGGTAGATTTTATTTAGAAGGAGAGGCGATACTGGGGTTGTTAAAAATGTAACCTCAAAATCACCTCGTTTCTTCTATATCTTCTCTCTCTCTCTTTATCTCTCTCTCTCTCTTTCTCTCCCTCTGTCCGAATCATGCACATAAGAGAAATAATTAACAACATGTGTTACTTATTGGTGATAACTAACGGTCGAGGACGCAGACGATCCTATGAAGAATCACCGACCCCGGCCCAGTACAACCAACGCTTGCACTTAAACGTAATCACATTGAATCGTGAACCTGATTAAATGTTCTACGCTCACTGGATGGGAAACTCCTCTCGGAGAAACAATGTGTAATTATTGGAATATTGATTATTATGAATATTTATTTAATTGCCAAAAAGAAAAGAAAAAAACATTTTGTTAATTTTGTATTTTTATCAGTTTTATAGTGTAAGGAAAACTAGACGACCATGTATTGCGGGGAAATCCTAGTGATTTGGCTATGAAACTTAGTGAATTACTGGTTCTTTTTTTTGAAGAATGTTGGAAAGACAGGCTGAAGAGAAATGTATTGAGGAATAATTCATAACATAAATGTAAATGATATATGTATTCAAATTATGATACAAAGAATTTACTGCAAACTAAGTGTGTTTGTAACTTAATTAAAAGACCAACTTTTCTGATACTGTAATAGAAGGTTACTTTAACGTTTAACATGAAAATAGATTATTTTTCGTAACTCTTCCGCCAAAAGTAGATGTCTGGCTGTTGTGGACTTGTTTAGGGTCCGGAATGAAAACACGAACACGGGGTTAGGCGAAAACAAGTATATTGAAGAAAAGTATAATATAACAGTGAAACAAGAGTAGTGGTACGTCAGTCTTGACTGTCAGTATAGACTGGGGTGTACTTAACACTGAGAAGCAGATTCTTCCAGTATTTATTGTGAATGGAAGAGTTCAAAGTCTGTTATCGGTAGGGTACCATAACACCCCTCACAAGCTTTACCCTCCAAGGAGTATTAATATATTTTTCTTTTTGGATTGATTACGATAAGATCCGGAGACTTCCGTTTCCTTTTAGATTGCCGCTTTTCTGGGGCTGCTTGGGGTACTGGTATGTCGAATGTATCGTATATAATGTCCATAACTTCTTCTTCCCTCTCTACTACTTGGAGAGTGCTGTCCATGTCATCCGACAGTCGTTTAGTTTTATTATTTGATTTAGGTGCCCCTTGTGAGAGAACTGAGGTCCTTGGATTATATAAACGATATTTCCAATGCTCCTTTCTATTGCAATAAGTTCCCAGAAAGACGTGTTATTTTTAAACAGCTTTAAATATACTCTGACCCTTGGGATGTATCGTTTTTTTGGGGGGGGGGGTACAATAGAGGTTCGACCTTTTTTGGTCTGTTTAAGCAGTAATTTGTCAAACGGATCTCAATTTTCGCGCAAACATCATCTCTGCAGGTGATAATGAAGATGGTGTGTTAAGTTTGGAATGGTCCTGTACACTTGTAAAACCTGCTGCAAGGCCGTTTCCGTGTGAATGGTGCGAGCTATTTTACGGGGTTCTTTTTAGAGTGTCCACAAAATGCTCTGCCTGGCCGTTTGACCTAGGATGATACTGGGTGGTCGTGATGTGTCTGATCTGGAAAATCTTACAGTACTCTTTGAAGTCAGAAGACGTAAATGACGTTTCGTTGTCACTGACCAAACAATCGACCACCCCAAAACGTGCGAACAATTCGTGCAGGAAGTTTATTTTTAACTCCGTAGTTAGCTTTTTACATTGTAACAATTTGGGCAATTTGGAAAAACTATCAACTACAATTAGATAGTAAAATATCTCCAACGGGCCCGCAAAATCCACATGTATCCTTGACTAAGGTCGTTCCGTCTTTGGTCACGGACTATGTGTGATATGAGGTACCTTTGTCGCCAAGGCACAGCCTTTACACGTATTTAAGATTTTCTCAATGTCCTGATCTATTTTAGGCCAGTACACGAAGCTGCGCATCAAACTTTTCATCTTAGTTGTCTTTGGATGGCCAATGTGAAAATCCTTCAGCAATCGCTTCTGTAATTTTTTTGGAATGACGACTTTCTTCTTCTACTAAAACACATCGCCGCATAATGGAAAACTGTCTGTAAAATGTTGGCCTTTATCAGCTATTTTAGTTTTTGTGCTTATGATAAATTCATTATTGGAGGCTTTCTTTTTAATTTCATGTAGAGTCACTGGTAGTTCTCTTACCGTGTTTCATAACATAGCTTTTATCTCCCCTTCCGCTCGCAGGGAAACAATCACAGTATATTCTAGTGGTACCCTCTGTCTAGGCACCAGTCTAGACAATCTGTCCGCGTGATAGATCTTTTTTTATGATAAACACTTCATTTTAAAATTATAATTCAGTAAAATTGTTCCCCATCTCTGTAGTCCATTCGCCGTATACACAGGCAGACGTTTGTCGAGCCGAAAATGGTAATTAACGGTTTATGATCAGTCTGTAATGTGAACAATCTCCTGTGTATATAGCGGTGGAATTTAGTTACAGCAAATATTATTCCTAAAGTTCCCTTCTCAATTTGGGAGTACTGATTCTCCGCAGGAAGCAGGGTCGTTGATGCATGTACGATGGGTTTATGCGTTCCATCTGGCAATACATGAAGAATGCACGCTCCTAATCCGTATGAACTAGCGTCACTAGCCACTATTATATCTAAGTCTGGGTTTTAATGCGTAAGGACTAAATCTGATGTCATCATTTCAATAGTTTTGTCGAATGCCTCCTGGAATTCGGACGTCCACTCCCAAACCTTATTCTTTTTAATAGTTCATTCAGTTGAGCACGGAGGGTATGCATCTCTGGGATAAAAGCCTGGTAATAATTTGTCAATCCCAGGAAGCTCTATAGTGCTATGATGTTTTCGACACTAGCATGTTCTTAACTGTGGTTACCCATTCTGAGTCCGGCTTTTGTCTTCCTTGTCTATTACATGATCCAGATATTTGATTTTTCTTAAAAATATATTACATTTTTAACTTTGAACTCGTAGTCACGGATTCGCTCAAACAATTTGTTGACATGTTCCCGGTGTTGTTCTATATCTTTATTGTTGATTAGAATGTCGTCAAGGTGTGCAATAGCAAAATAAAGTTCGCCCAGCATGGTATCCATTACTTGCTGAAAAATTGCGGGGGCAACTTTGACTCCGAAAGTTGCTTTTCGAACTTGTATAAATCGTGATGCATATCTATACACAACAGTTTAGAACTCTATTCTTCCACGGGTATTTGGAGGTACGCTTCAATCAGATCTATTTTTGAAAAAGGTCTGCCGGGCTATGCAGTGGGTAGTGATAACCCTTTAGTGCTGAATTTAATCCCGTTCAAAGATCTGCACATACGTGCATTTCTTTTGATTTTTTTTCTTTACGTAGACCGTGGGTGCTGCCCACTAACTGTATTCCACTTTCTATAAGAGGCCGGTCGTTACTAGTTGGTCCAATTCCTCATTGATTTTGTCTACCGAGGCAAAAAGCACATTCCTTTTTTTTTCTTAAATACAGACTGAACGTTTTCGTTCAGTTTAAATTTAGCCTGCATCAACCAAGGCTGCCAGAAAAACTTATAGAAAAGTTTTTTAAACTCCAGCTTTAGTTTTTCTGATTCGGTTGTCCGACTATCTATTTTTTGGCAAAACGTATTTATTGATAACTCCCATAAATTGAACGTTTGCATCCAATCACTTCCAAAAATGTGATTAGTGTCTTTTAACACAAGTATTTTGTAACTTTTTGGTAGTTCCCATTAGGGTCACGTTTGTAATTATCTCACTCTCAAATGTAATTCTTTCACCAGTCACTGTACTAGCTATTTTGTTAGTTCTTAACAGATTGGGTTTATTCAACCTCTTCCACGTATGTATGTTTATTATTGACACGTTCAAGCCTGAATCTAATTGTAGTTTTATATTTTTATCCAGGATTTTTACGTGCATATATTTCCTTATATTAATGCAGTCCTGCTCATTTGTACTTGTGACATGAACCCACGTTTATTTCATCTATTAGTTCTACAATGCTAACTTTTGTGTCCGACTTCGTTACAAGTCATGTAGGTCTTATAACAAAAGTGACAGTCTATAAACCAATGCAGGCTACCACAGCGAAATCAAGGGGTTGGCGGCAATTTATCCTGTTTTTACAAGGCTGTTTTTTGTGCAGATTCGCGAAAATTCCTTTTTTTATTTTGAATTGTTTTCTAAGGAAGAACTGAATTTCGATTTGTGACGTACTTTTCTAATGTGTGCAATGCTCGCCTCTTCGATGTCCTTCGAACCCTGCTTAACACTTATAAATCTCTGACTGTCTTCAGCTATGTTCTGTAGTGTTTAGTTCGGTTCACTTTCTAATTAATTTAGAACTCTCTGCCTGATCTCAGCATCTGTTCCTGATATCAATCCTTGTACGAAAATTAAGCATTTAAAATTATCAGCACTAAGTTCGACTAATTTTAAATCGTAGCAGTGTTTATCGACGACTGATGCGAACGTTTAATAATTTTCATTGTCTTCTTTGGCGAGGTTCAAACACTTTCAGCGTTTGTCAAACAGAGAAGTCTTGGGGCTGAAAAATTCAGTTAAAAGATTAACAGCTTTAGCAAAAGTAAAGTCGCTCGTTTGTCGAGGAAAATTGAAATCAACGAATGTAGTATGTTCGATGGTGCCTCATTTTGGGAGCAGTTTTTAGAGTCTGTCCAATTTTCACAATCTATTTTGTATAGATCCTCATATCTTCTAATATATGAAGCAAAGGTGTTATCTTTGTCAGTGGAATAAGTGAAATTATCAATTGCGCTCTAAACGGCATTTTTCCAGAAGCGTTATCGTTTTCGTTACTTTGACACCTAATCAATATTGTTTGCATTAATACTTCAATCTTTTCGTCGGATTCTTTCTTTTATTCTAGTAGAAGCTGTTGAAATCTTTTTTCAGTTTTCTGTAGTCTTTCATTTTGTTCTACAATAGTTTCTTCTATTTTCTGTTGCATTTGATACTTCACTAGTAGCTTTAAAGTCTTCCATATATAAAATATGGTGTGTCTTTTTAGAATACGATTTTTAGAATGTGTCCTTTTAAAATACGACTTTTAGAAAGTTCTTTCTTTTAGATTATGCTTGCTAAACGTAATCTTAGTTGTAAAAGGAATATAAAACCTTTTTCTTTTTCCTCGAAAAAAATCACTTTTTTAAGGTAGCTTTTCGGGCAGCCGTAGAATTTGCGGTCGGCAGTTTAGTCAACAGAGAATAAATTAAAATAGCGGTTTCAGTTTTTTTTCTTTCGGCAGTCGTAATCTGTTCTCTTTTAGAAAGAAGAAAATCATGTATTTCCTTCTTGTTAAAGATTAAAAACAGTGTCGGAATAACAATAAAAGAAATCGCTGACCTTTCTTCAAATGAGAGAGAAAAGTTGGTCTTTACGTGTTTTTGCACCGGTAAAAGCCAGTTTATAGTACTGGGGCGTTGTCTGGTAAATTTTGTCGTTGATTTCTTAACGTTTGTCCTTTTTCTAAGGGTCACCAAAAAAAAACTTAATATAATTTGCTTCCAGTTGTGGTGTCCATTTTAAGTTTCTTTAGAATCGTTTTACTGTAACCACGTCGTCAGTTGTTGTGGTGGTGTAAGTTCGAAATCCCACGTCATTGGTTGTTGTGGGGTCCTTTTATTTAAGTTTCTCAAGAAAAATCCTTACTGTTTCAGTTGTGTCCCGTGTAAGTTCGAATATCTCGTCGCCATTTGTTCTGGACCTGTTTAGGATCCGGAATAAAAATACGAACACGGGTTTAGCAAAAAACAAGTATATTAAATAAAAGTATAATACAACAGCGAAACAAGAGTAGTGGTACATCAGTCTTGACTGCCAGTACAGATTGGCGTTTACTTAACACTAAGAAGCATATGCTTCCAGTATTTATTGTGAATGGAAGAGTTCAAAGTCCATTAAAGGTACGGTATCATAACACTGGCGATTAGTAAAAGATAATTGTATTTCCCAGTCAAATGGGACTATTTTAGAATACAAAGGGGATAATTTATTTACACAATAGAAAATTGGGATAACTATTAACTCGTTTATTATAATGCAGTACACCAAAGGGGGGCAGTCTTAGTGAAAACAAAAAAATACCTATCTAGTTCCATCGTCGACATTCCCTTATAAATGAGAGCATCGTTAACAATAGTTTATAAACCTACTGTTATCGTACCTTACCTATAACGGACTTTGGACTCTTCCATTCACAATAAATACTGGAAGTATATGCTCTTCGGTGTTGAATCAACCCCAGTATATACTGGCAGTCAAGACTGACGTACAACGACTATTGGTTCTCTGTTGTATTATACTTTTCTCCTATATACTGGTTTCCTATAATCTCCGAGTTCGTGTGTTCATTCCGGCCCCTTTAAAGGGTCACAACAAATGGCGATGATGTATTCGAACTTACACGGGACACAACATAAAAGGTTATTCTTAAGAACCTTTAAAAGAACCCCTAACAACTGGCGTCGTGGGATTTCGCATTTACACCACCACAACGACTGACGATGTGGTTACAGTAAGGGATTATTGATAGCGTTAAAATGGACGCTAAAACTGGCGACAAAGTATATTAAGAAAAATCTTAGAAAAGACAAATGTGGTAAATTCACCAGACAACGTCCTAGGTCTAAAAACTGGCTGTAACGGTGTGGAAAACGCGTGAAAGACCAACTTATTTTTCTCTCATTGAACAAATGTCAGTAATTGTTATATGCTATTCCGACACTGTTGTTAATTTGTAATAAAAAGGAAATACATTATTTTTTCGTTTCTCTCTAAAAGAGAAAAATCCTACTGCCGAAAAAAAAATTGAAACTGTACTTTTATATTTTTCCTGTTGACTAAAACGCAAATCCTACGGTTACGTGAAAAGCGTATTGAATAAAATAAAATAAAGTGATTTTTCTGGGAGCTCGAACGAAAAAAAGATTGTATACGCTTTTTACAACTAAGATTACGTTTAACAGCGTACTATAAAAGAAATAACTTTCTAAAAGCCGTATTCTAAAAAGACACATTATAAACATGGAAGATTTTAAAGCTACTGGTGAAGTTTCAAGTGCATCAGCAGAGGAAAACTGACGAAATGTTCCATAAGTTTCTGCTAAAACAAAATCAAAAACTACTAGAGCAAAGAAAGAAGCCGACGAAAAACTACTAGAGCAAATAAAAGAAGCCGATGAAAACCTTCTAGGACAAAAGAGAGAAGCAGACGAAAAGATTGAAGAATTTATGCAAACAATTTTGGTTATGGATCAAGTAACGAAAACGATAATGCTCATGCATCATGCCGTTTGGAGTGAAATTGACGATTTCACTTATTCCCCAGACAAGGATAAAACCTTTGCTTCGTATTTTAGAAGATATGAGGATCTATACAAAATAGATTGTGAACATTAGGGGTACTCTAAAAAGGTTCGCCTACTTCTCCGAAAATGAGGCACCACCGAACATACTAAGTTCGTGGATTTCAGTTTTCCTAGAAAGACTAGTGACTGAAGCTGTTAATCTTTTAACTGAATCATTAAGCCTCACGACTTCTGTTTCACAAACGCTGAAAGTGTTTGAACCTGGTCAAAAAAGACAACGAAGATTATTCAATGTTCGCATTAATCGGCAATAAACACCGTGACGATTTTAAATTAGCCAAAATTAGTGCTGATAATTGTAAATGCTTAATTATCGTACAAATGTTGGTATCAGGAAAAGACGCAGAAATCAGACGTAGCATTCTAAATAAATTAGAAAGTGAACAAAATTTAATCTTGCAGAAATTAGCTGAAGACTGCCAGAGATTTATAAGTGTTAAACCAGATTTGAAGGACATCTAAAAGTCGAGCATTGCACATATAAGAACACTGCGAAAAAAACTGAAATTCAACTCTCCATCAAAGACAATTCAAATCGAAAAGGGGATGGTTAACCCATTACAAAATCAAGCCAGTCCGGTAAAAAAGCATGATAAATTACCGCCGAGCTCTTGTTTTCGTTGTGGAAGTCTTCATTGTGTAAGATATTACCTATATTGTTTTTAAACCTTGTAATAAAGTCGGACATAAAAGTTCACATTGCAGAACGAATAAAGGAAATAAAACTCGGGGTGAATCCACAAACCGAACAAACATGGCGGCAGAATTATAAGAAAATATGTTCAGGTAAAAATCCTGAATACAAATGTAAAATTACAAGTGGATTCTAGCTCAGACGTTTTGATTATTAACATGCATACATGGAGAAAGTTGGGAAAACCGACCGTGCTAATATTAAACTAAATTACCAGAAACGTGATTGTTCTCTGAAAATCAACTCACTGCTTTCAATAAATCCTTTCATTTAGCCTCCACATATGCTAATTAGTTCTTCACATATGAGATCAGTCACAACTACAAGAGTCCACATTTGTGAAGAGAAGCCTTTTTTACTCTGGCAGATGGACAGTCACGACATGCGAAGCATCCTGTTCTCTTTTCAGCTGGTGTTCATTTCTTTTGTCACAAGAGTTTTCTTTTGTGATGTAGCCTTCGTGACCGGATCTTCATCGCCAATTATTAAATACGAAAGCCGTTGCAAAAAGGTATAGGTCATTTTTATTGTACTGGATGTACATCAAACTTCACTGTGACAGAAAAAGAAGTATAGAGAAAGATATATTGATATAACTGTTGTTGGTGCATCATAACCCTCTAGCTCCCCCGGGATACAATTGTCGCTCTGATAATTTCATCTTCAGACGCCGGGCGTCGTTTCACTCTCTGCCTGTCGGTGTTCTAATTCCATCAATCTACACCCACGCATAGTTTACTGTTGCCATATTCGGAAATACCTTGCACATGAGTGACTTCCTCACTTCTCTAAATCGTGGTACAAGACCAGCTATAATATAACAATGCATCTACTATATTTGTGTGTAATAACTTTGTTTTTTATTCATTGGTGTTGTCTGTAATCTCTATTATCGCAGTTTGCACATGATTCCTAGCTTCCAGACTCCAACGATGTGAAGAAAGTATATGAAGGAGACTTCATTAAAAGAAAGATAATAGAACAATCACTAAAGAGATGAACCGGGCTGATAAGGGTTGAACTGCAGAGGGAAAACGATACAAAAAAATAGAATAAATAAGTTTCTTCATACAAAAGTAATTAATTTTTATGGACAACTTGTAAAGACAATGACAAATAAAGAGTTACTAATGAACGAGAGTTTAAAGTGCTTAAAGAATGTTCCGAGTTAAAGATTTTTTAGCGTATAAAGAAGGAGTTGAGCAAACATGTATATGTCCACTGATGCCGAGCGAGTTTGCGTGTGTGGAAATTCGGTAGTCGTAGATGTGTGTATATTAATTTGCCTCTGTCTTGTCGGTGATAGAGTGTGCGCATGGACTTGTGTGAAAGTGAGTTCAGTGCGTGTGTATACGCTGCTATTGTGTGCACAGTAGTTTGTGAGTGTCTCTTGATGCGTCTGTCACTACGCCCTCGGCTCAGAGGGCCACGGCTTTTTGTAAATGCCGTTTTCACATGCGTCGATCTCTGGAGTAAGTACATAAGTCAATTCAAGTTTATGTTTCTTCGTTATTGACAAACTTTTATTTTTATATTCATATTCATTAGTAGAGTCTATAATGCTTTTGTTTTTCTCGATTAGTCTCGTCTGTAATCTTTATTTCTATTCCTGACGTTAATCTTCGTTTTTCTTTTGTTTCATGTCTTCAAATTAATTCATTAGTCGTGTACACAATACTTTCTATGTTTTATTTTATTGTTGTTTCCATTGTATACGTTTTTTTTTAATTATTATTACTGCTGTTGATGTTGGGTATTTAGCATGGGGGAGGCAAGTTCCATTTTTAAATCTTTGGTATGACTCAGACAATGGATTGAACTCTGATCCTCGGTCCATTAGCAAACACTCTCACCATTATGCCAATTGGGTTGGTGAACTAGTATAGTCTATTATTTTTATTAGTTTTGTCTCTAATCTGTATTTTTTTTTGTTTTTGTTTTTCTTTTGCTAATTATTGTCTCTCACGTCTTTGTATTAATTCATCAGTCGTCTACACAATCTCTTCTGTGGTTTATTTTATTGTTTACTTCTATCTTACACGTCTTTTATTGTTATTGTTTTTGTATTCTTTCTTCACAAATCCTTTCTTTATAAGCCTTGGACTTGTCGACAATGTACTTTTAATAGTTTATCGTCGCTACCGACTACAAGTACTTACGAATATAATACCAGTGTCTCCATTAATATAAAAAATCATTTTTGTATTAGCTAACACCAACAGCAGCCATTTTGTTCTCAACTAATTCTACTTTCTTACATCGAGATATTTGCTTTAATTTTTTTAACTTTTTTTTTTGTTGTTTGCTTTTGTTATCTATCTTTTATTATTCTGTCTTGTTTTACACTTAAGCACAATTTACTCAGGTGTACAATTTCCCGAACCACTTTTCTACACTTAAAATCGATTTCGGCGCCTGAGAAAAAAAATCAGGTTTACTTCCGCTACTTCCTGTACGGCATGGATTTTTAAACTTTTTTTCTAATTTGACGTCGAATTTGATTCATTTTTCCTTTTCTTATTGAATCTATTGCTTGCTATACACGTTTCTCTCTGCAGCATTAACCCCCCTTCCATATACTCACACAAACATACATACATTCGAAGTAATGGCGTGCAGATGAGTGATGGAGCGATGGAGCCGGGCATCCAAATTGGGAGATGGCGATCCTATCATATTCAAACTATCTCCCTTTCTCATAATATTTCTCAGTACTAAGACTTATACAATATCTAGTGGGGGTGTCCTTTTGTCTTCCCTACAGCCTTTCTTACAGAGGAGAGGTTGCTACTTTTTATTTACTCTATCATTATTTTTATAGTAGGTGCTCGACTGAGATCAAAACTATCGTCCACCCTGTAAAACATTCACAACAAAAACTCGTCTAGCTACAACCACTGTAAATAATTTTCCTTTCCTTCTCTGTGTACTTTTCCTTTTTTGTATACTGTCGTCCTATTTTAGCTGGTGAATCACTGTCCTGTTAGAGGGTTCGTGATGAGGTACAGAAACGTATCTGTTCTTTAATTGGCCCCACCCTTTCTTCTTCTCTGCCCCATCTCTCTCACAGACGTGATGTTGCTAGTCTGTCTTTTCTATAAATACTATCATGACAAGTGTTCGTCAGAATTGTCTGATCTATTCCCTGCTTCCTTTGTTCCAGCTCGCTTGGTTCGTTGGTCTCCATCAATTCGTTGTTTTGATACTTCATTATAATACTACTTTCTATTCCAGTAGTTTCTTTCCAAGAACTGCAGGCTTATGGAACTCTCTTCTTGATGACTATTTGCCTCCTAGCTATAACCTTGGTCTTTACGAGGCTAAGACAAATACAATCTCCTGTCTTTGCGATAATCATCTTTCGTTCTTGTTAGCTTCATGCCTTGTCTGGAGCGATTTCTATAAAAAATAAAAATAAATGAAATAAACGGAACTTCCATGAGCAAAGTTTATTTCCCAGAACTACCCATCTGTGGAACACAATACTACGAGGCTGCTTTCCAGATGATTACAACATGGTCGTTTTCAACTCCAATGTTAACAAATTCTTGGGTTGCTGTCCTTTTAAATAATCAAATTCTACCCAGTGTCAATCTTCGTTATCAATCATCTCAATGCTGTCTCACCGTACACCCGACAACCTTATTAACCTTCATCTCCGGGTGGCATTTTGGTCTTGATAAGCGGTGACCCGTTAGTACATAAAAAAGTATTTGAGGCATACAATCAAGGAATTTACCCCGAGTATAACCAGGGCATCACGAGACTTCTGAATGTCACTGGTTCGGGGCATTTATGGTTAAAATACGAATGAACATATGCGAGTTGGTTTGGGTCGATTGAAGTGTTGAGGTGGCGTCGTTAACTTGTTATGTAAATGAAGTCTATGGGGGTCCGAATTAGTGGTATATCTTGCATTATTACGAGCCATCCTTGCCATTAAATGGGATCTTTTGATTTGTACGGAGAACAGTTAGCGCATTAGATTTGTTATTGGTTCATTGGCCTTTCATTATGGAATCTCGTTGGGGTAGCTTATACTGTTAACAAAAATACCACGGTGTTACATCGTTAACTGCACACCGTTTCTATTTGTTAGGTGGGCTAATGCTGCTTCGGCTGTGGCAGCTTCCAAGTTCTTCTGGGCTACTTTGACAGGCAGGGCCGAATAAATGATATAACATCAGAATAAAGAATATTTTTAATCAAGCAATAGGAAATGCAACTTGACATTTTATTTAAATAAGTTTTTATAGATACAAAATTTTAAAATGGTATTAAATCGTTACGTTTTTATTTTAATATTCATAAACTTCTGATAAATCTCTCTCGTGAATCATCGTCGAAGAATAATCATTTACATCGGGAAAATAAATAGACAAATGCTGTTATGAGCATGTAAGTAGTAAAGACATGAAGTATATATTGTTGATATATAAAACAAAATTTATTCCCAACGAGCGAAGAGATGCTATTGATAAAATCGGATGAAGTTAGAGTCGCGAAAACGGGCATTGATTTTTGCGGGTCATTAAACCGTCTAAACAAACTCATGTGTCACGAGTCCTGTAGTCGGAGGATGATGTTTCCGATAATCTTTAACTATTTAAGGCCAAAATATTGACGAACATAATATACTTGAATATTTTATGAGAAATTCAAAGCCATCTACTTATTTAAAACATTTCGTAAAATAAAATAAAGTAAAGTGGTTGATGATAGTCGAGGACAATCAGAAGGCTCCCTTTTCATTGACTACCACGCGGGGATGTAAGGGTGAGCACCACTCATTTCCCAACATTACTCCACTTACCCTTGAACCTCAACTTATAATTCTGAGTGTTTAACAAGAAGGCATATAGTATCATTTTATCAGTCTTTGGTATGACTCGAACGAGGATTGAGCCCAATTCTCTTGGCCTATTAGTGAACACACTAACAATTATGCCAAATGGGCTAGTCATTACTTTTTTGTAAAGTAGAAAGTCTAAAATACATGTAAAATTTAAGATTAATAAATTCAATTAATTACTAGAAACACTGTGACCTATTAAGTTACCCATTGAGCTCGGATTCGATTGTTTAATCAGGATAAAGTGAGTCGAAAGCCAGTTTAAAATGAGAAAATAAAAGGAAAAATCCAAAATTAGCATTATTCTGCTCGCTAAGTCTTCCTCCGTATTTGCTCATTTTCTTCTAAGGCTACGGGTGAAATACTAATACTACTATTGCTAATGTTCCCTTTTGTTTATATTGGACTATTCCAATTTTTATCCTTACCTTTCTTTATCACCTTCGACTGTTAATAAACAGATAGAGAGTGACGGAAGCGAGAATGATATGTACCGTATAAATTAAGAGCGGGGGTACCAAACAACATACCGTGAGAGAGGCTGAGAGGGACAAAAAGAATCTTAGTAAGTTAACTGAAAATTGCGGCTGATTTGAGCAATTAAAATGGAAGCTTTTTCAAACATAACTCAATCCCAAAACTGAAGAATATTTTAGCGTGTATTTTGTGTGATTAAAATATATAAGCAACGACTTGGAGAAACATACATTGATTAACTCAGATTTAGTATAATAATACATAACGGTGAAAACATTCATCTTAGATACGCGTCATTTTATTACTGTTAGATGGATAAGAAATTCTATCTCGAAAATAATACTATTTTTAACTATTTTATATTTAAAAGATGAATTAAATATTTTAAAGTGAATTAACTTTGTATCTAAAAGTTATCGTTGCCCCAATTTTGAAGCAGAGTTATCTGCCGTTGATTTTGACCAGACAATAGCAAACAGCAACAGGGAATAATTTAATAGACTCTTGCTGGCATCGGCATATCAAAGCTTCTAATTTGCAAAGTTATTATTTTCAGTTTCAACTTTTTTAAATAAATCATTATAATGTTTAATCTACATGGAATTGTTTTCACCCAATTATTTCTTCATATTCATGTCATACCACTCACAAATCTACTTCATAACAATTACTGAAGAAGTTACTAATTAAATTAATTCAATTCTCAATTTAATTTAACATTATTAAAATATCGTCACCATATTGATAAATAGTTCAATCATTGGCCAACTGAAATATAATAAAAAGTATTATATAAAAAGATTAAATGTATAATGAGAAATAATATTCCACTTATCAATGACAATATATATGTCAATTTTCAGTACGCTTGAATTTTATACATTGTTAGTGTCTTATGTTGTATAAAGAAATACAAATGAACTAATTAATGGCAGAAATAAATATTTTGCAAAATAAATATTTTATTCGATATAAAATAAATAAAAATTAAATTTAAATTACAAATACTAAAATAAACTGACTGTGAAGCAGACAAGAAAAAACTACTATCCATTACTAATCAATAAAAGTGTAGTATATGTTTTTTCTTCAGCGACGAAATCCTTCCCGACTGAGTCAATTTCAATGTTTATCTTATCTAGAGTGTCCTTTGTTAGAGAGTTGGATAATCCGACATTGTTTTTAACCTTTCTATTTGTCTAGAAGCAATTAAATAGATCAAGAGAAAATTACTGTATTCAACGACATAATGTTTTAAAAAGATTTAATTTGATATTTATTCGTTCAAAATTAACTTTAGGTTATTATCTAATGAATTCAATAAAATATTAATTGCTAAACTGAAATACATACATGCATTTTTTGAAGAAGTGAAAAACAAAGTAATGTAGTGTAACTTTACTTCAGCTCATGCGAATTTAGTCGAAAATTTATATTAAAGTAACGTCTTCCATAGATTTAAATTTCCCAGTTATCAGTTTAAATAACGAAATAAAAAGTTTATGCTTATTTTGAGAATTCTTTTATTTTTAAATGTATTATTAATAACACATTAAAATGTTGCGCCTGATAATACCAGGTGTTATCGGTTTAATAACAAACTAAAAATGATCAAAAGAAAATAGTATAACTATTAACAGATTTATTAAACAACTTACGGATTACATGGTTATATAGGATCAGCTCGATGCGTTTTGATTAAAGTCTGTGATGACGAGGCACTTTTGTTTATAAACCAAACTGTCATGACCGACTATTTTACTGGAAGGGCGGATAACTATTCCCACTTCTTCGGTGCAAAGGAAATAACTTAGTATTATTTTTATTTCATTATTTTTATTTTAGATTACGCTGATCAAAAGAAATAGCCGGTAGTTTATTGGATATCAACCTTTTTTATATGTTTAGTCATCAAATAATAAACAATTTAAGCTTAGTTTAAAACATACGTTGTTCTTTGACTGGCTTCTCAGTGGCTACATTTTGGTTGTTAGTTGCAGTCAAAAGTCGGTTGCATTCTTTTTACACTAATTTATCATTATATGAATCAACTCAACACGTTCTTACAGACCAAAGGCGATTTATTTAGCCAAGTTCCCAAGTTCGTGAGGCAATAGAGGGCAGAGAGAAAGATAGGAGAGATGATTATGTTATAAGCTCATCCTGGAATAATTAAAAGTCGTTACACTATCGTCAAAATAAGCCTGGTCGGTCCAGACTCCCACACTAGACTATTCGACGGCAACCCGAAAACAATCATTTGACGTAACTTTCGGCTAGTTTTTTTCTAGAATGAATTAACTCATTGGTATTACCATTTTCATTACGCAGAAATTAAATTCTGAGATTTTCTATTATTTTCAGTTCAATTATTTTGCACAATTTTCTTTTCATTAAATCTTTGAAATTAGATAACTTTACATAGATGGAGTGAAAAAAATGAGAAAAATATTTTAGATTACTTTATTTTTTGTACATACAGTTCAGATCAAGTCTATACTAACTCACTAACTGCAGTCATATAATCTTGGGAAACGTCGAGTCGGATCAGTTAGTATTCTCCACTCTATAATACAGACTAAAAGACCAATGTATTATATATATATATATATATATATATATATATATATATATATATATATCATAATATAAAATGAAGTAATAAAATAAGGTGTCAATCAAATTTTATTAAAATTCAAAGTTCAAGCAAAGTATCTTAAAGTCCTTAGCTCATGAGTTTTCAAAGATAATTCTTCTCTTCAGAGGACCATTACCGCAGTTATACCACTACAGGTAATAAAATTAAACTTTGAAAATATATAAAAATATATACACAAATACATAAAAATACATCAAATATATCAACCCAAAAACATACTTTTTTGTTGAATCTATACAATCTATCCAGGTCATACAATTTGAAAAACATAATCAGGAAAGACATCCAGAGGGTTGACTGAAGATTAATCCAGGTTATAAATAGCATAAATAGCATAAATTGATTGACACCTTATTTTATTACTTCATTTTATATGATAATATTAATGCTCTATCCAGTATATTGAGCTTCAGTTTTTATCCGGATGTTTCACTAATTATAAGATATTAGATGACGCTTATATCTTTTGTTAGATTGCTTCATATATATATATATATATGCTGTCCACTCGTTTTCGAGTATGACCATGTTTTTAATATCAATGTGATACAAGTGTAAGACCACCCGGTGAGAGGTGGGTATATGGCTGTTTAAGCTTGCTAGACTTTACAGACCTTATCACAAATGCAGCCGGTGTTGTGATAGACGTATGGGATGTCATAATTGAAGCCACTTCTTGCCTGTGTTTTATTCTTCTGTGCATGCACTCGTTGGTGTGTCACCAAGCCGACACGTGACATTGATATCAAATTGCAAGCTCAGCATGTTAGCTGTAGTTACCACACTCCCACCACCGTAAGTCTCAAGAGGTTTGTGATACAGCGAGCTGCACTCATAGTTGCTATCTACATCAAGATCACATACTCAAAAAGTACCAGCACAGCAACAGGATTATAGTTGTCAAATTTTGTGCGACTCGACAACTACTCTAAGAGTATCGGTAACTATGAACCCGGTGACAGACAAAAAGTCCTATGAACAGTAGTCACTTCAACTGTAGGTGTCCTATTAGAGTTTTCCTTCTCCTAGATGTCTGTCTAAACAAAGGATATAGAGAGCATCTTTCCTAGTATATTCCTTAAGTATATCTATATATTTTATGTTGTTTTAAGAGATCAAGATTTCAAATAAATAATTAAAAAACAAAAAGAAAACAATGAACGAATGTAGAAATAAAAATAACAGCCGTAAGAGGGGAGATTAAGAGCGTCAAACATGGTCCCTTCTAAAAAAAACTGTGAATTGAGCTGCTGAGCTCCATCTCGTCCTGGCACGCTAGAGCTAGGAACGAGAAGAGATTTGTAGCGTCTGTTATCAATCGTGTTACTCGAGGAACTATTTGTAACAGGCGCTAAAATCAAGCTGAGAAGAAAACGGTTGAAAAAAGGGGGCATGTGCACTGTGTTTCAAACGCCAACCTCGCTACGCAAGTCTGGGCAAAAAAAGTGCATGCGCGAGAGATTACTTGTTAGTATAACAGGAAAGTATAACTGTTATATCTTCATACTAGCTTTACTAACATAAGAGACGTTCGTCTGTACGTGTGTCAAGTAACTATTTGTTGACATGTCTTCTTAAACCGGACAAAAATACCTGTTTCGTCTTGTAAAATCCGTTGGCGTCTATACTATTGACATTTTATATAGACATTAATCGCTGTACATTTAACTTAGGGCATATTAAACGATTATGAAATTCAGAAGGAATGATCCCCTTCCTATACACATTGTTGTGAGTGGTTAATATTTATGTTCCTCATAAAGAGGTGCTCAAGTTATTATGAAATTCTACACTTAAAATTGTTATTTCAGATTTTAATGAAATTTAAACGGAAGTTTAATTATTCAAAATAAAACAGATTCTCAAATGCAAGAAAACTTACTATTGTCAGACCTTCTAATGGGATCTCAACTCCACAAACACGTTTCAAGACGCATAAATCAAACGTAACATTAGGCTCAGAAACTAGAAACTTTCCAAAGCCAGATCATGCACTTCATTACTGATCATAAACTATTTGATCACATCAGTATCGCAGAGTTGCAAAAATTCGCTGGCATCCCATCAATGTCCTCTGCCATCAAATGTAAAGTCTTGAGATTATTTGGCCACATAAGGCGTTCCAGTGTAGGGCTATGCAAAATATGCGTTGAAGGCATAATACAAGGAAGCCGGTCGAAATGTAGACAAAAGACAAGATGGATAGACAACGTATGTGAATGGACGAACATGAACATAAATGAAAACAGCAAGATCGTACAGCTTGGAAGACACTCAGCCATGTTAGTGCTTATTTTGCAGCTAACAGAAAAGACGTTTAATAATAATAATAATAATAATAATAATAATAATAATAATAATAATAATAATAATAATAATAATAACAACAACAATAATAAAACATAACTTTGGTCATGTTATCTCTCTTTTAACATATCTGTATTTTTTTGACTTATTTAAAATATTTTTTTTATTTTGGTTCATTTTACTTGTTATGGGGTTACAGTGAGAAGCATGAACCCACCACCACACGCAATGTTTTTTTACCTCTATTCTTAATTATATTTAAACGATAAATAAGAAAAGAGTCAATTCTTCTTCTTTGTGTGTCTTTGAAGGATGTGATTGTATGACATTACCATGGCCAATAACACCCTTCCTGAAAGTCCAAAGTTTAACATCCTCGGCCTGACATTCTCAGACATGAAGTGGAATAAGTACATGACAGATGCTGCCAATTCTGCCTAAAAGAAGGTAGGCTCCCTCTGCCAGTCTAGGAACTTCTCACACCTGCCAGCATCCTATATCTCTATACAGCCACCATGCGCCCGTGCATGGGGTATTGTTGCCACATCTGAGCTGGTGCATCAACCACTCTTGGGCAGAGTGCAAAAAGAATTATTCAGTGGAAATAGGCCCTTTTGTAGGCAAATATTTTTGTTAAAGTTTCCAGCTTCTTATGCAATCCTTTGCAATATCAGTAAACTCTGTGAGATATTTCAAGCTGCACCTATTGGGTAGGAGAAGACCGACAATGCAGTACTAAATCGTATGGTCCCCCTTTCCATATTTGCAAATGGCTGCGTCGCTTTTATAACCATATTCTTTCATAACAGCGTTTAGAAACCCAATCTTCTTCTCAGGCGGTTGAGTGCCCTCCATTTGACTGACGGTGCTTTTGAGCCAGGAAAGAAAAGCTTCAGAAAAGAAGATTCCCATATAAGTAAGAGGTGAAGCATGTTCTATCCCTATGGTCAACATCTACAGTGTGGACTCTTCCAGGGATGTTGTTAGACGCTAGACTTAGCTGACGTCAGTCGTTGGACCGTTGATTGACGTCTATCAAAGAGATAGCGTTCATCACTGCTAGCCTTTATTATCTCAACTCGGCTGGCAACTTCCCATCTGACATCTTCAGAGACTCTTACTATTAAGGAAAGTGGTATAATTGTACGATTTATTTTAAGCTCATAACTTCAGTTGCGTAATTTGTTTTCCTACAGTTATCACTATAGCAGTATATGCTTGATTCCTTTGAAATATCTTAGCGCCCGATTTCTTGCATTCATTAAAAGTTCAAAGTGTATTTCATCATTATTTTTTTGTTTCCCTCAGACAAGGCATATTACCACTGAAGTATAATGGATAGCGGCCTATTTTTAGGGTGCATTTTGGGTGGGAAATTTGGCAGCAAGATACCTGTTCAAATTACATTTACATTTCTGCATGTTGGTACGTACGGTGGGGAAACAAAGGGCAAGTACGGAATTCCAAAGACAAGATTCAAGTGTGTGAAACCATCCGGCATCTGGAGACATCTACAGTGAAGGGGTGGGATTCTGCTGCTAATCTGGTGCTTCGGGGTATTTACGTGTAGGGGGTATTGTTACATAGCGTCCCGGGATGGGCCGCGGCAGTTCTCGTTTTGTATACCCGTCCCGGAACGGGTCGTGGCAGTTCTCGTTTAAACAACTCGTCATTTTGAACACCAAAAATCATATATGTTACATACCTTTTAAATTCTCGTATCCTCTCTTCTCCCTCGTCGCGTGGAGGGGGGTGTCATCCAGTGGTTGTCTTCTTTCTTCTCTTCTGTACTGCTGTGAACCTCGCCGCTACAACAAAACTTCATGACCGACTCAGGAGACAAATAATCTTTTAAACTTTTAAATTCTGTTTTATTTCAGGCGTTAGTTATCCGTCGGCTCGGAGATATTCACTAACGTCGAGGGAGAGACCAAATTACTGCTCTATCGTAGTTACTTAATTAAGTCCTTGGCCATTCGTGGAGGGGGGAAAGAGCTCGCACGCCTGTATTTTCTTAGGGAATTTAATTCCCCTAATCATGTTGTAGACTACATAGTGAAACACGTCCGTTCGGCTCGCCTCCAAAACCCAGACTTGCAAAAACTCTGCTTCCCACACAAAAGCCCATGACGTCACAGAACCCCTATGCGCAGGTGCACATTGACCCTTGATCTGAGGTCTCGTCAATGTGGTGACCCTGTCACGTCTGTGAGCTCCGACTGTGAGAACCAGTTTATTCTGCCCCGACTGTACGGGTCCCCCCCCCCCGCACTAAATTGTGCAAGTCAAACCAAACGATTTCCAACAGATACGCCCACCTCAAGATGCGTCCGTTCCCACAGGGGCATTATCCAACAGTATAAGTGCATTAAGTTTTCTAAACTGGTAGAGGAAGCCTTACTTTTTGCAGCAGACTTGGCAGCATCTCATATGTACTTATTTCTACTTTATGTTGCCTTATAATTATAAACCCACCTAGAGACGCGTATTCTGCTAGTATAAAATTAAATGAAAGTGTGCATCTGTTAAAGAGAGAAAGTAACGCTGATTAGTTATGGATTAGACATTCGGATTACGCTCGAGTTTACTAATGTGTGCTTCATAGGAAATATGTTATATCTATTTATTATTTATCTATTCTGTCAGTGTGTGTCATACACAGTGAAATTGCCCGGATGTTCCCCGGGTACAACTATGTGATTATGAAACTAACACACACGCAACACAAAATTACAGAGTGAAGAATATAGGCCTCTCGCATTTTTTTTTTAACTTGAGTTCACCCCAGAAAAGGCATAGTGGCTAAGTGGTAAACGGTGCGGACTGACAACCTGCGTTTGCCGGATTCGAATCCAGTTCGTTTCACAGAAATCCACACGTGACCTTGTGTCTAACCTTCTGGAGAGGAGGTAAATAAAATAGTGCCACTGAGTCGTATGGATTAGGGGATGTGTGGATTAGGGGGCATATGGATTAATGGACGTGTGGATTAGGGACCAGAAATTAAAGTGGTCTTTCTAAGTGTGATTTGTGCTGCGAAATGTTTGTTTACGTTACATTTAAATTTCGGCATGTCGGTACAGTTGGGGAAACAGGGAACGGATGGGGAGTTCCAAAGGCTGGCGACTCGAGGAAAGAAGCTATTAGAGTAAAAAGCTCTCTGGTATCTTAGGACCTTTACAGTGAATGGGTGGGATTTAGCTGTTTGTGAAGTTGGTCGGGTGTATTTACGGTGAGTGAGCACCATAGCAACAAGTTCATCGGGGCACATTCTATTGAAGTACTTGTAAAACAATCACAAGGATGCAATATTGCGGCGATCGGACAGGGGCTGGAGCTTGGTGGATAGTGAGGGACCTATTAGATTAGCGACTCTTTTTCCCCCTGTCTAAGATAGGGAGACTAGCGGATGGTGCACTAGCCCAGATGGGACAACAATACTTCATGCATGGGCGGATAGTGCTCTCGTAGAGATATAAAATACTGGCAGGTGAGAGCAGTTTTCTAGCACGGTAGAGGGAGCCCACTTTCCTTGCACCAACCTTGGCAATTATGTTTATGTATTTGTTCCAACTTATGCTATCTGTGAATATTAGGCCGATGAGTTTGAACGTCGGACTCTCGAGCAAGGGTGTTATTATCCATGGTAATCTGTGGTTGAAGAGGTTTCTTGTAGTTGTTTAAGGAAAAGAGCTTTGTTTTAGTGGTATTAAATGTTACCATATATTTATGTCCCCATTCAACTACAGACTGGAGGTCATTTTCTAAGGATTCAGCCATTACTTCGGATATGTGCGCGTCTGTTTTCCCAGATGTTGAGAGTTTTAAATAGATATAGAAAAAGAACACAACAATATTTTTTACTAATGAGCCACCACTTATCTAGACTAAAGATCACTCGAGGAATAGGATCAATGAAATAGATACATTGTCAGTTGAATGGTGAAGAATATGATGACAAGATTTAAAATGCTGAATGGAATGAACATAATTTGGTGACTTATGAGGACGGTTTATGACAATTATTTTGTGTCATTGGATTCGAAGACAACTGATTATACAGGGCGGGTGTTATATGCCACTGATGATGATATGGTCTGGCCGTCTAGTAGGTATGTATAAAAACTGTGGGTTGAAGATCTCTTGATGTCGGACTCTGTTGAAATATTGACTACTCCTTGCTGGCCGAAACGAAACTACCGCATTTGCCATTAATTTTACACAGGCAAGTGATTAGAACATAATTTTTTCATACTATCTCAGTAGTTTTAGTAGAGATAAAAGAGAGACCATCTCAGTTTGCTTTAAATAACTTATTTAAAACCTCACTTTATTCGACCTTTGCGACTCGTACCTAGTCAGCTTCTAACTAACAAAAAATATCGCCTAACTTCGTCTATAACATCACTTGACGACTCAACTTGCTAATAGTTGAAAATTTAAAACATATAAAACTATCCAATGGATACATATAAATTCTAGACTAGGTGTTATTATTAAAAATTTCTCTGTTCGTATATGATCATTATTTCGGGTGGGGATGAAAAATATGATCCGGTAGATTTCACGTGACTGGGACGTTACGAGCAAGAAATGAGACAAGCTTCCACCATATTTTTCAACTTAACTTAAGACATAGCAGTAGTAGGGATAGAGATATTTATACTGTTAATAATAGTTGTAGTGGTAGTAGTGGTCGATAATATGAATGGTGGGGGCATGCTGGGATTGGAGGGTGGTGGGAGATACGAGAGTAAACCTTTACTTTGAACTGGAAGTTATAGATATTTTCGAATTGATATCGTAAAAGATAAATTAAAAATTATGTAATAATAATATAAACTATACTAGTAATACTAATAAATAATTACAATTATAAACCGTGAATTATTATTAAACTGCGGTGACTTAAGTTCCATCGGAATAAATAATTGAGTAAATTTGGAATTATGTGCTTTTTGTATTTTGGGGAGTTATAATGATGGTTAATGATGAAATCGGTTGGAATTATAGTGCAGATTTATACAGAGGTTATTTATGCTTTGACCACAATTATTTATCAATGATGATAATAATATCGGAGGTGTGATGTTCTGAAGGGCAGATACTAAACTGTTATTTTTTTAAAACGGATGCTATAAATGTATTGAATAAGGATGGTATAAAAGATGAATAATTATTTGATGATAATAATAATTGTACTAGTAGTAATGATAGTAGTAGTAGTAGTAGTATTTCTTGTTGTTGTTGTTTTAGTTGTAGTAGTAATAGTAGTAACAATGATTAGTGATAGTACCGATAAATAAAATATGAAAAAATTAAGTATTTATATTCTTATTAATTAATTATTGTGACATAATAGGTTAGAATGATAGTTAAGATGAAAATGATATTTAAAATAGCGATTTAACAATATTACTACCAAATTTGCTTTATAAGACCAGAAATGAATTATATGAGATTGATAAAAAACGATGTCCGGAAAAAAATGAAAACTAGAGTAACAATGGAGAATGAAAATAAAAAAATGAGTGAAATTGGATTAATGTGACCAATTATGGTGCGTGATAATAAATTATTCTTTTATATCTGCACTTTGTCGTGCTGATCGAGGATGAAAATTTCGAACAGTAAAGCGAAATGGACATGATATATGTTGAACTTTTAAATGCAAGTAAATCTAGTTAAGTATGGATTCCATTTGGTTTGAGTAAAAATATTATGGATATAAAAATTAAATGAATATCGTTTAATTCGATTTTTGGCCTTTATTGTGGCGAATATATACCGAAAAAGCTTTTTCGTGAATGTTTATGATAGTTTATATATAAAAATGTATATTTTTTAAATGGAGAGAAACAATTATCTAATAATAATGTGGTTTTGGATGTAATATAGACTTGTTTTCTGAATAATTATCATTATATATATATATATATATATATATATATATATATATATATATATATATATATATATATATATATATATATATATATAATAGTAAATATTTAATTATCTACAGACGAATACGTTTCATCTTTTCGAAATCATCAGTGTGTAGATAATTATTCAAACCGGTCGCACGATTCGCACCCCGTAACAAGAGTCGCCTTTTAACTCCAAATCCCGACGTGCCAACTGATGAGGCGGTTTCGAATAACTATAGGACATGGTTAGAAATAAACCCTGTTATGCCAGGCAGGCAACGATAGTAAGCCGTCTTAACAATGTTCAACAAACAACAAACAGGGGCTACTTATAAAGCAGCGGCAAGTTAAAAAATAAAATCAGATTAAAAACCAGATAAGCGATGCGAGATTTTTAATAAATGAAACATTTATTTTCTTTATCAAATATTTTGATATACACATGTCTTCCTCAGTGGTTACAGTGATGTTTTTCATCTGCTCCATTGTCGATATTCCCAAAGCTGACCTTAGATCACGAAAAGTCCCGATGATAATGGGGTGTCTTTTTGTAAGTCAGGGTAGTAGCATACATGCTCGTTCGCGGTAGTTTACGGAATCCGTTAGGGGCTACTTATGAAACTAGATAAGCGATGCAAGATTTTTAATAAATTAAACATTTATTATTTTTTATATCAAATAATTCGACATGCACATGTCTTCCTCAGTGGTTACAGTGATTTTTTTTTCTTTTATCATTGTCGAGATCCCTGAGATTCTTTTATTAAAAGTCTCTCATCGCTCATCTGGTTTTAAATCTGATTTCCTTTTTAACTTGTCGATACTTTATAAAATCAAGCTCATTTCATGGTCATAACAATAAAGCGAAGAGAGACTAAAAACGAATCTTCTATGATAAAGGGTTTACATGTGATAGTAAAACTTACTCCTTACCAAATTTCGAAGTCGATTTGTAGTCTGCCACAGCAGGAAATAATGCTTTGTGAAGGTCTTGTCCAAATGTGACACAGTATACCATCTTTGGACGTATCTGACGATCCAATTATTTTTCCAGTGACCTTAGCAATATACGTCTTCCATTTTAGAAGAGCCTTCTTTAGGAAGAGAGTAATTAATTTCAACTGGAGGAAATTGGCGTTGGCAGTGAAAGGAAAGAAGCTTTGTTTCAGAAATGTTAAATAAACAAACCACTTCTTCACAGTGCACTACATGCTTCAGGTCCGAAGAGAGAGTATCAACGAGATTTTAGTCCTATATATCATTACGTATATATAAGTTATGAGGTTGAAAAAGACTAGATATACATTCGGATTGTACACATTATAAGTTATTTCGACCTTAACTAGGTCTTCTCGGATGTGTTTCCAACCACAATTCAAACCTCTCTCTCTCTCTCTCTCTCTCTATATATATATATATATATATATATATATATATGTGTGTGTGGGGGGTGTAATTTATTCATAAAAAGAGGTTGAAGAGAGTCCGGCATAGAAGGTCAACTGTAAGTCCACTTTCTTTTTATTTGAAACCGACAGTACCAATGTTGTCTTAAGCTTCTGTATTTACATATATAAATAAATATTACCCTCTTATTTTTTAATTTTTCTTAATTGTTGGAGAGAAACTATACATTTTTATTCATACAAACATATATTGCTACACTAATACAAACTTATTTCTATTATATTGAACCAGTTGATTGATTAAGACAGAAAGAGAGGGGCAGTCAGAAGGGGAGGTAGAATGAAAAAGAGAAGTTTCCAAAGAAAGATATTACGCACATATTTGTGAACTCTTCTATTTTGGTATCCATGACTCCGGATAACGCCGGGTAACATTGCTAGTCACAAATAAATCCTTCTCTGTGTATCTTCTCTATTTTCATAAAAGCTTTTTACATTTCAGGGTCTTTTCCGCCATTTTATTTCTTAGATATATCTACCGTTACTTACATTCGTGTATTGCTTAGAGACATATGAGTTGCCTCTCGAAATTAAAACTAGTTTTTTGATATCTAAAAAGGAAAAAAAAGATGGCGGCCGTAACTTTTTATTATCCTTTTAACGGTAAGATATTTAACCTTTCGAACTGCCGCGATTATTGTGTATTTTTGTTCCTCTATTTATTACGGTACTGTATTTATACTTATATGTAAGAACTGGGAATAGTTGAAAACTCTTAATTCTTCTTCAGTTGATTGATTGGAATTAATATATATATATATATATATATATATATATATATATATATATATATATATATATATATATATATATATATATATAAAATTCCCGAAACAGTTTTTCATGGTAAACAACTGATGATCCCTTAAATAATGTTAGAAGCAAACTAATATAATAACTGAAAAAGTTCAATTGACTTACATGAGTGATTTTCCACTGAACGACTTGGGACTTTAGTTTTTTGTTTTTGTTTTTGTTATTAAATATAGTTTCAATGGTTGAGAAACTTCCCAGACTCTCTCTCTCTCTCTCTCTCTCTCTCTCTATATATATATATATATATATATATATATATATATATATATATATATATATATATATATATATATATATATATATATATATATATATATATATATATATATATATATATATATATATATATAAGCAAACATTGTTAAACAACAGTAGCTTCTGCTTGATTATACCTTTCTTATTTTTTTAATTTTTATTTTTAAAAAATTGAAGTTGATGAATGTTCCATATGTATCACTAGCACTTTCGATTCTCCGTTGAATCATCTTCCGGTGACAATAACCGAATGAAAAAGAAAGCTGGGGAAAGAAGAGAATTAAAAACAGTCGAGAACGCCATGTGAGACCGTTAGAAGTTAAAACAACAAACTAGTGCTCTTCCAGAAGAAACGTTTACAATTTAAATTCCATGGCGCCAGAATTAGCATCACATGATAAATTGTATTAACTATAAACATTTTTAAATGTTATTACTCGTATCATACTTAATATTATTTACTGTGTGTTGCTAGGATTTAATAAAGATAGCTTCAAGTATTTTAAAAAATTTTTAATTAGTTTTAGAATATAAGATTTTGTGTTATTAACTAAAATTTGTCTTATATTCAGATGATGGTAAATAGGGCTACAGTTTTTCAGGTGAATAGCGAGCTTACGAGAAAGGGCTGTGGTGGTAAAACCAATGTAGCTATTAGCTTTATTATTATTATTATTATTATTATCATTATCATTATTATTATTATTATTATTATTATTATTATTATTATTATTATTTCATATTAGCCCCAACTTTTGGATGTTTTAAATTGGATTTTTCTTTTTGAACACCAAGTCAATTCCCTTGACATTAGACATCCAAGCTGTACCTTAACACTTTCGTCATTCCTAACAGGCAGGCCTTAGTCATAATTGAAAAAGAAATTGTCTCGTCAATCTGTTTAAGTCATTTATGGTAGCTTTTCGTTATGGTTCCAAGCGTTCCAATTACAACAGGGATTACCTTGAGTTCTTTACATTTCCATAGTCTAACTAATTCCCATTTTAGGTCTTGATACTTATTGATTTTTTCGTGTTCTTTCTCCTGCATTCTGGTATCGAAGGGGCATGCTATATAAATGATTAAGCCAGTTCTCTTGTTTTTGGTTAGAAAGAGTAGTAGTAGTAGTAGTAGTAGTAGTAGTAGTAGTAGTAGTACTACTACTACTACTACTAATAATAATAATAATAACAATAACATTAACATTAACAATAATAATAACAACAACAAGAATAAGAATAAGAATAAGAAGAAGAAGAAGAAGAATGATGATGATGATGATGATGATGATGATGATGATGATGATGATGATGATGATGATGATGATGATGATGATGAGTAGTAGTAGTAGTAGTAGTAGTAGTAGTAGTAGTAGTAGTAGTAGTAGTAGTAGTAGTAGCTGCATTCTCCCAAAAGGAATTTTAATTTATTCATATTGGTTTTTCCTAATGTGTTCTTGATTGGCGGGGGAGTTGCTGTTTCTACAAGATTTTGGGTTTAAAATTTCTTGTAGTAAATAATTAGTTTTATTTTATTATTGTTGTCAATATGAGATATGTATCGGTGTAGAAGATCTCTTAAGGCTTTCTGATCTAATCTAATGGTTGGTTGCATTCGATTACAATAGAATAGGTTTAATAGAGTTTTAGTTGATATTATTATTAGTAGTAGTATTTTTTTAAGATTCGAATACTTAAACTGATTTGTTCGTCAACGATATAATTTTTAAATTCGTTATTTATAAGGACGTGTGTTATATTTGTTAATTCAATTAATAATGCTTTTGGTGGAGGATATTAGTTTTTCACGGTTTAATAGGTTTTCAACAATGGTTATTTTGTAGCGATTATTCGCGTTTGTAAGTTAATAGAGTAGCGTTTGAGTTGAGTTATATGTACACTTTAAACTATGTTTTTATCGATCGAATATGAACACTCCAAACAAAGGAGAAAAACAGATATGACAAAATAATACACCATGGACTTTTATATATATATATATTTATATTTAAAACAGATTTAAGTAAGGTTCTCCTTTGAAATTTGAGTATAAATAAGTATAAATTAAATGATTATCGGATGCATTTGTGATATCTTGTATGTCATAAAAATATATTTACTCGAAATGTTTAGAGATAATTCTCTGTTGATAAAGTGTTTTTGTATGAAATATGGGGTGTTTCTTTGAATAACTAAGATTTACATGATATCTGTGTGTGTGTGTGTGTGTGTGTGTGTGTGTGTGTGTGTGTGTGAGAGAGAGAGAGAGAGAGAGAGGGAGAGAGAGCACGCACGTTGTTGCAGGAAGGTAGATTCTGTTCCGGCAGTTGGGCGTCTCTTTCTCTTCAGTAACCGGTTTATGTCCAACGGCCCCTAAGCTATTAAATATAACGGACGTTTCAATTGGTTTAGTCGGGCGCGGACGTGAGCAGGGGGTTGTTGCATGAATGAAGCCTCTCTCTTGTCGATTATATCCTTTCTGTATATATATATATGTATTCTGTATTTATATATGTAATACATAACCATACATTCGAACAGTACTCGTCAAAAATGTATACTATATGTGTGCTGTATCTGTCTATCTGTTCTGGAATGAAATTAAAACCAAAGCTAAGATTACGTTATTTACCGTTCATTACTGGCCCCCAAATGCGATAGATGTTGCAGCAAAAATTAAGAATCGCAACAAGAATGTGTTTATAGCTTACAATTCAGATTCAGTCAACTCCTCAGCTACCATCTTGAATGAGCAACAGGCGTACGTTCGCTCAGTTCGACTGCAAGTCTCGCTCCCTCGTTTTTCCCCGATTATATATCGATCAATGGCGTAATACTGACAATTGTTTTAACACATTCCGCTAATCGGCATATATCGAAATAAAAACAATAAAATATTTATATTTTCAATTTTCGTCTCAACCTTGAAATCATCGCAACAATCATAGTCGCATTCCAAACGCGACGCTTACCCACATCCCTGGCATACATCTCGTTATAATTCTTATTTACTATCGTGTTTTTTATCAACCTATGGTAAACTTGTTACACTAAGGCTAAACACATATTTTCCCGCATAAAATTGTACGGTGAATCCAGTGGTGGTATCCATTTTATATTGTGGTTTGTTTTCTTTAGGATAATATTGTAGGGTTTGCGTTCGCACCGGACACCCATTAACAGTAAATACGACGTTTTGGTTTATTGTATTTTATGTAAATTTGAAAAATTATGAAATCAAAAAATAAAAGTATAAATGATAATATAAGGTCGAGCACTGCTTTCCTCATCATGGGTGTGACATGCTGGGTGTCGTTGCCAGTAATTAAATATTTTTGGAGTAAGATGTGGATGTGGGAAATTATAGTACGTAAGAAGGAAGTTTTCGCTTCGAAATTAAGGTTCAACTAAACGTGCGAAAGAAAATGGCGTAAAAGAAAATCTATTCTAGCCTTTTGAGTTTTGGGTTACAAAGAGAGCAGACGTGTTTCGAAGAACTTCTCTCTCGCATTATATGGGATGGACAAGTGGGAAAACGTCTGGGTATTATGTAATACTGATGTACATTGTAAAAAAAACAATACCTCAAGAGAATTATTATACCATATATGCAAACAGATGATACGACAACAATTACGTTGCTTCTATAAAAGTAAAAAGAGGTGTAGACGTACAACCGAACAGTTTCTCGAATAATTGATTAAGAAATTCGAGATGTTATTCCCTGTATGTTTATTTTGAATATTTAGTATTTTTGTCTGCCAATGGTTTGTTCGGACTATTTACTTTGTTCCTGTCAACTTTCTAGCTTCTAGGAAAGGAATGTTATTTTTCCGTTCAAATTTTGCTGACATCTATTTACATCGATCTAGACCGCAAGAAAAATACTTCGGAACAAATTTTTTTTCAAATCCTTCTTTAGTTTTTCTGACTAGGTCGAAAAAAAGTGTTGATTGGTAAATCTCATAGATTTTAGTGTTGTATTCCGTCTGTGTGTAATAAATGGTTTGGGAAGAGAAGGATGAAGGTAATCCGACGTGATGGGAAAATGAAAAAGGAAAACCAAAAAATTGGATGTTTTTTATGTGTACATCAACGTTTCGTCTTTATTTATAAGACTTCATCAGGATGATAAAATAGAGAAAAAATGTCCTGCAAGCACAGATACATGTAGGGTAGACATATTGGGAAGAAAAATAAAATGAAATAATGGCCCCTACTGGGTGGACGTCCGTACTTGTTGGAGAAATAGAAATGAATGTTGAAGAAAATGAGTGGGGAAAAAATGGTTTGTGTTTTAATACGAATATTCTCAATATTTGGTAGTTCCATTTAAAGTAATGTTTGTAATTATTCTAATCTCGAATTTAATTTTCTCACCAGTCACTGTTCTGGCTAATTTGTTGGTGTTTAGCATAGTTGCTTTATCCAGCCTTTTTCATGTATTCAGGTTGATCGGCACACCTTAACCAGAGTCTAGTTGTAACTTGACATTTTAATTCAAGATTTTTACCTGTACGTTTTTCTTATATTTATATCGTCCTGTTCGTTTGTTTTTTGTGGATTAAACCCGATTTTTCTTTTCTTTTATTTGTTCTGCAATGTGAACTCGTTTGTCCTACTTTATTACAAGTTAGACAGGTTTTTAAAATGGCATGGGCAATCCATAACCTAATGAAGAGATCCACAACGGGAACAAGGGATAGGCGGCAATTTTTTCTGTTTTTTGTGAAGTGACTTTTTTGTAGAAGCGTTAAAATTATCTCTCTTTTCGGTTTGACTTGTTTTACACTTACAAATATCTGGCAGTATTCGGCTAATATGGTAAAGTTAAATTTGGCTTACTTTCTTACTTGTTTAGGAATATGCGTCCGATTGTTGCGTCTTGCACGAATATTAAACATTTGAAGTTATCCGCGCTAAGTTCAGTTAGATTGAAATCGTCACAGTGACGCGAAAGTCGAGTAATCTTCGCTGTCTTTTCTGATTACGTTAATGCACTTCCACCCTTTATGGAACAGAGAAGTTTTAGGGCTGAATAATTCTGCTAAAAGTTTAACAGCTTCAGAAATACTCAAGTCGATGGTGTTTAGTGTAAAATATAGTCCACGAATTTGGTATGTTCGGTGATCCCTAATTTTTGGAGGAGTAAACGAACTCTTTTTAAAATCTGCCTCATTTTCACAATCTATTTTGTATAGATACTTATACCTTCTAAAATATGAAGCGAGGGGGTTATCCTCGTCCGAGGAATAATGAAATAGTCAATTGCACTACAAATGGCATTTTGAGAAAAAACATTTTCATTCTCGGAATTTTGACCCCTAATTCGACATTGTTTGTAGTAATAAGTCTTCAAACTTTTCTATTTTTTTTATTTTGCTCCAGTAGTCTTCCTTCGTTTTTTTTTGTTGTTGTTGCAGCTGTCTTTCTCTGATTTGTTTTATTTTGTTCCGGTAGTCTTTCGTTGTTTTTTGGTTGTTGTTCTAGTAGAAGTTTTTTAAAATCTTTCTTCGTTTTATAGTTGTTGTTGCATTTGGAATTTAACAAGTTCTTCAATAGTTGATTTCAATTCTTCCATGTTTAGATGTGTCTTTATAGAATACGACTTTTAGAAGTTTGTTTTTCTTTTATATTACGCTGCTAATGTAACATTGGATGTAAAAGATAGAAAGAAAAAGTATAAAACCTTTTTGTCGACAAAAAAGTCACTTTTTAGTAGTTTTTTCGCGTAACAGTAGTTTTTACGATCAGCACTTTAGTCAACAGTAAAAATAAGGTTTATAATTTCGACGGCGTTACTTTTTCTTCTCTTTTTGAGAGAAAAAAATATAATGTTTAGAGAAATAATGAAATCACTGACTTTCGTCTTACTTTGAGAGAAATAAGTTGGTTTCTTTGTAAGACAAAAGATAAGAGGGAAATCGCTTTCGCTAAAAAAATCCAACTTACGACATTTTCTTCTTGGTCCGCCGATAAAGCCTGTTTTTAGAACTTTGGAGGTTGTCGAGTAACATCGCCGTTGATTTCCCCATGTTTGTCCTTTTTAAGGTTTTCAAATAAAACTCCCTTAATGTACCTCGTCGCCAGTGTTGTGAACCTGTAAGTGGTCCCGAAGAAAGAAACCCTCGAAATTAAGTGAAACAAATTATATTAAATAAAGTATAAATACAACATATTAAGAGAGTAATCGAACGTCTGTCTGCCTACCAGTATTAGACTGGGATAGTTCTTACAGCGAGAGGCATGTGCTTCCGGTATTTATAGTGAAACGGAAGAGTTCATCTAGTCCGTAAAGGTAGGTACCATAACAGAAAGTGACGTAAGAAAAAAGGAAGTTGAGATAAAGTACGTGGCAAAAAAAGAAAATTTAATCAAGCCTTTTGGATGCTTGGTCTAAAGAGAGCGGACATGTTCCGGAGATCTTCTCCCTATCCTTATGATGGATACTCGGAGGGAAGAATATCTGGGTATTATGTAATACTAATAGTATGAAACAAAAATTAAGAAGTTCCCTCAGTAGACTAGTATTTCTCCTTCTCTAACCAAGGACAGAACAGATTTTAGCCTGAAGGACGGATCTTAGATCGTCCAACAAGAGAAAAAGAAATGTGACCCATGAACCATTAACTTAAGTGTGACAGATCGGCAGACAAAAATTCTTTAAATATGTTTATACACATTTAAGTGTGAACGACAGACTTGCCGACTTTTATATAGAGATGCGTTCACGCATCTGAAAATGCTATTCCAAACTAAAACATGACAGAGATGCTTTAAAGATGCTGGGACTCATCTACACTTAGATGCGTCCATTCATTTTTCGCGTTTCGCGATGTAAATACTATTTTAAACGTAAGTGGGACATATTGACCGACCGATGAACAAAGCCACTTATACAAATGCTTGGTCGGATCAAAAATGAGATGCATTCATTAAATCTGCGCGTTTAGCGATGAATAAGTTAAACTAAGAAACTCTATTTCGCATGTGCTTAAAAGAATGACGACAATATAAAAATATAGTGATATATATTTATTGTCGGTGACGGTAAACGAGTGTGGGTTACTATGGTAGGGGGTGCACATAGGATTTGCAGTGATGGGATAACCTGACTTCCCCATTCACGAAATAGATGGACTCATCGGACTATAAGTACGACTACAGCGAGCAGTCGAGACATTCGAGTTAAGACACATGCAGTCTTAACATTCTGTCTTACGTATTCTCTAGTCGGTCTTCCTCATTACATATTCTATATTATGTTAACATATTTTGTATGTACAGGATATATACATCCGGAAATGAACCTATTATTTTAAGACCTCCCACTCGGGTTATTTATCATTATATCTTCACCAAGATATATCAGCTGGCTTTGACGAATTTCGAAAACAAATTCACACTTCAAAGGAGTTACCACGTAAAACCAAACACACTTTTAAAAAACGAACTCAAACGCACGTGTTTTTTGTACAACTTGAAAGACATCGTCAAAAAGTCTTTAAAAGAGGCAACTTTTTTTTTAATAAGAAACTTTTACTGTTTAAATTGTAAAAGGGAATGTATATTGAACTGTGACTTAAATGCAATCTATTCAAGTTAAAGGTACTTTTAGTAAGTAATAATATTACGGCTTTTTAAATTATTGTTTGTCGTTGTGTGAGTTTTAAAAAAAGAAGACATTTTTTTGTGTGTGTGTTGTATTCCTGAATATTTCAGTATGGAACAATTAGTCGAAATGACTAAAATGCTGTGTACGAGTTTACAACAATAACATCAACAATTACAACAGGAACAACTACAACAACAACAACCAGAGTTGCAACGACAAATTCTACAACAACAAAAAAGTTTCGAAAAAATTCTGAAACAGACTACTGGTGAAAGAAAAAAACAGTTTTCTTTCTGCCGAAGGAATTGCAAATTCGTTATCTGGATTTGTATACAAACCTGATGCTGGCATTACATTTCCAGTATATTTAAGACGTTTTGAAACAATATTTACTAAAAGGTGCTAACATTGGTCGGATGAAAAACGGGGAACCCTTTTATTACAGAAACTACGGGCATACAATAATACTAAATATACGAACTTGATATTGCCCAGAAAACCTGAGGAAGTTTCATTTGATAAAACTATAAATATACTGTCAAAGATATTCGATGAAAGTGTATTTTACATACGCGATACAAATGTCTAATCATCGTTAAAATGAGTAACGAAGATTTCTGGCATACGCAGGAACAGTGAATTCTTTGGTTGAGAAATTCAAGATAAATTAAATCCCCAAAGATTTATTCAAGTGCCTAATTTTTATTCAAGGACTAACCGCCCCTAAGTACAAAGAGATAAGGTCTAGAATCTTAACAATGGTGGAACAAGACAGGAAAATAACGTTACAAAGAGAGATAGAAGAATATCAGCGTCTCATAAATGTTAAAAGGAATAATAGCCAAATTGAAGAAAATAGTGTTTACAAAGTTCAACACATAAAAACCAAAAAAACACCTAAATTCAAAAAGACAGAAAAATGTGAGACGTGCGGAAATAATAAACATACTAAAGACTATGTTGGTATGAGAACAAATTCTGTGAATCTTGCGGAAGTAAGGGTCATAAATTGTCTTTTTGCCGCATGAAAAAGAAAAAGAAATTTGAAAATGTAAGCCTTGTGTTGTCGAAAAAAGAAATACAGAACAGTAAAAATCGAAAATACGTAGATGTATGTATAAATGATCATACAATCACTTTGTTATTGGATTCTGGTTCAAACATAAGCGTTATTGACAAACAAACATGGAAAAAAATTGAAAAGCCCAAATCATCTGAAACCAGGAAAATTGCTAAAGGGGTTTCAGGAAAAAAATTAAACTTTAAAGGAGAATTAAACTGCGATAGTTCTTTCTGTGACAAAACTTCAAAAACGAAAGTATATGTGAGTCAAGGGATTAATTCATGCCTTTTTGGAGTAGACTGAATAGTACTCTTTAATTTATTTGAACTCCCGATGAACTATTTTTGCAACGAAATAAACAGTGCAGAAAAAAATATTAAAAAGAAAAAATTCATTAATAAATTGGAAGATGAATATTCCAGAGTTTTTTTCTGAGGGTTTAGGTTTATGCACAAAGACTGAAGTCAAGTTTGAACTCAAGGAAAATGTCAATCCAATTTTTAAACCTAAGAGAAACGTCCTTTTCCCTCTCTCATTAACAAGGAACTGGAAAGATTAGAAAAAATGGGAGTTATATCGAAGGTAGACCATGCGGACTGGGTATTGACTACAATACGTATAAAAGAAAAACAGAAAAATAAGAGTGTGCACTGATTTTTCAACGGGTTTAAACGATTCCTTGAAAGATCACAATTATCCACTACCTTCACCAGAAGACATTTTTTAAAGCTAAATGGAGGTAAGATTTTTTTCAAAAATCTATTTGTCTGACGCATACTTGCAGGTTAAAGTGAGCGAGGAATGCTAAAAATATGTGTGCATAAATACAAATAAGGGAATTTCCAAGCTAAATCGGCTCTCTTTCGACTTAAGGGTCGCTCCAGCTTTGTTCCAGCAGATAATGTACACTATGCTGGTGGGTGTTGAGTTTGGTATCGCCTATTTAGACGATATTCTAGTCAAAAGTAAAAATGTTCACGAACATAAAATGCACATTAGAGCTACATTTAAACGACTAGAAGAATTTGGTTTCAAATTAAGTCCCGAGGAGTGTCAATTCTTCATGGAAAGAATTAAATATCTCGGGCAGGTGATAGACAGTGAAGGCAGAAACCCGGACCCACAGAGTACCGATACAATTAAGAATATGCCTACACCCGACACAGTTGCGAAACTACAATCGTTTCTTGGGTTGGCTCAATATTATTCATTCTACATTCTAAAAATGTACGATTTAAGAGCCCCCCCCCCATAACAAATTATTGAGAAAGACAAAAAATAGATATGGTCGAAAGATTGCGAGACGGCTTTCCAGAAAATAAAAAAATCTCTACTCTCAGATCTCGCCTTAGCTCATTATGATCCTGAGAAAGAAATCATCCTTGCGACTGATGCTAGTGAATATGGAGTGGGTGTTGCACTGCTACACAAATATGAAGATGGTACTACTAAACCGATCGTGCACGCGTCGAGGGTTCTTCTACCGGCTGAGAAGAATTATAGCCAGATCGAGAAAGAGGCATTGTTGATTGTGTTCGGGGTTAAAAAATACCATCGCTTTTACATGGTAGATCATTTATACTTCAAACAGACCATAAACCGTTAGTTACGATATTTGGATAAAAAAGGCATTCCTACACACACTGCTAACCGTTTACAGCGATGGAGTGTAACCCTTACTGAACTATCATTTTAAGATGAAATACATCGCATCTAAAAAAAACATGGGCATGCGGATGGACTGTCAAGATTAATTCTTAAAAATTAAGAGATTTTAGAAGAGACGGTTATAGCAGCACTAAAAGCGGAAAAAGAAATCTCAAGTCTGTTGTTAAACACTATAAGACAATTACATGTAACTTTGGAACAAATAAAAAAGGAAGCCGAAAAAGATGATTATATATTAAATATCAAGGACCAGACGAGATTGAGCAAAAGAAATGAAAAAGGGAAATCAGATTCCACTTTTCTCAATATGCAAAAACACTTTAATGTACGCAATTGTAATATCTCAATCTCTACGTAAAGTTATGCTGAAATAATTTCATACCCGTCATCCTGGCATGTCCCGGATGAAATCACTCATGCGATGCTACGTATACTGGCCAGTAATGGACAAGGAAATAGAAGGTTTTGTAAAACTATACCGAGGTTGTCAATTGGCTTCAAGGGCGCCTCCGGTCAAAACAAATCCTTGGTCAAAAACGGATTTGCCGTTGGCACGTCTACATATAGACTATGTTGGACCGATTAATGGCTATTATTACTTGATCTTGGTCGACTCTTTCTCGAAATGGCCTGAGGTATTCAAGTGCAAGCATCCTACATCTAGGAACACCATCAGTGAATTAGATGAAATTTTCAGTCGTTTCGGGGTCCCCCGGACACTGATCAGTTACAATGGTACGGCATTCACAGGAAAGGAATTTAAGAATTTATGTACTTCCATGGACATTGAACACATAACTACACCAGTATATCATCCTAGATCGAACGGTCAAGCTGAAAAATGCGTGGACACGTTTAAGCGTGTTTTACGAAAAGAACAATATATGGACACGGAAGAAAAAACTATCCAATTTTTTGAGCGATTTATAGGGTGACTCCTAATGAAAACAACAACTTGAAGCTGTCACCTGCAGAACCTATGTTCGCAAGGAAAATACGATCAATTTTCGATAGATTGATATTCTTTCCAAAGAAAAAAGTTGCTAAAAAGATAGACAATGTCAACATAAGAAGATACGATCCAGGAGATAAAGTATATTTTTAAAATTTCCAAGGTGGAAAAAGTTATTGGGTTGATGGTATAATTCAGAAAATGATTGGCAAAGTAGTCTATACCATCAAAAGTCAAAAATGTATGTGCAAAAGACACATACACCAAATTAGACCACGATATTCTGATGATAATGAAAAAAGCGAGGAAGAAGTTCCAATGGAGATTCTATGTAATGCTTTTGTCATGCCACTACCCAATAGTGTACTCGAACCATATAAATATATCTCTTGGGCCAGCCTTACGATCTGAACAAAATTTATCTTAGCTTCAAAGGGGAAAGAATCCAATTGTACGGACTAAAAGAAAGAGCACACAGGAAAGAAAACCAATGGAGCGCTTCAGCCCAGTTTTAAAAGGAAAAAATATTAAAAGCAGAAATTTCAAGGGAGAATTTCAGCTTCGGGGGAGTGATGGGATAACCTGACGTCCCCATTGACGAAATAGATTGACTCGTCGGATTATTGGTACGACTACAGCGAGCAGTCGAGACACTCAAGTTAAGACACATGCAGTCTTAACATTCTGTCTTACGTATTCTGTAGTCAATCTGCCCTACTACATATTCTGTATTCTGTTAACATATCTTGTATGTACCAGATATATACATTCGGAAATAAACCTATTATTTTAAAGACCTTCCACTCAGGTTATTTGTCATTATATCTTCAACAAGATATATCAGGTTTACTGAGTGGTTTTCTGGAACGCGTGCCAGTCGACTTTCGACTTCGGGTTGATATTATATAACAATTTGTGACACCAACACATCCACCTGCAAACGTTCACTCGGAGAATTCGCCTTCGCTGTCAATTTAGCTATACCCCTAAGGCGTCTATCTAGCGATTTAGTATTGCTGTTTGCGGCTAACTTTTAAATAATTGTCACCTTTGTAGGTGACTTCGAATCAATCAACAGTTATTTTATTTTCAACAACAAATCGTGCCTTGTTTCTTCTGACCAGGTGTGCGTCAGTGTCACTTATGCCTCACTCCTGCCAAGTGACACTGGGAACACACGGCCAGAATATTCAACAGTTAGGCTTTATTCAGCATATATGAAGAAGTCAGTACAAACAGGAATACTTATAAGCAGGAGCAGTCCATTATTACACTGGTATCAGAGGGGGGGGGATAGGATGTTCACCGAAATATGCTATTTCAAATTTGAACGTGGCACGCTTTTCGCTCAGTGTTTTCGAGTTACGTCTCTGAGACAATTTTCAAGTTATCTCCTCTGAATTATACTGGGAAATATTGCGAATGACTCTTCAATGTTGAAGTACACCAAAAGATTTGCAGGTGCGTGATGCGATATTCGAAATCGAGGCTTGATGACTTTCTGGGTTGAGCTTTTGAGGTCGTGTCCGCCTGGCTCTCAGTTTTTACAACTTTTTTATGCCACTGACTCCGTTTCACCAGATCTCGTTACTGTGACAGTTTAGACAGGACTTCACAGGCAGCTATCCATTTTAACGTGCCACTTTCATAACTAGTCGTAGCATTCTTGCGCAGAAAATTCCCAATACATCATCGATGTAAGTTGTATTTACTTCTCATAACTGAGTATTCTTCTGATGTGTTTACCCTTGCAATACATGTTTATTTCGATTAGGATTGGAACATTTGGGGTGACTAATATTTCGTTCAATTTATTCACAAAACTTTATCAAAGTAACAATAATAAACTTTTTTGGTAAGTAAAGTGATAGTTACGGGCCAAAAGATGAGATTATACTCCATCCTTGATAATCATCTTCCTTACCTTCCGCCATAAATGCTATCTCTTGTATAAAACTGACCAAAAGGTTGTTTTTGTTGCTTTAATACAGTTTTATGAATAAAAGGAACGAAATAGACAAAGACATTTAGGAATTAATTTTGTCTTCTATAGTTTTCGACTATCAACTTCTCTATTTTTTTCTAAAATAGGTATTGTGTTTCCGGATAATCTCAAAACGTGTTAATAAATCGTAAAATAGAAATACCAAAATTGTTTCAGTGACAAGCCAATCGCCTAACTTGAAAAGTATTGAAAAGTTTTAAAAGGGATATATCATGTAGAAGGCGATACGAGAAAAACTAATGATTTGTAACTCGCAATCTAATGGGGATGATATCTTCTGTTCTCTACAGCCAATTTCTCACAGAAGAGACGTTGCTATCTTTTCTCTACTTCATGGAAGGTGCTCGACTGAGCTCCAATTTCTGGTTCCTCCTTGTAATACATTCACAGCAAGAACTCGGCTTCCAACCATAACTGCAAACAACTTTACTTTCTTCAAAAGAAACTTCCATAAACGGGTTTCTTTCCAATAACTTTCTATCTGTAGAACACATTACCACATGACTGCCTTCCTGCAGACTACGACATAGTCGTCTTAAAATCCAATGTCAACAAATACTTGTCATAAACCATCCTCATAAATAATTCAGTTATATCCTCTCATGATATTCTTCATTTCAACTGACAATCCATCCATCTCATTAACCTTTATCTTCGAGTGGTCTTTGGCCTTAGTAAGATGTGACGCATTAATTAAAATAGAGTCATTTGTAACGAAGATTGGACCGAGATTGTAAAAAAATAATGGGACAAATACTAATGAAAGGAAAATGGCGGTAAAATTGCAAATAAATGGCAAAATGCAAATGAGTACACAAATTGGAAATCAACGTTGATAAATACTGGTTTTCTCACTTTTATTTTTACGTTTTTGTGTAAATTTTAAGGAAATTCCAGCATCTCAAGTTTGTCATTTTGAAAAATGAAGATTTGGAAAATGTTGAAGTAGAAACCGACGCATTGTAATAATTCCATTTTTCTTTTATTTGATAATTTCTCTCTGCTGCTTCAAGATGTTTTTTTATGGAAATCGCTCCAGACAAGGCATGAAGCCACTTGATATAAGGAGCTAAAACATACTACTTCAAGGTCAAAAACTAGCGAACGATAAGTGTTAGATAGATAGATTCTGACCCAGAAAACAGCAATTATTCCCCTTTTGTCAGAGACATCGCTCATAGAATGTGTGGACAAAAGGACAAAATAAGGGAAGCGAGAGTTACGAGGCTGCCGAAAGTAAACTAAAGATCCACTACTCTTACTTCGTCTATTATTCGCATCATTAATTTCCTTCTTCACTATTTTCTCCTCCTACTTTCCATCTTCCTCATTCTTCTTCTTCTTCTTCTCCTCGTCATCATACTCATCTTCACCCTCTTCTTCTTATTCTTCTTTTGATTATTATTATTATTATTATTATTATTATTATTATTATTATTATTATTATTATTATTATTATTAATGTTATCATTTTTATTATTATTATTGTTATTTCATAGTAGTCTCAACTTTTGGATGTTTTTAGCTGAAGTTTTCTTTTTTGAAGATCAAGTCAATTCCCTTGACTTTAGACATTCAAACTGTACCTTAAGACTTCCGCTGTTCCTAACAGGCAAGCAAAGAAAAGAAATAGTCTTGTCAATCTGTTTAAGCCATTTATGGTGGCTTTTCGTTATGGTTCCAAACGTTCCAATTACAACGGGAATCACCTTTACTTCTTTACATTTCCATGTCTAACTAATTCCCATCTTGATATTTTTCTTTCGTGTTCTTTCTCCTGCACTCTGGTATCGAAAGGGGCAGACTATATCAATGATTAAGCAAGTTCTCTTGTTTTTGTTTAGAAAGATAAGTCGGGTTTTGAATGTTCAATAACATCAGTCTGTATGCGCATGTCCCAAAGAAGTTTGTCGTTCTCTTGTACCACTTCTGGTTTATGCTCATACCACGTCTCATTATGGTCCAATTCATAAAGTCTGCATATATTCCAGTGTAGTACCTGAGCGACTTTGTCGTGTCTCCATTTTTTATACTGATGTTGTACTAGCATTGGACATTCCGATGTATATGCGCTAGGGTTTCTTCCCTTTCACTACACAATCGGCATATCGGTGATTCTGAAGTTTTGTCAATGTAATGTTTGATGGACCTAGTGCGGATGGCTTGTTCCAGGGCTGCCATTAAGGTGCTCTCAGTAGATCTTTTGAGATCACCCCCTTATTATTATTATGATAATTTGTACTCACTAGGAGTTCTCACACAGGTCATCAGTGATTGCTCACCGACAACTGGTGGTATTCCCTGGAGTCTGAGTGATAACAAGTCTACCCAGATTTCCATTATTCTCCACGTCTTTTTGATAGCCACCGCAACAGTCGTTTACCATTTATTTCTCGCTGGTAAGACAATTGGTCTTCTCTGGGATTTGCGTGGCAATAAGCCTCCCCAAGGTCCCAGCATTCTCTGCACTTCCAGTGGAGGTCTGGTTTGTGTTGTCCCTCCTCGGTTTCTCATCCTGTTTGACCCTATGCAAATATTTTGTGTGGTGTCAGCCTAGGCTGGTACCATTTTTTATTTATTTTTTTTTGGGGGGGGGGGGCGGAGGAACGTATAGTGTTTCTTGCTATTTCTGTCCATTGGTTTATTTTTGTGTCGTGTCAGCTGAGACTGGTGTAATTTATTGGGGGAGCTCATGAAGTTATGTTTCTTGCATTTTCTGTTCTTTTGTATGTGATATGGTGTTCTTTCTGTGGTTTTGTTTTCTTCTTGTTGTAGATTCCATGTGACCCTTCGTAGCTTATGCGGGTTGGTTTCCGCATTCGATGATTTTTCTTAAGATTGCAGCTGTTTTGATCATTGCCGTCCTTTGTATAGTTTCAGTGATCTCTTAAAATTCCAATTTCTCCCAGTCTTTTCCCCAGGTTTTGGGGGATTGTTCTTAGTGCTCCTACTATTATTGGTACTATACTGACTTTCTTCATGCTCCATATTCCTTTCAGTTCTCTGGCTAGTTCCGTGTATTTGTTTCATTTTTCTATTTCTTTGGTCTCCACTCTGTGGCTGCTGGAACGGCGAAGTCTACTATTTTGCAAGATTTTTCCTTCTTTTGATTATTATAACATCCAGTCTCCTTGCTTGTATGAGTTTGTCTGTTTGTATATCCATATCCCAGATGATTTTGTGTTTTTCGTTTTCCAGTACTGTTTATGGTTTATGTTTGTACCACTTGTTTGTGTATTCGAAATTCAATTGTTTGCACAGTTCCTCATGTACTGCATTCCTCACACAGTCATGTCTGTTCTTGTATTCTTTTTGGGCTAGTTTGCTACATTTACTTATTATATGATTTACTGTTTCGTCTCTTTGTCCACATAGTTTGCATTTACTGTTTTCCTGAGTTTTATCTATTTTAGCTTTAATGTAGTTTGTCCTAATCGCATTGTTCAATGAAGCCACCAGTAAAGATTCCGTTTCTCTGTTCAAGTGTCCTTTTCTTAGCCATGCCTAGCTATTTTCGTTGGTTTCTTCTCTTGTCAGTCTTATGAAGCGTCCATGTAGTTGTTTTTCTTCCCACTTTTCTTTTCTTGTTGTTTGTTTCTGGTTTCGGTGCTTCCCGAATTGCTCGTTAGAACGGTGTCTCTTGCTGCGGTGATTAGCCTTTCAGTGTTCTGAGTTATGTATTTCTCCAGCTCTTTTTTTTTAGTCTTCCACACAATCTTCTATACTTACCAGTACTCTTCCCCCTTCGTTTATTTTCATGTAGAGTCTGTCCATATCGTCTTTTGGGTGTAGTGCGTTGTGTATGGTCATTAGTTTTCTAGTCCTCTGGTGAAGATGCCTGAGTTCTTCTTTGGTTCAGCCTATGAATTGTCCAGAGTATCTTATTATTGCTACTGCTCAGGTGTTTATTCCTGTTACTAGATTCCTGCTATATAATTTCGTTTCTAGAAGTTGTCTTATTCTTCGTAAATATTCTTTTCCAATCTTCTCTTTCATTTCTGTAGATTTGATGGTGTCTGCTTCCAGAACTCCAAGATACTTGTAGCTATCCTGTTCGCCTAGCGCCCTCATTTCCTCTTGGCTGGAAAGTTCCATGCCCTTTGTTGTCACCATTTTTCCTCTTTTCATTTCTAGTAGTGCTCACTTTTCCGGTCCGAATTCCATTTGGATGTGCTGACTGAAGATTCTGGTCGTATTATCTTGTCGGGTATTTTGTATATTTACAAACATTCAATTATCTATGCTTGGGGATTTTGTCGTAAGCTTCTTTGTAGTCAATCCATGCCATGGGTATGTTCTTTTTCTGTTTTCTTACCTCCTTCAGGATCTTTTGATGGATGTATAGAAGGTCATGCGTCCCTCTTTTCCCTTTACGGCATTCTTTTTGTTCTTCAGGGAGTAGTCTACGTTTGCTTAGGGATTGGTAGAGTTGTCCTCTCAGTTGTGCCGTCAGGATTTTCCACATTGTTGGTAAACAGGTTAGTGGTCTGTAGTTGCTTGGGGTTGTTCCCTTTTTGGCATCTCTTTGGTCATCTATTCTGGTATGTTTGTTTTGTGGATACATTCTCTCAGTTTCTGCGCTAGTCTTACATGTAGGGTCGTGAAATTTTAAAAACAATATGCATGTATGTTATCATGGCCAGTTGCTTTCCAGTTTGCCATTTTCCTTAGGGTGTCCTTAATAGTTTATTTAGTAATTTCTGTTTCTGTTCCTTCTTCTATTTCCTGTAGTTCATTTTTAAATTTTTTCAACCACTTGGCATTTTTGTTGTGTGTTTTAGGCTTTTCCCATATCTTGCTCCAGGAGTGTTTTGTCTCTGTCGGGTCCGGTTGTTCTGTTTTTATTCGTTCTCCGTTTACGTTTTTGTAAAACTGGTATTCATTGTTTTCAAATGTCTCGTTTATTTTGCTTATTATTATTCTTATTATTGTTATTATTGTTGTTATTATTATTATTGTTATTATTATTATTATTGTTATTCCCTTTTTTCTCTTTCTTCCTCATTGTCTTCTTCTCTTTATTATTATTATTATTATTATCTTTTTCTTCTTCTCGACCTTCTTTTCGACCTTCTTCTCACCCTTCTTTTCGTTATGTTTCTCTTTCATCTCTGTTGACATGATAGTGATCGCTTTCAGAATGCATAGGTATTCATAGGTATCTCGTTCACTAAGTGAACTTATCGCATTTCGATGTGATTAAGAGAAAGAGATAGGGAAAAGAAAGAGAGAAAGAGAGAGATTACATTATGTTCAATCTTGTTTTTTCACAATTATAAGTTTGTTTTGTTTTTTTCGGGTATAAAATCTTTTCAGTCGATAATAACACGCAAGTTATGGCGGGGAAAACAAACCGATTTTGACGATGGAAAACTTTTAATTAATCCCATTTGTCATTGTTTCAAGAAAAGAGATGACAGATGAAGACTAAGGAAAAATTAAACAGAAAATATGAAGATATGTTTTATGTATTTTTAGACCAGCTATATTTTGGCGTTTTCTGCTATTTGTCTATTATTAACTTATCAATACCTAAAATATGTGTGTGTGTCTGTGTGTGTATGACTATATATATATATATATATATATATATATATATATATAGTCATCCACAGACAGACTGCTTCACTTTATCACATCTCTTCAGTACTTGAAGCAGCTGTCTCTCCGGTAAGCAAAAGCTTACTTCAGTGAGTGAAATCGAAATGCTTATTACTCTATTTTTCACGAAGAGCTATACATTATCGCTAACGACTACTGGCGATCTTACTTATCAGAGTGCTTCAGCCACGAAGGTGGAGAGGCACATGTAGCCGACCTGACTGTTTCGCATTCCTCATGGGCATATATATATATATATATATATATATATATATATATATATATATATATATATATAATTTTAAGTAAATAATATTAAATTATTTTTACCTACATACGCAAGCGTTTAAAGCTTTCGCTCTCGTCAGTGTAGGGAATGATAATCTCAGACGGTCGCGAGGTTCGAACCCCTGCTACAGAATCAAGGGAGGCGCGAGAGCGCTCTATCCGTTAATAGACTTTAAGAATGGCCTATGCTGAAAATCTCATTTCTTTGATTAATCATAACTCAAAAACCAATAAACCAAATTAGTTAAAACTTTGCACAAATTTTTTATTTGATAGGTTCTATAAGTGTATCGAATTTCAGCATCATTAGTCAAGGCAATCCAGAGATCCAGAAAGTTCAATCATGAAATCATGTTATCCGTGTGTACGTACGTACGTACGCACGCACGTACGTACGTATGTGTCACCCTGTATCTCATCAACTATTTGATGGATTCAGCTGATTTTTGGCAGAGATAGAGGTTCTAGGGTCTATTTGATGGCATTAAAATTTCAGTTCACCATATACCTTAGTTTTCCAGAAAATTCAAAAGAAACTTTAAATGACCATTGTATTGAGGCATAGCCTTTACAAAAGTAGTGACATTCCATGAAAAATGCCAGTATACTGAAATCATGTGCCCTTAATAGGGTTAAGATGAAAATTCATATACACTAAATTTACAAAAGAAAGGAAATTCCCAAATGTTTACACTTTTATTGTCATTAAGGGTATGCGAGCACAACAGGGCTATGTATTTTACTAGTAGGAATTTTTCTTCAGCGCACCTCACACACTTCATCCACTCATGCATAGAGATTTATACTGTAGCGATGTGATAATGAAATGGTTTGGTTGATATGTTGTCATACCCTTAATTAATGACAATAAAAGTGTAAAAATTTGGGAATTTCCTTGCTTTTGCACATTTAGTGTATATGAATTTTCATCTTAACCCTATTAAGGGCACATGATTTCAGTATACTGGCATTTTTCATGGGATCAACATAGACTCTGCAAGCAAGCGTCATAACTATACGGCCACGATACATTACCACGTCAAGAAAGAATTTAAGTTTTATTTTTGCGAAGAGAGGCATATATAGAAAGACTGACTAGAGAATGCAACGAACGTTGTCGGAATATGTCTTATAGCTACCTGTCAGTCTATTTTTAACTTCCCCGAACAGGGCTCAACTTCAATCTTATTAAAGGGGCTTATAACAATATTAATTTTAAGTATATAATACTAAATTATTTTACCTACATACACTTTCGCTCTCATCAGTGTAGGGAACGATAATTGCATATATATATATATATATATATATATATATATATATATATATATATATATAATTTCATATATATATATATATATATATATATATATATATATATAAATTTAGTTATTTATACAAACATTATTGGCTACATATATCCATACATGTTTCAGCTGCCATCTCATTTGAAATACAGCTTCCTCAAGCAACGTACAAATTGAAAATGCTACTGAAAGTGAGATAACAGCTTAGCAATTCTTTTTTGTTTTTAGAGGATGATAGGGACGGGGAGCAAAATATTAAATTAGCCAAGCATTTATCCGCATTTAACTCAACATTTATTATATTTATATATTCATTTATTTATACATAGACTCAAATTTTTCTCTTTCATTCCGACATTTGACTCACCCTTCCCGTTTACGATACGGTAATAAACCCGAACACCCAGTTCATTCTCTGAAACACCGGGGCTTGACTGGATTAACATCTAGGAAACATCAATATGATATATATATATATATATATATATATATATATATATATATATATATATATATATATATATAAAAATTAGCACCAATTTATTATCCAGACAAGATTTACTAAGACTACGGAGTTTTATTTTTTTCGTGTTTTTATTTTCGAATCTGTCATCATTCTTTCGATAATTTTTTTGGTGGTGGTGGTAGTAGTGATGGCTGTATTATTTGTTATTGTTGTTATTTGTGCTGGTGTTGCTGCTGCTGCTGGTGTTGGTATTGGTGTTTTTAGTATTGTTGTTGGTGTTGTTAGTTTTGTTGGTGTTGCGGTTGTGGGAATGGTAGTTTTGGTGATTGTGTTGGTGATGCTGGTGGTGGTGGTGGTGGTGGTGGTGGTTGTGGTGGTGGTTTTGTTGGTGGCAGTATTGTTGTTTGTTTTTTTGGCGTTAATGTTGGTTTTAATATTTTTGTTGGTGGTGTTTATGTTGATACTGTTGGCGTTGGTAGTGTTAGTGTTGTTGTTTTTATTTTCGTATTTTTAGAAGACATACTTCGTGGTTTTAGTTTATTATTTTGGTACGATTTAATCAATTCATCATAATTTTATTTACGTGTTCATTTATACATTTATTTATTTAGCTTAAGCTTTTATTATATTTATATATATATATATATTATATATTTATTATATATATATATATATATATGGGGGGGGGTGTTTAATTTACCGTATCTCTAGGGGGTTAGGCACAAGGTAAGGTGTGAGTTTTGATGAAAGTGTTTCTGTGGAATTCGAACCCAGCACACCCAGGTCCTCAGTCCTTGTCGTTAACAACTTAGTGCCCGTGTCTTGATTCGCCTCTGTAAGTTGATGTTCATGTTATATATATATATATATATAATCAAGGCAGCAGATGTTTCACACACAAAGAGTTCTATATCCCCTCTGATAAAGCTTTATAACAATAATAAATAATACGTGTGGCTTATCATAGCACTTTAGTTCTATTTCATGTGACATCTGACCGCTAAAAGTATTAATAAAATTGTTAACCTATTTATACATTTGAATAGGAATCCATACTGACTCAGAAACTAATTCTGAAATATTTAACTTTTTTTACAAATATATGTCGTGTGACCTCATATATTAAGTTTAAATTAATGAAAAATACAAATACAACAATTAATTGGTTAAAGAAAAATAGTCACAAAAATGTGTATTTATACACGGTTTAATATATGAGACGTTTATCCTTCCAATTAAAAGAAACAACGCCTTTTATTGTCAAAACAATGTATAAATATTTCTGAAAATTGCATAAACATAATAAAGCATTGTAGAAAATATATATTGTATAAGAACAATAGCATATACATAGAAATAGATCAAAGAACAAACTTTGATGTGATGATGGGCAGTTACGATTGGCCTGAAATATGTGAATTAACAGAAATATATATAATTATGAAAATCTCCTTAAGAATTGACAAAACTATTGGTATTTACAGAGATAATAGTCTTATAATATTTTTAAATGCACAGAAATAGATAAAAATGAAAAGAAATGATACAAGATCTTGGGTTTGATACACATATAAAAATTTATTTAAAAATGTATATTTATATTATTTTAATCTAAGTAATAAAGACTCTAAGCCGTACATAAATAAAATAAATAAATAATAATAATAGTAAAACAAAATAATAATAATAATAATAATAATAATAATAATAATAATAATAATAATAATAATAATAATAATAATAACAACTACAATAATAATAATAATAATAATAATAATAATAATAATAATAATAATAATAATAATAATAATAATAATAATAATAGCAGCAATAGAAGGAAGACTGAGACGATATAGATAAAAATCTGAACAGCAAAAACAGAACAGGACATTTGAAAACAATGAAAACCAGTTTTACAAAAACGTAAACGGAGAACGAACAACAACAGAACAACCGGACCCGAGAGAGACGAAACACTTTTGGAGCTAGATATGGGAAAAGCCTAAAAAAACTACAAAAAAAATGCCAAGTGGCTGAAAAACATGTAAAATGAACTACAGGAAATAGAAGAAGGAACAGAAACAACAATTAATGAAGAAACGATTAAGGCAACCCTAAGGAAAATGGCAAACTGGAAAGCACTAGGCCACGATGAAATACAAGCATACTGGTTTTAAAAAATTCACTACCCTACATGTAAGACTAGCGCAGAAACTGAAAGGATCTATCCACAAAACAGACATACCAGTGTGGATGGCCAAAGGAAGTACAACGCTTATACAAAAAGATGCCAAAAAAAGGAACGATCCCAAGCAACTACAGACCAATAACTTGTTTACCAACAATGTGGAAAATTCTGACGGCACAACTTCGAGAACAATCGTGGATTACTCCCCGAAGAACAAAGAAAATGCCGAAAAAGGAAAAAGATCCGCTATACATAGATCAAAAGATCCTGTAGTACATCCATGCCCTGGATATGTTCTTTTTTCTGTTTCTTAAAAAGCAGAAAAAGAACATATCCATGACATGGATTGACTACAAAAGATCTTACAACAGAATCTTTCAAGCATGGATAATTGAATGTTTAAAAATATACAAGATACCCGACAGGATTATTAATCTTATCAAGAAAGCAATGGAAGCATGGAGACTAAATCTGGCAACCGGAGGACAACAACTTATTGAGATAAAAATACAAAGAGGCATTTTTCAAGGAGACTCCCTATTACCACTACTGTTTATAATAGTCATGATGCCGCTCAACTACATACTCAGAAAATGTGATGCCGGATACAACTTTGCAGACCTTGAACTATGAGTAAACCATCTAATGTACATGGACAACCTGAAAGCAAAAAGAAACTGTAAAAGCTGATAAATACGACCAGAATCTTCAGTCAGGACATTCAAATGGAATTCGGAATGGAAAAGTGTGCACTACTAGAAATGAAAAGAGGAAAACTGGAGACGACAGGGGGCGTGGAGCTCCCCAACCAAGACGAGATGAGGGTGCTAGGCGAACATATTTAGGAGTTTTAGGAGTTCTAGGAGCAGACACCATCAAATCGACAGAAATGAAAGAGAAGATTGGAAAAGAATATTTACTATCAACAAGAAAACTAGAAACGAAATTATATGGCAGGAATCTAGTAAAAGGTATAAACACCTAGGCATATCTCTAATAAGATAATCTGGACCATTCATAGGCTAGACTCAAGAAGAACTCGGGCACGTTAACCAGAGGACTAGAAAAGTAATGACTATGCACAATGCTCTACACCCAAAAGACGATACGGACAGACTCTACATGAAAAGAAACGAATGGGGAAGGGCACTGGTAAGTATAGAAGAGTATGTGGAAGACTAAAAAAAGAGCTGGAGAAATACATAACTCAGAACACCGAAAGGCTAATCACCGCATCAAGAGACACCGTTCCAAGGAGCAACTCGGGAAGCACCGACACCAGAAACCAAAAGACAAGAAAAGAAAAGTGGGAAGAAAAACAACTACATGGGCACTTCATAAGACTGACAAGAGAAGAAACCAACGACAATAGTTTGACATGGCTAAGAAAAGGAAACTGAAAAGAGATACGGAATCTTTACTGGTGGCTGCACAGAACAATGCGATTAGGACAAACTACATGAAAGCAAAAATAGATAAAACTCAGGAAAACAGTAAATGCAGACTGTGTGGACAAAGAGACGAAACAGTAAATCATATAATAAGTGAATGTATCAAACTCACCCGAAAAGACTACAAGAACAGACATGACTGTAAGAGAAAAGCAGTACACTAAGAACTGTGCAAACAGTTGAATTTCGAATACGCAAACAAATGGTGCAAACATAAACCAGAAACAGTACTGGAAAACAAAAAACACAAAATCCTCTGGGATATGGATATACAAACAGATAAACTCATACAAGCAAGGGGGCCTGATGGTATTATAATCGACAAGAAGGAAAAATCTTGCAAAATCGTAGACTTCGCCGTTCCAGCAGACAACAGAGTTAAGATCAAAGAAACGGAAAAAAACGAAGCAAATACACAGAACTAGCCAGAGAACTGAAAGGAATATGGAGCATGAAGAAAGTCGGTATAATACCAATAATCATTGGAGAACTAGGAACAATAAAATAAAATCGGGAGAAAATACTGGGAGAAATTGGAATCAAAGGGACTATCGAAACCATACAAAGGACGGCAATGATCAAAACAGATGCAATCTTAAGGAAAATCCTTGAGTGCGGAAACCAACCCACATAAGCTACAAAAGTTATCCACAATCTTTTCATCTTAATCATAACACACGAGAGAAAATGCAATTTCAAACTTTAAAAAAATGTGATAATAGACGGACGGCGCCTCATATTTTAGATGTTTAGACATATCTACAATAAGATCGGTCCATTCAATCTTCACATTTCGTGATGAAAATGCTATTACAGGCTGACACAAAATAAATGCCACCCATAGAATCGTTATTATAATTCACAATCTATCCTACAATCATACTATATTTCGTACACATAAACTTCAATCTATGACTGACTTGCCCACCAAGTTTCAGTCATGAATGTCCATTAGTCTTTGTTTTATCGCCTTTCAATTGTAAGCACACCTGAATGCAACACGTCAATAATTGCGACACACTCATCTCTTGGTACTGCCGTGATTTGCCTTGTTTAGTTCAAGAACAGTAACCACTCTATCCTGATTCTCCATTCAGAAATTGAAGTAAATCCCGCAGTATGGCTGATTGATGCCCATAATTATAAAAGTAAGCAGCAATTTTCAACTCATCCTTTTTTCTATCCATATCTTGTTTGCTTTGTTTTTCTATTTTCTTGGTCTTCACCCTGTAAACTGCTGGGACGTCAAAATCTACGATTTGGCAGTTTTTTCATTCTTGTTGACTATTATGACATCTGGTCTCCTTTCTTGGATGAGTTTCTGTGTTTGTACCTCCATGCCCTAAAGGATTTAATGATTTTTCCAGTAATGTTTCCGGTTTGTGTCTGTACCATTTGTTTGCATATTCAAAATTCAGTCGTTCGCATAGTTCTCAGTGTACAGCCTTCCCCACGCAGTTGGGACTGTTCTTGTATTTTTCATGGGATAGTTTGCTACTGTATTTACTGATTTCCCGGGGTTTGTCTATTTAAGATTTAATATAGTTAGTTCTAATAGGATTGTTTTGTACAGCTGTCAGTAGCGATTACGTTTCTCTATTTTACAGTGTCTGTTTCGTAGCAATATCCAAGTGCTTTCGGGAATCTCTTTTTTTGTCATTCTTATGAATCGTCTCGGTAGCTGTTTCTCTTCCCACTTTTCTTTTCTCATCTTTTCTCATCTTTTCATTTCTATTTTCGCTTTATGTTGATGGTGTCTCTTGCTGCGGTGATCAGCCTATCTGTGTTCTGTGTTGTGTTACAATCACAAAGAATTTACGACAGGTAGAAAACAAAATCACGCGAAGAACACCACAACACCAAAGAACAGAAATTGCAATGAAACATCACTTCATAATCTCCCCCCCCCCAATAAATTACACCGGCCTCAGCTAACACCACACAAGAATGAACTAAGGAACAAAAATCACAATAAACACCATAAGCTCTCCCCCTTACCGTCCCAGAAACGGGCAAAAAATTAAAAATAAATAAATAAAAAAATAAAAATAATTTTTTTTTTTTTAATGGTGCCGGCCTAGTCTGACATCAAACAAAATATCTGTAGAGGGTCAAGGAGGATAAGACCGAGGAGGGACAGCACAAACCAGACCTTCACTGGAAGAGTGCGGAGAATGCTGGGATCTTGGGGAGGCTTATTGCAACCCAAATCCTAGAGAAGACCAATGGTCTTTACCAGCGAGAAATCAATGGTAAACGGCTGTTGCGATACTTCAAGGTTATTTGCGGTGGTTATCGAAAATAGGTGAAGAATACTGGAAATCTGGGGAGTCTTTTTGTCATTCAGACTCCAGGAAGTACCACTGGTTGTTGTCGGTGAGCAATCACTGACGATGATCTGTGTGAGAACTCCTAGTGAGTACAAATAATAAAAATTGCTTAATCATTGATATAGCCTGCCCCTTCGATATCAAAGTGTAGGAGAAAAACACGAAAAAATAAATAAATACCAAGATCTAAAATGGGAATTAGACTATAGAAATGTAAAGAAGTCAAGGTGATTCTCGTAATTGGAACGTTTGGAACCATAACGAAAGCCCACAATAAATGGCTTAAAAAGATTGAAGAGACAACTTCTTTTCCAATTCTGCAAAAGGCTTGCCTGTTAGGAACGACAAAAGTGCTATGGTACAGCTTGAATGTATAGAGTCAAGGGAATTGACGTGATGTTCAAAAAGACAAATCCAACTAAAAACATTCAAAAGTTGAGACTACTATGAAATAATAATAATAATAATAATAATAATAACAACAACAGTAGGAGAAATCGGAGACAAGCCAACAAAGAGGAGATGAAAGCACTTAGCGAACTTGATATCTACAAATATTTCGTAGTTCTTGAAGCAGTCATCATCAAATCAACAAAAATGAAAGAAAAGATTGGAAAAGAATACCTGAGAAGAACAAGATAACTCTTAGAAATTAAATTATATAATGGAAATCTAGTAAAAGGAATACAACCTGGGTAGTATCACTAGTAATATATTCTGATCCATTCATAAACTGTACCAAAAAAGAACTTCGGGATCTTGACCAGAAGACTAAGAAACTAAAGACCATGAACAATGCACTACACCCGAAGGATTATAGTGACCGACTCTACATGAAAAGGGGGAAGGGGGAAGAAGGCTGGTAAGTATAGAAGACTGTGTGGATGATACAAAAAAGAGAATTTAAAAATACATAACGCAGAACACAGATAGGCTGATCACCGCAGCAAGAGACACCATCAACATAAAGCGAAAATAGAAATGAAAAGATGAGAAAAGAAAAGTGGGAAGAGAAACAGCTACCGAGACGATTCATAAAAATGACAAAAAAAGAGATTCCCGAAAGCACTTGGATATTGCTACGAAACAGACACTGTAAAAAAGAGAAACGTAATCGCTACTGACAGCTGTACAAAACAATCCTATTAGAACTAACTATATCAAATCTTAAATAGACAACCCCGGGAAATCAGTAAATACAGTAGCAAACTATCCCATGAAAAATACAAGAACAGTCCCAACTGCGTGGGGAAGGCTGTACACTGAGAACTATGCGAACGACTGAATTTTGAATATGCAAACAAATGGTACAGACACAAACCGGAAACAGTACTGGAAAAATCATTAAATCCTTTAGGGCATGGAGGTACAAACACAGAAACTCATCCAAGAAAGGAGACCAGATGTCATAATAGTCAACAAGAATGAAAAAACTGCCAAATCGTAGATTTTGACGTCTCAGCAGTTTACAGGGTGAAGACCAAGAAAATAGAAAAACAAAGCAAACAAGATATGGATAGAAAAAAGGATTTACTTTTATAATTATGGACATCAATCAGCCATACCGCGGGATTTACTTCAATTTCTGAATGGAGAATCAGGATAGAGTGGTTACTGTTCTTGAACTAAACAAGGCAAATCAGGGCAGTGCCAAGAGATGAGTGTGTCGCAATTATTGACGTGTTGCATCCAGGTGTGCTTACAATTGAAAGGCGATAAAACAAAGACTAATGGACATTCATGACTGAAACTTGGTGGGCAAGTCAGTCATAGATTGAAGTTTATGTGTACGAAATATAGTATGATTGTAGGAAGGATTGTGAATTATAATAACGATTCTATGGGTGGCATTTATTTTGTGTCAGCCTGTAATAGCATTTTCATCACGAAATGTGAAGATTGAATGGACGCATCTTATTGTAGATATGTCTAAACATCTAAAATATGAGGCGCCGTCCGTCTATTATCACATTGTTTTTAAGTTTGAAATTGCATTTTCTCTCGTGTGTTATGATTAAGATGAAAAGATTGTGGATTTTATTACCGATTCCATGGGTAACATTTTTATTTCGGGAGCAGGGAGTCTTATCCGGTAAGCAAAAGCTTACTACAGTGAGTGAAACCTAAATGCTTATATCAAACATTTCCAGCTGCCGAGAGTGCTCTATTCTTTCACTGTAGCATTGTGTGTTATTTGGAAAAGTAATTCAGCTCTGATGTATACGTTTAGCGTTTGTAAGTATGGATGTCCGGAAAGACAATAATCTAGATAAAAATCTCAAATCTAGGTCAATGACATTTTAAAAGTAATTACATAAAGTTAACATAATGGAATAAAAAGTAAATAAAATAAATTTAAAAAGTCTTGGATTTTCTTTTCTTTTGCATACAATTTATTTATTTCTATTAAAAAATTAAATAAAATTAACGTCATGGAATTTTTCATTACAGACATATTTCTGTAATTTGTTTTTTGTTCAAAGTTTATGTATTTTTTCGGTGTTTACAAATGATTAATTTCTTTAAACTTCATAATACAAATGGATATAGTATAAGATATTGCCGAAAACATTACAAATTTATTCGGCGACGCCAAAGAAATTTCAGCCATGTAGCTCTGGAAATTTTCCGAACCAGTACACCTCATTTATCTAAATTTCACTTTTACCGGATTTCAAGATTATTCCACGGTGTTAGTGTAGATTGTCGGATCATTCGGGTCCACAAAATTGTATCTGTGGTTAACAATGGAATGGTTTTGCAGGCAATTATAGGTTCGCCAGCCATCGGTTACAATACGTGTTCTGGTCGAATCTTGAGATTGTTGTCCTTCCGGACATCCATACTTACAAAAGCTAAACGTATAAATCAGGGCTGGGGTACTTTTCCGAATAACCGCATTTTGATCTCTAAACTTGGAGACTGAATCGACGCATCTTAAGAATGTTCTTGGTTTATGATTATCGTCCATTTTCCCCGCCTCCAAATATCCTAGGTAGCTTTCGTTTCAAAATGGCGTCTGACTTTCGCACGCCATCATAAGTTGAACCATCGGTTTGTTGTCTTCTTGCTTTGCTAGATCTGTCGCCGGAAGTATATATATTTATAAAACAAAAGAAACAATGAAAGCTTTCCAAATTTAAAAAGGACGATCAAGGAATTGTGTTGTCGATGACAGTCCTTTCCGTGGACGGATGTGCGGGGAAGGGGTCGTTAAGAGTGGAGGGGTATGTCACTGGGTTTTCTTCGAGACACGCAAGATATATTGGAAATGAAATGACGAGGCCTGATGTTATTGTTAAAATATCGAGAAGACATTTCTGTACGTTCATGTGCGTGTGTGCCAGTGGCGTGTGGGAAATATGAAATACAGAGGTAGAGTGAGAGAGAGAGGAGGAGAAAATAAAAAGAAAGACAGAGGTGAGCTTATGCGTAAATATTTAAACTTTCATATATATATATATATATATATATATATATGTTTGAAGAATAACAGAACAGTTTTGCGGTTTTGCACCACTTTTTTGTTTTATGTCTCCTTACAAAGATTAAAATCAAGATATAATGATACTAAACCTTATGTCTAGAATCTTTATTCCAATTTTGATTAAAACTTATTGAATGATTTTTATTCTAGAAAATGTCTGAAATTTAAGGCTTAAGCTTAAGTGGTTTTAAGAAGATATTGAGATTAAGGAAATCTTGCTTAATTGGTGTCTAACGATCATGGATCAAATGTAATGCAAATCTGAAATATTTAAATTTTCAAATGGGAGATTGTATCTGTATTAATCTCCATAAAAATCCTTTAAAATATTCCAAAGAAACTAAAATTTAGGGAATATTTATTAATTGATGTTTAATGTCTATTATTAAAATTCAGCATAAAGCGGTAATATTTTAATTTTCACGAAAAAGTTTTGCCCCCGTTGCACCAAACTGAATTAAGCTAAATATAGCCCACATTATCGACTCTTTACACCTAGCAGCTGGGTTTCAAAATTCATTATGATCGGTTTATTAGTTTAGTAGTTAATCCTATACATAGAAATATATAAGCATATATAGATACCAAACTTTATATATTTTTTTCATTTCCCATTATGTCGGATTACCCCCATCCTTCCTTTCTCATATATATATATATATATATATATATATATATATATATATATATATATATATATATATGTGTGTGTGTGTGTGTGTGTGTGTGAGAGAGAGAGGGATAGAGAGAAAGAGAGAAAGATTGTTACGTGATTCCATAGTGACGAGTGTATAAAAAACAAAACGTATAATATGTCTATGGATATTAAAAATATTTATTTATTAAATAATTATTATTAAGCTCCGATTAGTTGAGCCTTTTTTGAGAAATAAAATTTAAGATTCTAAGTTACTTTGTTATCCTAAAGTAAAGTTGCTTGCTCTGTCACTTCTACAGTTTTATATGTTAATGAAGAGAAACACTGTAACTGTAGCACTCGTGCACTTTGTCCACTATCAAAATAAATGCCTAACTAAAAAGCATTGTTTACCAAGCCACACTATTTGTCAAGGAAAAACTGAATGATAAGAATTATCATTAGTATAACCTCTCTTATTTTAAAACAAGATATTACGAACATAAAAGCACATCTAATAATAAAACACCGAATAAAAACAGCACTAGCGACCCAAAGAAAGCTGACGCTCAACAATAATATGGTGAAAAATAGTACGACAAGCCAATACATGAAGAAATTTAGACGACCCCTGTAGATTATGCCTAAATGAGAAATTTGAAATTCTAAACTTTAAAGCCCCTCAAAATCTAATAAACTGTAAAAGTGAAATAGCAAACAACTGTATATACAGAATAAACTTTAATTTAGGCTAACAATACATAATTAAAATAAAATAAAATAATTAAATAAATATAGAACTAAACTAAACTAACATCTAAAATAATAAAAAATAGAAATGTTTTATCATTCGAAATTAATAAGAAAAAAGTATTAAAAAAATATTTAAATGTATTTTTATAAAATATTGCATCTCAAAACGTGGTCTTCAAAGGCATTTGTTTTTTTTATTTTCAATTAACTGAATTTCTTAAGATGCTTTCAAGAATTTTGATTTTTTTACCACATAAGCGGTCAAGCGCTTCAAGTTCAACATTTAAAAAAACGTTTCCATTCTAACGACTCTGCAACGAAGTCTGAACATCGCTCCTACAATATCGAGGAGATAATCTACCATCACAGAAAAACTATGGTATTGCCTTTAAATTGATTCGGACTGTCTTTATCTGAAGAAGAATGTTTTATCATTCGAAATTAATAAGAAAAAAAGTTTTAAAAATCAAACATTTAAATGATTTTTAATAAAATAGTGCATCTAAAAACGTGGCCTCCAATAGCATTTGTTTGTTTATTTTCAATCGACAAAATTTCTTAAGATGCTTTCAAGGACTTTCATTTCATCAGAAATAAAAAATATTCGAAACACGCACGTATTAAAATAAGGTCACATATTAATTCGACACATTCACAAAACGGATGCGTCACCACTATACAAAACTAAGCAAAAGAAAAAAATGTCAACTAAAAGTCAGCCAAACCTTTGTTTGTGAGAATTCCTGCCATTGCCTAATGAAAACATTAACTTGTGCGAGGTAATATAACAATGAATCTAATTGATTAGCTAGCTAGACTAAACACCACATGGATACATAAAAGAACTCAGTAACACGAATTCCATGCATTTTAGCTTAACGAGATGAAACGATGACGCCTCTATATTGCTAATTAAGCCATAAATATATTTTTATAACTTACTACCTAGCTATACTCACGTATAGAGCACTGTTGACGTAAATACTGAAAATCGATACATAATATATTATATCTCTTTAGAATATTATATGTTGATACATGAAATAATAATATATGTGTGAGTGCGTGTATATATATATATATATATATATATATATATATATATATATATATATATATATATATATATATATATATATATATATATATGGGGGTTTATGTGTCTGTGTGTTTGTCTGTGCGTAGAGGGTGTAAAAAGAGAGAGACAGGCAGAGATACAGAGAGAAATAGGGGCTATGTATTTCTGATATTGCATACGACTGGGGAAACGAGGAGATGACATAATGTGCGTATGTGAAAATCATTGGCGCCAATTTTGATAAATTTTTCTTCGTGTGTCTCGAAATCCCAAAAGCCTGAATTTGACACGGGGAAAATTAACATCCTATCGCGAATGAAGGATCGGCACGCGTGTTTGGGAAATTCAGCAGAGATTATAGATGACCTGTTTTATTTTTTAACTGTGTGTATGATGAGATGTCTTTATTGTTTTCTGTTTGTTTGCTTTTTCGAATGTTTTGGTTTTATTTTCTATTTGTTTCCGAACGCCAACTTACCCTTGAATCTTCTCGAGGTTTGGGAGCGTTATAATTACCTCCCTTGAGTAATGGTAATTCTCGCGGTTCTAATTTGCACCGCAGAATTGATGAGATTCTAAAATTCTTTCGTTTTTTACATTGCATTCACTCATCTCTATGACAGGATTTCGCTGATTTAATGGGTGTGTCTTATTTTAGATGCGTCCAAGCATCTCTATAAGAGGCTCTGTCCGTCGGTCGGTCTATCCTGTTAAGTGAGACCGTGCGTATTGGCGTTGCTTTGTCTGTAGTGTGTATCGAGTCCAAGATACATTTTAGCTCTGATAACCATTCGACTCGTGGCTCCTAATAGTCCCGTTCCTCTAGTGTTCTTGATGAATCTATGATCGGCCTCTTGTGTTGGTATGTCTTTGTTTACGAAATGAGACGTGGCGAAGAAGAGCGAAAGTTTTTCCTCTTTGGCCGGTGAACTGATAAGTGTCGATCGTCTTTTTAGGAACTCTGTCTTCGTTCTCTAGGGAATCTGTATTTTATGGTGCTGTAAAATAATAACACATCAAAGAGCGTGTCGCCATTGAGCAAGAATATTGTTGGCTGCTTATTTATTGTTATCCATTATTACAGATAACAGGAGATAGAGAGGAAGCGGCGTCTATCATTACAACTATGAAAGCAATTAGAGATAAAAAAAATACAAATAAAAATATAGATAGAAATACCGATAAACAAGTACAGATAAAAATTCAGATCAAAACACGGATTAAAAATACGGATAAAAATTCTCCCGTATAGAGCGAAAGCGTACAGAGTCTTGATTGACTCTGTGAACCTGGTTCGCGCTTTGTGACTGTCTAAAATTATTGCTTCCTACACTGATGAGAGCATAAGCTCGAAACGTCGGCGTATTTAGGTATAAATAATTTAATATTTCTTTGTAAATATATATATATATATATATATATATATATATATATATATATATATATATATAATACAGATAAAAATATACGGATAAAAATAGTGCCAAATAACATAATAATACGATGCATACTATTGAATTTTCGAATATAATATCCATATAGTATTATTACTATTTAGATAGGAAATCCTTATTGTATTTTTATTTAAAACTTCATATATTGGTATTGGAAGTAATTAAGGACTATTTTATAGAATTCCTTGTAGATATTTGTTTGAACATTAACAGAGTCGGGGGATCTAAACCAAACCGTATGTCTACTTCTATTTTTCTTAATTTTATTATTATTGTTTACTAAGTGTGTTTTAGTTTCTTTAGCTTTAGAAGAAATAAGCTTATTAGTAGGAAGTTTGGAGATCATACAAAGGTTAGAGATAACATATTTCATGATAGAGTTGGGGTGATTTAAATTATAGTGGACGTTGTGCAATTGTTTGATTGGGCTTATGCAATGGGAAGTATATAACGATATTAAGGTCTAATGGTATATAAAGAAGTTATTTTCTGGTTGAGATAAATTTAAGGCATAATTGCTGAAGAATGTATGCAAATCTTTTTCAGTACTATCGATCATTCTGGGTGATTACAAAAGTGCTGTTCTGAATATGATTCGATGTTATTATTAGTCAACTCGACTTTACCCGGTAATTAAAGTTAAAGAAAACCCCTGTGTAATCCTGCTCCCAAATCTTGACTTTATATTACTATTTTATATAATGTTCTGTAATTTTATAATTTCCTGTTCTTCTTTATTTACGTCATTCATTTAATTATGTCAATTTTGTGTTTCTGTTGTTGCTACTAAAAATACGTTAGTCTTTTCGGTTTCTTCTTTATTTCCAGCATTTCTATATTTACGCAATCGCTTATCCACCTCTTACGCTCTTGCTACTACTATTACTATATCTGTTTTCTTCCTTTCACGAATTCTCCTCTTCCCACATACAATATCTAATCTAATTCGCTCTTCCACCCACTATCTAAAATATTCAATGTGTAACCAAGCAAGCAAGAGTATCAGAGTGTTGTAACGTGACCCTCTCTTATTTTTTCTTTAAAGGCACTAAATAGACATATGTACCATGGCCGAGTATTTCTTTCTTTAGGGGATCTGCGTAAGTTTGTAACGCATCCCCAACACTTCTTAGTAGATTTCAATCGTTATGCGTAACGTTTCTTCTCATGGCGATGTGTCATCGATAGTCTTGTTATTTCGAGTAGAATTTTCTCCAGCATGGTAAAAAAAAACCCAGAAGACTCGGGAAAATGGGAGTTTACGCTATTTAACTATTATTGTTTACTCTCATAATCATTTCTATATGTACAGAAGGCTTCTAAATGCAGATCCCTGTTGGAGGGATCAAAGCACAGAAGTCCCGCGTAAAATCAAGTAAGCCTTATCTCCGATTTTCGATCCGCTTAATATATGTGTTAACATTTTTACACTTTTTTTCTAAACAACAAAATATTTATTTTAATAATTTACTTACTAATTTTTATTTTAGTTAGCGGCTTTCCTGAATCACAACATGTCAAAACATGTCGGGCTTGAATACCAAATGCGACCAAATCTCATCCTACAAATTTCATTGGCCAACCTATAGTTTTCGTAACCTACTAATCCCACGGTAAATTATGTTACAGTTGCAGTATTTAATTTATATATATATATATATATATATATATATATATATATATATATATATATATATATATATATATATATATATATATATAGTAAGCTATGAAAATATATTTATGGCAATTAAGCTACACAGAGGCTCCCGCGTTTCATTCCCGGGGGAATCTTCAGGCTAAAATGCATGGAGTTATTTTTGCCGGGTGTTTTTATATACACGGCTAGCTAGTTAACCAATCAGATTCTTTGTTGTCCTCTCAGCCAATCGTTGGGCTTCCTATGAACAAAGGTCCGGTTAGTGTTACTTCCTATATCTTGTTCTATTGTTCTGTTTTCGATAGATTGGCCTATATCCTGTTTCTTTGGTGTGCCAATATAATGGATGAACATATTTTAACACGTGGTTCCTTATATTTCTATTGTAGGCTTTAATTTTTAAATTATTAGGTTTTAGTTTAGTTTAGTTTTTTTTTTACTTATTTGTTTATTTATTTATTGTTAGCCTAACGTAAATGTATTCCTGTGTATGCAGCTGTTTGCTATCTCATTTCTACAGTTTAATAGATTTCGGGGGTCTTTAAAGTTTAGGATTTCAAATTTTTCATTCAAGTATAATCTACACGGGTCGTCTAAATTTTTACATCTACTAGCCTGTCGTATTATTTTCCATTCAATTATTAGTGAGCGTCCATTTTCTTTGAGCTCCCAATAGTAGTTTGCTAGTGCTGTTTTAATTCGACGTTCTCTGTTTTTAAATGTGTTTTTGTGGTCATAATATCTGGTTTTAAAATATACTAAAAATTGATACATAAAAAATGATATCTCCTTATAAAATTTTATGTGGATACATAAAATAATAATATATATATATATGTGTGTGTGTGTGTGTGTCTGTTTGTGTTGAACATATGTGATACCCAAGCAATGTTATGAGCATCTGCCAATGACTACTAAAATTACGTAAATTAAAACTTGTTTTTCAATAAAAACATTATAATAAACGAGTGTGCGCCTTCCATAAAAATACGGGGAAAATATCCTTCGCCAGTGTTCGCACTAATATTCATATTCATATAAAATAACGTATGAATCGGTGAAGTTACAAACAAATAAAATAGAGAAATATAGAATATAGAGAAATATAGAAAAAGATTTGCTTTCTTAATTTTCCTAAATACTTGAAATCGATTATTCCGGCAGTTTTGTACTCGCTAACTTTCCTGTGACAGAATATATATATATATATATATATATATATATATATATATATATATATATATGTGATTTTATGAAGGCTTACCAAAGCATTCCTTTCAAGACACCAATGATCACCATTAAAGATATTTTTTCTTACAAATACTATTTATTCAAATTAAATGTTTTTTCCTACACGTGTTTCACTACCAAGCAGTTACTTGCTTGGCAGATCATCAGGGAAATTAAATGTCTGGAATACTGGTTTCAACTGCCGACAAAACACAATGTGGCGTTGTAATAGTTGAGGTCACTTAAGAAAAAAAAAAAAATATATATATATATAATAAAAATAAAAATAAAAGTCAAACTTAAAAAGCAAGGAAGAACAACGGTAAGAAAAGAAAGTCCTAGAAAAGTCTTAGAAAAGTAGCTTGTGCATTATTTCTTCCACCAAGCCAACAAGCAAGTAGTCGGTCCCAAATACATTCAATAAAACCACAAAACCGGAACAATGTGCGATAATACACTTTCACGCTAGCCGGTACAATGATGAATAAATCCCCCCCCCCCACAATAAAACAAAAGAACTAAATCATTCAAGATACCGCTCACAAGTTACCATTCCAATCCAATGATAGTATGGGAATTCTAAATCCAACTTCTCACAAAGAAAAGTCAACACAAATGTTCGTCCAAGTTCAAAGAGTCTTATTTCAATTGTTGATTTATTACCCTTCGAAATAAACACACGACGAGTTGAATGTCAATCCCGCAGAAAACTCCCTTCCATCAAGAAAAAATCTTAATATAGAAACTATTTATTCAAAATACTGTTTCTAAAAATATTTATTATTAAACCTATTCCTTATAGAAATTAATCATCTAGTGTCTGGGACGTCATTTTACATTTTGGGAAAATATCCTTCATTTAATTAACTGCCGAATTGTTATCGTTTTGTTGTTTAACGAAGCGAAAAAAGCCTATCCCGCAGAATTTGTTTTTAAAAAAATTATTCATATATCAAAAATAAACTGTTATTATAAAAAGGCCTTCTACAAAAATCTAGTTATTATTTTAAATCATTTAAAATATTTCCTTAACGGCTGTGTCTGTTTGTAACTCTCTGTGGAGAATATTGTTCTATATTCCATAAATAAATGTTACAACGGAATATCGTTATCAGAAATCTATTTTCTATTTTGAAAAAAAAAACCAAACTTTTTTTAATGGACCGGTTTATTTTTTTGTCAACTTTACGGGAAAATATCACTCTTACTCGTTAAATGACAGGAGACTTTATTATTACTAATTTAAAATCCCGTACAAAATACTTTTTTTTATAAAATTCAATTGTTTCTATTTTTAGAAATTAAGTCCGTGTCGGCATGCTTGTTTTTAAAATTATTTTTTCCTTAATTACTTTTCCCCATTCCTGCCACCAAATTGTTTTATTTATTTTAATCTAATTAAAAACTAATTTAATTTAACCTAATTTAATTAAATAGTGATAGCATCCAGGTTGCTATTTCTTATTTTTCACTTAAAATTACTTGAAATCCCCAATGCATTTCGTATAATATATCTATTTCTGAGAATAAATTGTGATTTATTATTTATTATTCCACTATCTTTTTATATGTAACACAATTTCCCCCCTCTATTCCGCTGAATAAGTATTTACTATAGTTGACTATCACTGGGCCTTATTCCGATAGAATGTTCCTACCTTATCACCCCCAACCTAAGTCTCGAGTATCCGCTAATAATTGAATTAAGACATATCTTAGCATAAGTACGTGTTACTAATTCTCATCCTCCCTATTATACACTAATTATTGCCCCAGATTGCCTCAGGAAGTGTCCATCTTGCCTATCTCTGCTGTAAGTTTATACTTCCCCCAATTCCCCTCCTATCCAGGTTTTAGGCTTGATAACAGGTAACGGTTTCTATGCAGACAGCATTGTAGTATTTCCTGCCTAGCGTTCAGTAAATTATCTCTAGATGTCATGATGTGGTACGACTCCAATGCACATAGGTTGCATCTCTTCTTTTTGTTCGGTTTATATTTGTTAGCCCTCCCCAAAATTGACCATTTCAGTTCGAAAGGGTCTTGCCTAGCAATGAGGTTTCTCACAAAACGGCCAACAGAAGTGTTAGGCCTATCTATGTCTTCCCTTTGGCCTCCCCTGAAGGAACTCATGTGGTTTCTGAATCTATCTTTGAACTCACCCCCGGTTGAACCGATATATGATTTCCTACTACTCTCCGTTATCACATCGCATTTGTAGACAATGCTTGAAACTCTACAGTTCCCCCCCAGTGGACAGATGTTAGAAGCTCTGCAGTTACAGTTGTGTGCTGGGCCGTTGCTGGATGTTCTACTACTATGGTTATTTATAATGGAGGTTCTCACTGATCTGGTGTTACTGGGATCAACACCAGAAGAGAACATGGCTTCCCTTGTTTTAGTTATCTTAGAATTATTATATCCTATGATGGATGTGGCTATATTTCTACAGGTTGAATAAGAGAGTTTTACAGTATTTTTGTTAATGATTCCCCCCAATCTGCTATCCCTTGGAAAGTTTTTTCCACTATGCTATAAAAAATCTTTGGGATATTAGTCTTAATATGCTGGCTATAGGGGGGGTTGAACCATGTAGTGGTCCTTCTCCTATTTTTCTTCCTACCTTCCCCCCCGGTTTGGGTAGCATGTGAGTTCAATTCGTTACTTCCAACTTCACGAATATTATCATCAACCGGTTCCCACCCTACCTGGTTTACATTACCGTGGGATACACCAGGTCTCCTATATCTAGCCTTGCCCATTGCCCTATTATATGAAACCATTGATCGAGAGGCAATCGGTCTCCCGTTTAGTCCCCCATTCCCAACCGAAGGAGGCACAAGGTAATTAATTTTTTCCTTGTATCCTGATCTGTTTAAAGCCTCATTGTAGAATTGCTTACTGCTGTCGAATATTTGTTGATTCTTGGACAGCTTAGATATCCTACTCGATATTGCAGGAATAATGGCTCTTTTCACCATCGGTGGGTGATTCGATTTAGCGTCGATATAGTAGAGCGTGTGGTTGGGCTTGTGATAAGGTTCATATGTGTTGTTGCATAGATCAAGCGTAATATCCAAAAAATTGACCCTCCGGTAGTTTATATCCATAGTTACGCTAAGTTGTATTGAGCTGAAGAATATATTGAGTTTTTTCTTCTTAGTTTCAAGATTCCTTATACTTGTGTTGACAAAGAATAAAGCGTCGTCCCTATATAGACCGCCCGCCAGTTCAGGTATTTTCATACAAATTTCTCTGAGGATATATATCCCTACCAGGTCAGTAACCTGCGCTGAGTCCGGTGCCCCCATAGTAATATCGAAATTGTTTTCCCTATCCTTTCTAGTCCATAACTTATCATTGTAGGATATTAGCGTCCTTCTGGCTAGTCTAATTATATCCATTTCTAAGTTTGTGATGTTTGATTCATTTCTAGCCATGGTAAGCGCCTTTTCAAGTAAAGTAGAGGATATGGAGGGATAGTATGAATCTATATCAAACATTATAAATTTACTTTGATTAGTAATGTGTAATTCTTTATACCAACTTAGCACTTCCTCTGATGAGGTCCACAGATTCAATTGAGTTCTGCGTTTAATTCCTGGCAGTATTCTGTCTAGTATTTTTTTGCTGATTACACCCATGTCTGAAATACACGGCGAGATCAGTCTAATGGATGGGTTATTACTAAAATCTGGCTTATGATCCTTAAGAGTGAAACGAGGGCATTTAGGGGTATATATCTCAACATTACCTTCCATACCAATCTCAGAGCAGATCTTAAGAGCGGCCAAGTTAATATCCTGTAACACCCCGTTCCCTACGGTCTTGTAGTTTTTATTCAGTTCCTTCAGGATTAGGTTGTTGTATGTTTCCATATTCATGGAGTATGTGTTTAAAGTTTTATCCGCCGGAACTGTGATGTTAGAGTTATTCCTAATCCGTGTCTGTGTCCTATGGATATGTTCAATGGTAGGATTCCAATATTGTGATCTGTTTTTGGTTTTGATGTTTTTAACCATATTATGCATGTCCGCTTCGAAGCTTTCTAATGCAGGGATGTGAGGTGGGTTCTTGTGAGTTCCTATTTTATAGAATTTTCTATAGGAGGCTGTTGGTAAATTATCCTCAGTGTCAGATGCATACTCAGGGGGTTCAGAGACGCCAGAAGGTGGATTCACGCTGCTCAACTCCCTGGTCGATCCCAGGTTGTGGTGAATTACCCGCCATCGGACTCTCTTCAAGAATGCATGGACCGCCTGGACCATGTCCATTATGTATGCTTTGTGGTTTGGTATGGAAATGTTTTTGGGTGAGAAAGTTATCTCCTCTTTGGCAAACATCCTGGTCACTCCGGTATTGAATAGCAGCTCACTTTGGGGAGCAGAATATAGATTTAGATTTTTCACTTATAAAATAGATCATTCAGTGAAGACCGGGGTTGTTCCAATAAAAAACAAGCTCGATGATACTCGATTACAGAGTACAGAGCATTTATATGTGATTTTATGAAGGCTTACCAAAGCATTCCTTTCAAGACACCAATGATCACCATTAAAGATATTTTTTCTTACAAATACTATTTATTCAAATTAAATGTTTTTTCCTACACGTGTTTCACTACCAAGCAGTTACTTGCTTGGCAGATCATCAGGGAAATTAAATGTCTGGAATACTGGTTTCAACTGCCGACAAAACACAATGTGGCGTTGTAATAGTTGAGGTCACTTAAGAAAAAAAAAAAAAAAAAAAAAAAAAAATATAATAAAAATAAAACCTCATTGCTAGGCAAGACCCTTTCGAACTGAAATGGTCAATTTTGGGGAGGGCTAACAAATATAAACCGAACAAAAAGAAGAGATGCAACCTATGTGCATTGGAGTCGTACCACATCATGACATCTAGAGATAATTTACTGAACGCTAGGCAGGAAATACTACAATGCTGTCTGCATAGAAACCGTTACCTGTTATCAAGCCTAAAACCTGGATAGGAGGGGAATTGGGGGAAGTATAAACTTACAGCAGAGATAGGCAAGATGGACACTTCCTGAGGCAATCTGGGGCAATAATTAGTGTATAATAGGGAGGATGAGAATTAGTAACACGTACTTATGCTAAGATATGTCTTAATTCAATTATTAGCGGATACTCGAGACTTAGGTTGGGGGTGATAAGGTAGGAACATTCTATCGGAATAAGGCCCAGTGATAGTCAACTATAGTAAATACTTATTCAGCGGAATAGAGGGGGGAAATTGTGTTACATATAAAAAGATAGTGGAATAATAAATAATAAATCACAATTTATTCTCAGAAATAGATATATTATACGAAATGCATTGGGGATTTCAAGTAATTTTAAGTGAAAAATAAGAAATAGCAACCTGGATGCTATCACTATTTAATTAAATTAGGTTAAATTAAATTAGTTTTTAATTAGATTAAAATAAATAAAACAATTTGGTGGCAGGAATGGGGAAAAGTAATTAAGGAAAAAATAATTTTAAAAACAAGCATGCCGACACGGACTTAATTTCTAAAAATAGAAACAATTGAATTTTATAAAAAAAAGTATTTTGTACGGGATTTTAAATTAGTAATAATAAAGTCTCCTGTCATTTAACGAGTAAGAGTGATATTTTCCCGTAAAGTTGACAAAAAAAATAAACCGGTCCATTAAAAAAAAGTTTGGTTTTTTTTTTCAAAATAGAAAATAGATTTCTGATAACGATATTCCGTTGTAACATTTATTTATGGAATATAGAACAATATTCTCCACAGAGAGTTACAAACAGACACAGCCGTTAAGGAAATATTTTAAATGATTTAAAATAATAACTAGATTTTTGTAGAAGGCCTTTTTATAATAACAGTTTATTTTTGATATATGAATAATTTTTTTAAAAACAAATTCTGCGGGATAGGCTTTTTTCGCTTCGTTAAACAACAAAACGATAACAATTCGGCAGTTAATTAAATGAAGGATATTTTCCCAAAATGTAAAATGACGTCCCAGACACTAGATGATTAATTTCTATAAGGAATAGGTTTAATAATAAATATTTTTAGAAACAGTATTTTGAATAAATAGTTTCTATATTAAGATTTTTTCTTGATGGAAGGGAGTTTTCTGCGGGATTGACATTCAACTCGTCGTGTGTTTATTTCGAAGGGTAATAAATCAACAATTGAAATAAGACTCTTTGAACTTGGACGAACATTTGTGTTGACTTTTCTTTGTGAGAAGTTGGATTTAGAATTCCCATACTATCATTGGATTGGAATGGTAACTTGTGAGCGGTATCTTGAATGATTTAGTTCTTTTGTTTTATTGTGGGGGGGGGATTTATTCATCATTGTACCGGCTAGCGTGAAAGTGTATTATCGCACATTGTTCCGGTTTTGTGGTTTTATTGAATGTATTTGGGACCGACTACTTGCTTGTTGGCTTGGTGGAAGAAATAATGCACAAGCTACTTTTCTAAGACTTTTCTAGGACTTTCTTTTCTTACCGTTGTTCTTCCTTGCTTTTTAAGTTTGACTTTTATTTTTATTTTTATTATATTTTTTTTTTTTTTTTTTTTTTTTTTTCTTAAGTGACCTCAACTATTACAACGCCACATTGTGTTTTGTCGGCAGTTGAAACCAGTATTCCAGACATTTAATTTCCCTGATGATCTGCCAAGCAAGTAACTGCTTGGTAGTGAAACACGTGTAGGAAAAAACATTTAATTTGAATAAATAGTATTTGTAAGAAAAAATATCTTTAATGGTGATCATTGGTGTCTTGAAAGGAATGCTTTGGTAAGCCTTCATAAAATCACATATAAATGCTCTGTACTCTGTAATCGAGTATCATCGAGCTTGTTTTTTATTGGAACAACCCCGGTCTTCACTGAATGATCTATTTTATAAGTGAAAAATCTAAATCTATATTCTGCTCCCCAAAGTGAGCTGCTATTCAATACCGGAGTGACCAGGATGTTTGCCAAAGAGGAGATAACTTTCTCACCCAAAAACATTTCCATACCAAACCACAAAGCATACATAATGGACATGGTCCAGGCGGTCCATGCATTCTTGAAGAGAGTCCGATGGCGGGTAATTCACCACAACCTGGGATCGACCAGGGAGTTGAGCAACGTGAATCCACCTTCTGGCGTCTCTGAACCCCCTGAGTATGCATCTGACACTGAGGATAATTTACCAACAGCCTCCTATAGAAAATTCTATAAAATAGGAACTCACAAGAACCCACCTCACATCCCTGCATTAGAAAGCTTCGAAGCGGACATGCATAATATGGTTAAAAACATCAAAACCAAAAACAGATCACAATATTGGAATCCTACCATTGAACATATCCATAGGACACAGACACGGATTAGGAATAACTCTAACATCACAGTTCCGGCGGATAAAACTTTAAACACATACTCCATGAATATGGAAACATACAACAACCTAATCCTGAAGGAACTGAATAAAAACTACAAGACCGTAGGGAACGGGGTGTTACAGGATATTAACTTGGCCGCTCTTAAGATCTGCTCTGAGATTGGTATGGAAGGTAATGTTGAGATATATACCCCTAAATGCCCTCGTTTCACTCTTAAGGATCATAAGCCAGATTTTAGTAATAACCCATCCATTAGACTGATCTCGCCGTGTATTTCAGACATGGGTGTAATCAGCAAAAAAATACTAGACAGAATACTGCCAGGAATTAAACGCAGAACTCAATTGAATCTGTGGACCTCATCAGAGGAAGTGCTAAGTTGGTATAAAGAATTACACATTACTAATCAAAGTAAATTTATAATGTTTGATATAGATTCATACTATCCCTCCATATCCTCTACTTTACTTGAAAAGGCGCTTACCATGGCTAGAAATGAATCAAACATCACAAACTTAGAAATGGATATAATTAGACTAGCCAGAAGGACGCTAATATCCTACAATGATAAGTTATGGACTAGAAAGGATAGGGAAAACAATTTCGATATTACTATGGGGGCACCGGACTCAGCGCAGGTTACTGACCTGGTAGGGATATATATCCTCAGAGAAATTTGTATGAAAATACCTGAACTGGCGGGCGGTCTATATAGGGACGACGCTTTATTCTTTGTCAACACAAGTATAAGGAATCTTGAAACTAAGAAGAAAAAACTCAATATATTCTTCAGCTCAATACAACTTAGCGTAACTATGGATATAAACTACCGGAGGGTCAATTTTTTGGATATTACGCTTGATCTATGCAACAACACATATGAACCTTATCACAAGCCCAACCACACGCTCTACTATATCGACGCTAAATCGAATCACCCACCGATGGTGAAAAGAGCCATTATTCCTGCAATATCGAGTAGGATATCTAAGCTGTCCAAGAATCAACAAATATTCGACAGCAGTAAGCAATTCTACAATGAGGCTTTAAACAGATCAGGATACAAGGAAAAAATTAATTACCTTGTGCCTCCTTCGGTTGGGAATGGGGGACTAAACGGGAGACCGATTGCCTCTCGATCAATGGTTTCATATAATAGGGCAATGGGCAAGGCTAGATATAGGAGACCTGGTGTATCCCACGGTAATGTAAACCAGGTAGGGTGGGAACCGGTTGATGATAATATTCGTGAAGTTGGAAGTAACGAATTGAACTCACATGCTACCCAAACCGGGGGGGAAGGTAGGAAGAAAAATAGGAGAAGGACCACTACATGGTTCAACCCCCCCTATAGCCAGCATATTAAGACTAATATCCCAAAGATTTTTTATAGCATAGTGGAAAAAAACTTTCCAAGGGATAGCAGATTGGGGGGAATCATTAACAAAAATACTGTAAAACTCTCTTATTCAACCTGTAGAAATATAGCCACATCCATCATAGGATATAATAATTCTAAGATAACTAAAACAAGGGAAGCCATGTTCTCTTCTGGTGTTGATCCCAGTAACACCAGATCAGTGAGAACCTCCATTATAAATAACCATAGTAGTAGAACATCCAGCAACGGCCCAGCACACAACTGTAACTGCAGAGCTTCTAACATCTGTCCACTGGGGGGGAACTGTAGAGTTTCAAGCATTGTCTACAAATGCGATGTGATAACGGAGAGTAGTAGGAAATCATATATCGGTTCAACCGGGGGTGAGTTCAAAGATAGATTCAGAAACCACATGAGTTCCTTCAGGGGAGGCCAAAGGGAAGACATAGATAGGCCTAACACTTCTGTTGGCCGTTTTGTGAGAAACCTCATTGCTAGGCAAGACCCTTTCGAACTGAAATGGTCAATTTTGGGGAGGGCTAACAAATATAAACCGAACAAAAAGAAGAGATGCAACCTATGTGCATTGGAGTCGTACCACATCATGACATCTAGAGATAATTTACTGAACGCTAGGCAGGAAATACTACAATGCTGTCTGCATAGAAACCGTTACCTGTTATCAAGCCTAAAACCTGGATAGGAGGGGAATTGGGGGAAGTATAAACTTACAGCAGAGATAGGCAAGATGGACACTTCCTGAGGCAATCTGGGGCAATAATTAGTGTATAATAGGGAGGATGAGAATTAGTAACACGTACTTATGCTAAGATATGTCTTAATTCAATTATTAGCGGATACTCGAGACTTAGGTTGGGGGTGATAAGGTAGGAACATTCTATCGGAATAAGGCCCAGTGATAGTCAACTATAGTAAATACTTATTCAGCGGAATAGAGGGGGGAAATTGTGTTACATATAAAAAGATAGTGGAATAATAAATAATAAATCACAATTTATTCTCAGAAATAGATATATTATACGAAATGCATTGGGGATTTCAAGTAATTTTAAGTGAAAAATAAGAAATAGCAACCTGGATGCTATCACTATTTAATTAAATTAGGTTAAATTAAATTAGTTTTTAATTAGATTAAAATAAATAAAACAATTTGGTGGCAGGAATGGGGAAAAGTAATTAAGGAAAAAATAATTTTAAAAACAAGCATGCCGACACGGACTTAATTTCTAAAAATAAAAACAATTGAATTTTAAAAAAAAGTATTTTGTACGGGATTTTAAATTAGTAATAATAAAGTCTCCTGTCATTTAACGAGTAAGAGTGATATTTTCCCGTAAAGTTGACAAAAAAATAAACCGGTCCATTAAAAAAAAGTTTGGTTTTTTTTTTTTTTTTCAAAATAGAAAATAGATTTCTGATAACGATATTCCGTTGTAACATTTATTTATGGAATATAGAACAATATTCTCCACAGAGAGTTACAAACAGACACAGCCGTTAAGGAAATATTTTAAATGATTTAAAATAATAACTAGATTTTTGTAGAAGGCCTTTTTATAATAACAGTTTATTTTTGATATATGAATAATTTTTTTAAAAACAAATTCTGCGGGATAGGCTTTTTTCGCTTCGTTAAACAACAAAACGATAACAATTCGGCAGTTAATTAAATGAAGGATATTTTCCCAAAATGTAAAATGACGTCCCAGACACTAGATGATTAATTTCTATAAGGAATAGGTTTAATAATAAATATTTTTAGAAACAGTATTTTGAATAAATAGTTTCTATATTAAGATTTTTTCTTGATGGAAGGGAGTTTTCTGCGGGATTGACATTCAACTCGTCGTGTGTTTATTTCGAAGGGTAATAAATCAACAATTGAAATAAGACTCTTTGAACTTGGACGAACATTTGTGTTGACTTTTCTTTGTGAGAAGTTGGATTTAGAATTCCCATACTATCATTGGATTGGAATGGTAACTTGTGAGCGGTATCTTGAATGATTTAGTTCTTTTGTTTTATTGTGGGGGGGGGGGATTTATTCATCATTGTACCGGCTAGCGTGAAAGTGTATTATCGCACATTGTTCCGGTTTTGTGGTTTTATTGAATGTATTTGGGACCGACTACTTGCTTGTTGGCTTGGTGGAAGAAATAATGCACAAGCTACTTTTCTAAGACTTTTCTAGGACTTTCTTTTCTTACCGTTGTTCTTCCTTGCTTTTTAAGTTTGACTTTTATTTTTATTTTTATTATATTTTTTTTTTTTTTTTTTTTTTTTTTTTTTTCTTAAGTGACCTCAACTATTACAACGCCACATTGTGTTTTGTCGGCAGTTGAAACCAGTATTCCAGACATTTAATTTCCCTGATGATCTGCCAAGCAAGTAACTGCTTGGTAGTGAAACACGTGTAGGAAAAAACATTTAATTTGAATAAATAGTATTTGTAAGAAAAAATATCTTTAATGGTGATCATTGGTGTCTTGAAAGGAATGCTTTGGTAAGCCTTCATAAAATCACATATAAATGCTCTGTACTCTGTAATCGAGTATCATCGAGCTTGTTTTTTATTGGAACAACCCCGGTCTTCACTGAATGATCTATTTTATAAGTGAAAAATCTAAATCTATATTCTGCTCCCCAAAGTGAGCTGCTATTCAATACCGGAGTGACCAGGATGTTTGCCAAAGAGGAGATAACTTTCTCACCCAAAAACATTTCCATACCAAACCACAAAGCATACATAATGGACATGGTCCAGGCGGTCCATGCATTCTTGAAGAGAGTCCGATGGCGGGTAATTCACCACAACCTGGGATCGACCAGGGAGTTGAGCAGCGTGAATCCACCTTCTGGCGTCTCTGAACCCCCTGAGTATGCATCTGACACTGAGGATAATTTACCAACAGCCTCCTATAGAAAATTCTATAAAATAGGAACTCACAAGAACCCACCTCACATCCCTGCATTAGAAAGCTTCGAAGCGGACATGCATAATATGGTTAAAAACATCAAAACCAAAAACAGATCACAATATTGGAATCCTACCATTGAACATATCCATAGGACACAGACACGGATTAGGAATAACTCTAACATCACAGTTCCGGCGGATAAAACTTTAAACACATACTCCATGAATATGGAAACATACAACAACCTAATCCTGAAGGAACTGAATAAAAACTACAAGACCGTAGGGAACGGGGTGTTACAGGATATTAACTTGGCCGCTCTTAAGATCTGCTCTGAGATTGGTATGGAAGGTAATGTTGAGATATATACCCCTAAATGCCCTCGTTTCACTCTTAAGGATCATAAGCCAGATTTTAGTAATAACCCATCCATTAGACTGATCTCGCCGTGTATTTCAGACATGGGTGTAATCAGCAAAAAAATACTAGACAGAATACTGCCAGGAATTAAACGCAGAACTCAATTGAATCTGTGGACCTCATCAGAGGAAGTGCTAAGTTGGTATAAAGAATTACACATTACTAATCAAAGTAAATTTATAATGTTTGATATAGATTCATACTATCCCTCCATATCCTCTACTTTACTTGAAAAGGCGCTTACCATGGCTAGAAATGAATCAAACATCACAAACTTAGAAATGGATATAATTAGACTAGCCAGAAGGACGCTAATATCCTACAATGATAAGTTATGGACTAGAAAGGATAGGGAAAACAATTTCGATATTACTATGGGGGCACCGGACTCAGCGCAGGTTACTGACCTGGTAGGGATATATATCCTCAGAGAAATTTGTATGAAAATACCTGAACTGGCGGGCGGTCTATATAGGGACGACGCTTTATTCTTTGTCAACACAAGTATAAGGAATCTTGAAACTAAGAAGAAAAAACTCAATATATTCTTCAGCTCAATACAACTTAGCGTAACTATGGATATAAACTACCGGAGGGTCAATTTTTTGGATATTACGCTTGATCTATGCAACAACACATATGAACCTTATCACAAGCCCAACCACACGCTCTACTATATCGACGCTAAATCGAATCACCCACCGATGGTGAAAAGAGCCATTATTCCTGCAATATCGAGTAGGATATCTAAGCTGTCCAAGAATCAACAAATATTCGACAGCAGTAAGCAATTCTACAATGAGGCTTTAAACAGATCAGGATACAAGGAAAAAATTAATTACCTTGTGCCTCCTTCGGTTGGGAATGGGGGACTAAACGGGAGACCGATTGCCTCTCGATCAATGGTTTCATATAATAGGGCAATGGGCAAGGCTAGATATAGGAGACCTGGTGTATCCCACGGTAATGTAAACCAGGTAGGGTGGGAACCGGTTGATGATAATATTCGTGAAGTTGGAAGTAACGAATTGAACTCACATGCTACCCAAACCGGGGGGGAAGGTAGGAAGAAAAATAGGAGAAGGACCACTACATGGTTCAACCCCCCCTATAGCCAGCATATTAAGACTAATATCCCAAAGATTTTTTATAGCATAGTGGAAAAAAACTTTCCAAGGGATAGCAGATTGGGGGGAATCATTAACAAAAATACTGTAAAACTCTCTTATTCAACCTGTAGAAATATAGCCACATCCATCATAGGATATAATAATTCTAAGATAACTAAAACAAGGGAAGCCATGTTCTCTTCTGGTGTTGATCCCAGTAACACCAGATCAGTGAGAACCTCCATTATAAATAACCATAGTAGTAGAACATCCAGCAACGGCCCAGCACACAACTGTAACTGCAGAGCTTCTAACATCTGTCCACTGGGGGGGAACTGTAGAGTTTCAAGCATTGTCTACAAATGCGATGTGATAACGGAGAGTAGTAGGAAATCATATATCGGTTCAACCGGGGGTGAGTTCAAAGATAGATTCAGAAACCACATGAGTTCCTTCAGGGGAGGCCAAAGGGAAGACATAGATAGGCCTAACACTTCTGTTGGCCGTTTTGTGAGAAACCTCATTGCTAGGCAAGACCCTTTCGAACTGAAATGGTCAATTTTGGGGAGGGCTAACAAATATAAACCGAACAAAAAGAAGAGATGCAACCTATGTGCATTGGAGTCGTACCACATCATGACATCTAGAGATAATTTACTGAACGCTAGGCAGGAAATACTACAATGCTGTCTGCATAGAAACCGTTACCTGTTATCAAGCCTAAAACCTGGATAGGAGGGGAATTGGGGGAAGTATAAACTTACAGCAGAGATAGGCAAGATGGACACTTCCTGAGGCAATCTGGGGCAATAATTAGTGTATAATAGGGAGGATGAGAATTAGTAACACGTACTTATGCTAAGATATGTCTTAATTCAATTATTAGCGGATACTCGAGACTTAGGTTGGGGGTGATAAGGTAGGAACATTCTATCGGAATAAGGCCCAGTGATAGTCAACTATAGTAAATACTTATTCAGCGGAATAGAGGGGGGAAATTGTGTTACATATAAAAAGATAGTGGAATAATAAATAATAAATCACAATTTATTCTCAGAAATAGATATATTATACGAAATGCATTGGGGATTTCAAGTAATTTTAAGTGAAAAATAAGAAATAGCAACCTGGATGCTATCACTATTTAATTAAATTAGGTTAAATTAAATTAGTTTTTAATTAGATTAAAATAAATAAAACAATTTGGTGGCAGGAATGGGGAAAAGTAATTAAGGAAAAAATAATTTTAAAAACAAGCATGCCGACACGGACTTAATTTCTAAAAATAGAAACAATTGAATTTTAAAAAAAAGTATTTTGTACGGGATTTTAAATTAGTAATAATAAAGTCTCCTGTCATTTAACGAGTAAGAGTGATATTTTCCCGTAAAGTTGACAAAACAATAAACCGGTCCATTAAAAAAAAGTTTGGTTTTTTTTTTTTTTTTCAAAATAGAAAATAGATTTCTGATAACGATATTCCGTTGTAACATTTATTTATGGAATATAGAACAATATTCTCCACAGAGAGTTACAAACAGACACAGCCGTTAAGGAAATATTTTAAATGATTTAAAATAATAACTAGATTTTTGTAGAAGGCCTTTTTATAATAACAGTTTATTTTTGATATATGAATAATTTTTTTAAAAACAAATTCTGCGGGATAGGCTTTTTTCGCTTCGTTAAACAACAAAACGATAACAATTCGGCAGTTAATTAAATGAAGGATATTTTCCCAAAATGTAAAATGACGTCCCAGACACTAGATGATTAATTTCTATAAGGAATAGGTTTAATAATAAATATTTTTAGAAACAGTATTTTGAATAAATAGTTTCTATATTAAGATTTTTTCTTGATGGAAGGGAGTTTTCTGCGGGATTGACATTCAACTCGTCGTGTGTTTATTTCGAAGGGTAATAAATCAACAATTGAAATAAGACTCTTTGAACTTGGACGAACATTTGTGTTGACTTTTCTTTGTGAGAAGTTGGATTTAGAATTCCCATACTATCATTGGATTGGAATGGTAACTTGTGAGCGGTATCTTGAATGATTTAGTTCTTTTGTTTTATTGTGGGGGGGGGGATTTATTCATCATTGTACCGGCTAGCGTGAAAGTGTATTATCGCACATTGTTCCGGTTTTGTGGTTTTATTGAATGTATTTGGGACCGACTACTTGCTTGTTGGCTTGGTGGAAGAAATAATGCACAAGCTACTTTTCTAAGACTTTTCTAGGACTTTCTTTTCTTACCGTTGTTCTTCCTTGCTTTTTAAGTTTGACTTTTATTTTTATTTTTATTATATTTTTTTTTTTTTTTTTTTTTTTTTTTTTCTTAAGTGACCTCAACTATTACAACGCCACATTGTGTTTTGTCGGCAGTTGAAACCAGTATTCCAGACATTTAATTTCCCTGATGATCTGCCAAGCAAGTAACTGCTTGGTAGTGAAACACGTGTAGGAAAAAACATTTAATTTGAATAAATAGTATTTGTAAGAAAAAATATCTTTAATGGTGATCATTGGTGTCTTGAAAGGAATGCTTTGGTAAGCCTTCATAAAATCACATATAAATGCTCTGTACTCTGTAATCGAGTATCATCGAGCTTGTTTTTTATTGGAACAACCCCGGTCTTCACTGAATGATCTATTTTATAAGTGAAAAATCTAAATCTATATATATATATATATATATATATATATATAATGAAAAAAGAAAACAAAAAGTATTATTTATGTATTCATGAACTTTTCGTCTTTATTTCAAGACCTTCGTCAGAATGATTGGTTTGCAAAAATAACACACAAGTACAAATATTTAAAACAGTTTTGTCCGTTTTGTACTTGTGTGCTATTTCTTTAAACTAATCATCCCGAGGAAGTCCTGAAATAAAGACGAAACGTTGATAAATACATAAATAATATTTTGGGGTTTTCTTATTTTCATTTTCCATTACGCTGGAATTTATCATATATATATATATATATATATATATATATATATATATATATATATATATATATATATATATATATATATAGAGAGAGAGAGAGAGAGAGAGAGAGAGAGAGAGAGAGAGAGAGAGAAGCGAAAATTATATTCAAACAGTAAAGCAGAGAATAGTCTTTAAAAAATCGTTTAAACCATGGTTTTTCAAAAGAAACATTTTCTTTAATCAGAAGGAAAAAACAATTATTTAACAGGCATTGGTTTACATTATTAATTTGAAAAAGTTCGACGAAAGTTTATCGATCGTTTATAAGTTCTTTCTTCTAGCGGAGAGGATTATTTTATTTTTTCTAGCAAATTATATATCCATTCTTCTGACAAAAATGTTGTTTGTTTCCGGACAGAAGGAGCATAAACAGTGATTGCTTTCGTTTTAAATGGAAGATATCCGTTGTTTCCATTTGTTGACATAGAAAATAAAAACCACATCACAATGTTAATGCTTCCGGTCTTTTCAACCAACCTGAAGTACAACTTATAATAAGAGACCACAATACTCATGCGCAAGTTTAAGGCTATATTTAACCTTTCCATTATTCATATAAATGTATACGTTTGTTTTAAATGTAATCTCTTCTTTTTTCATTCCGATGTATCTGGTCATATTTGAAGAGTTTTGGTTTTGTTTAACACGACTCGATTGAGACATGCGTTTGTCATATTATGTGTTTGTCTGTTCGTTGTTTATTTTTATCGTTTGTGATTCCTTTCTGTTATAGCGATGTGAACTTTTCCTATCTTTTGTTATTGCTCACTTTGAATTTGTTAACCTTTCGCCGTGTGTCACAAGAACATACACACGCACACATATATATATACATAATAATACAATATATGTATACGCTGCAATCACCAATAAACATAATTACATAAAAATACATTAAATATTTAGGTGATAAAAATCGTACATATTTCTAGACAGAGCGTCTTGGTTCAGTGGTAGAACGCTGGACTATAGACATCAATATCGAATGTTCGATCTCTGTGTAAGTTAGCCATGCTGATGACGGCTGTGAGCCAGAAACACGTGTCCATAGATTACTTTTATGTACGTATAAAATAAATAAAAATATATATATTAACGAAAAATACGTTCTATGGAGTTAAGGGCGACTTATAATGCAATTTTCTGCATCTTAATCACTTAGGAAGTGAGACAATCGAAATAACAGTAAGCAAAATAACAACGAACGCTGCAATCACCAACAAAATAATTACATAAAAATACATTATATATATATATATATATATATATATATATATATATATATATATATATATATATATATATTATGTATAGATAATAATCAAATATTTATATGCACAGACAAGCTTGTTTGGTCTTTATGAAACTCATCAGCGTGGCTGCACAAAAACTCTGTGGATCCACTTTGTAATCTTGTTTGTTATCTTGTTTGTCCCCGTGCACACTAGATGATGTCAACAAAATGATGACGTCACTAAATTATTGCGCCATCCAGTAAAGATATGGGATAACCGGGCACAGTAGATGGCGTCATAAAATTATGAAATCACTTATGGATGACGTCATCCATTAAAATAGAGATGTGGAATAACTGGTCACAGTAGATGATGTCACAGTGTGATGATGTCATCCATTGAATCAGAGAGAGGGAGAACTCCTTTGTCTAGTATAATACTAAAACTCTTGCTTGGTTTGCTCATTGAATGTTGTAAATGATGGAAGGAAGATACGTGTCTCGTCTGAGTCGTCATATGCAACCCGTATTGAACAGGAAAATCTTGGACTAGATACGTGTCTTCTCTATATGCCATTTCTTTTGGACAGGAATATCTTGGACTAGATAGGCGACTTTTCTTCTAAGTCTCTATGCGCTACTCGTTTTGGACAAGAAAGACTTTAACGAAATACAACTCTTTTTCCTTTGTGTACATCTATGTGACTCGTTTCGAACTAGAAAATCTTGGACGAGATACGTGTTTTTTCTGAGTCTATATATGCTATCTGTTTTGGACAGGAAAATCTTGGACTAGATATGAATCTCTTCTCATGCGTCCCTATACGCACTTGTTTCGGACAAAAAAAAAACTTCGACTAGATACATGTCTTCTGCGTTCCTACATGCCACCCTTGTTGGAGATAAAATATTGGACTAGATACGTGCCTCTTCACTATACCCCACTCGTTTTTAACAGAAAAAGGTTGGGCTAGATACATATCCCTTTTACAACGCGTTTGGATAGAAAAATCTTGGACTACATATATATTTCTCTTCTTCCGCGTCGTTATTCGATAATCATTTTAGACAGAAAAATTTTGAACTCTACGCGTCTGTTCTTCGTTACACACTCTATCCGTTTTTGCATATAAGATGTTTGTATTGGATATGTGTCCTTATACGCCACCTGTTTCGGACAAGAAAAGCTTGAATTTGATGCGTGCTTTTTATTCTGCGTCTCTATAAATTACCCGTGTTGAAGAAGAAAATCTTGGACTAGATACGCGAGTCTCCTTCTGCGTCTCTATAGGCTATTCATTCTGGGCTATATACGTATCTGTACTTCTCTGTGCCCATACACAACCTCTTTTTTACAGGAAAATTTTGGACTAGAAACGTGTCTGTTCTTCGGCCATATACCACACTATTTTTAATCTAGAAAATCTTGAACTAGATGCGCGTCTCTTCCTCTGTGTACCTTTTGCTCATAAAAACGTAGACTAGACAATGTCTTTTTTCTGTGTCTATTTTAAACATGAAAAACTTAGACTAGGAAGTGTATTTTTTCTGTGTCCATTTCAGACAGAACAAACTTGGGCTAGATACTTGTCTCTTCTCTTGTGTCCCTTTTGGACATGAATGAAACATTTGGACTAGATATGTGTATCTTCTTCGTCCCTAAACACCACCCGTTGCATAACCTAATCTGCGTCCTTATACGCTACCGATGTTTTATCCTTACCACTATTAACTGAAACACATCCTCACTCTAAATGCAAAAATGTGCTAACGTTCACAATTTTCCCTCGGCAAAAAATGTTAAATATTTACTTCGGAAGTCATCGATCTTTTTTATATTTTTATCCTATGATTTTGATTGTTATCTTTTCATAAAATTCTTCCTTTCTTCCTTCTATTTTCGAAATTGCCTTTCTATTTTTTATTGTTCATCTTGTGTGTGTTTTTTTCTATCTCGCATTAGATTTATTTTTATCACCTATAAATATCAGAGGTGAAAACAGACGCACCTTTAGATTTCTTTCTGCCATATGTATTGACTAGTCGAAGTACCCGTCTACGTCGGGTAATACATTATAGATAAAATCTCAAAAACATGACAGCGTTCGTATCATTTCATTTTCTTAATTTAATGCAAGCAGGAATATCCGGCGTTACCCGACTTCTTTCTAATTTCTTATAAATAGAGGTTATAATTAAAATGATTATAGCTTAGGCTTGACGTCATAGATTTATTAATTACGTCATGTTTCAAAACATAAGCGATAATGAAAAATAAATTAATTAATTGATTAAAAACTATCAATAGTGTTGGAAATTATTTTAATGGTACAAATCAATTTAGAGTACTTTGTTACGTTGGGACCCGCGCTAAAACTCCCTCGGCGTCGGTGCTTTCCGGATGTTTATGTTAAACGCCGGAGAGTGCCGAATGAAAAATATGTTGACTTACCTGCGTTAAAAAAAACACAGACGAGGCTGGATTTACAATCGTGACAAAACAAGAAAAAAAAATTCGAAATTATAATTTATTTTTTAACGAAGTTTCAAATAAGTGTTTAAATTAAAAATTATTATTTTTTATTTTACTTTTTTTCTTATTAAACATTTGTACGAAATTTTTAAAAAATTAAACGAAGAAAAACAGTGATAATAATAGTGTAAAATTAATCAAGTAAGTGTTTTTTTATTTTACATTTTTTTGCGAAAATTAATTTTTGTCAACTTTTTAAAGGCTATTTTTGTTTATTTCGTTATGGTTCAGGGTTAGGAATTAGGGTTAGGCAGTCGCGTTACGGTTATGAATTAGGATTAATGCGGGGTTAGGAATTAGGATTAGGACAGTCGGGTTTGGAATCAGGGTTAGGGTTAGGGTTAGTAATTAGGGTTTTGGCGTTAAGGCATCTCCAAGAGTATTTATCCGTGAGTTTTGTTCGCTTAGCGATCTTGCATTTATCTCAACATTTTTTGAATATTTTTTCCTTAACAATCAATTCATGGTGCTGACAGAAATGTATCGTTCCTTCAGGAGTATCAAGTGATACCATGTAAAAAAATTCTGTTGCAATCGCGTTTCAATCAGTTTGCAAGTTCAGCGTTTCATTCAGTTTGACTGCGTAGATATCGTTTGCTTATGCGTCTCGCTTCGGGGATTTCCGGCGTTTACCGTAAACCGCCGGAAAGCACCGACGCCGAGGGACTTTTAGCCCGAGTCTAAAAGTAACAAAGTACCCAATTTAGTTTGCTGTAACTACGTATTGTATGTAATTCTTTCACAATTATATAATCTTCTCATCCTAGCGAAAATATGCGACGGATGGAGCATTATTTTAACTAGTTTTTTTTTTTAATTACAACTATTACTCTATTATTTTATATGTAAGTTAAACATCTTATATAGAATACTAGCGGAACCCGTCGCCCGGCGTTGCACGGGAGAAAGTACTACCTATTGCATGATGTTGAATAAAAAAGAAACGGCCTATTGTTTTTTTCTGCCCCGTCTACCGTGTTGGCGAATGTTTTATATAAAAAAAAAAGAAAAAAGTGGTAGAGTAGAATGGGATGGAACTCTAAAACTAGCGATTATGACACCTGCTTTCTTACCTACTGCGCCACGCTGCCGGGTTAAAAATGCATGTGAAAATAGGCCAATTAACCTAAGCTTCATTATTGGCACCGGTGTTTTGTGAAAATTAAACTGTGTTTATTAGTTCCCGGTGTCGATGAGTGTAGTCACAGTACATAATTGTTAGGGAGAAAAGTTTTTGCTACCACCTATACGGAGTTGGTTTGTCCGAGAGCCGTAGATGCTGAGCAAAATGTAATATTTAGTGTCAGCTGGAAAAAAATAATAACAATTTTAGTAAAACACGCTCGAGTGAACAAGTGTAATATAATGCTGAGTTTAGTAGCCTGTGATGCATGTGGTTATTTTCCTATACTCCGAGAAGGTACAGGGGAAAATCGTCTCTATTTTATATATTAGATATATAAATAGTTACATTAAAAAGTAAATAAAATACTTGATTTTTAATGATTTGCATATAATCTCAAAACCCACTTTTATAAAATCTCGCCCTTCGGCAGGGTAACAACTTCGCCGACTGCAACCCCATGCAGAGTGATAAATCCGGAAACGGGAACAACTATAGGCTTTGGGTGGCGATCCTTGATGCCTTAGGGTGGAATCCTGGTTGCTAAGCAGTCCGTGATCTGATTGCATAAATGGTCACGTGACTTGCAACACTCCGTTTCGCCCCTTCCTTCCGTTAGACGGAGGGTCGGAGAGAAACAAAGAAGGTTACCTATACCAAGGAGTAATATTTTCTAAGAGCAATGTTTTCTAAGTATATAAAATAATTATCCTACCTACAGGATTCCATTTGATAACTTAATTCGATATTAAATAACCCACAGATGGTTGATATGCCGTAAAACAAACCAAACAAAATCAAACCATATATAAAGTCAGTCGGATTTTGATCATTAGACCTATATAGCCATTTCCCTGAAAAATCGATATTTGATTCTGAGTAGACAGCGTTTATTACTATTCTCCTGTCATGTATTTCCTCGATTACTTTCGACAATGATGCTGGGCCGTAGAGTTGGTAATATATGGACACTTTCTTCTATGATCACCTAAAAAGAAAACTATGCTTACGTCTGCATATATAAAAAAATATTTTGTGCCACATCTTCTTCTATCAGTTAAACAATTACATCTTTTATTAAATATTAAACTGTTTATATTACTTGTGAAACTTATGATCTTTTACAATGATTTGATTTCTACAATATAATTTCTATTTCTCTTAGACTATTTTGATGTAAGCTGCCTTAAATACACAAATTGAAAATAACAGCTACCTTCGTACGTACTTTCTTATTATTCTGTTCTATGAGTAGTATTTTATTTATTTACTAACTTTTAGCAAAACTACTTATTTATCGTTTAATAAATATCGAAATAGATATACATTTTCATTATCAGAGATATAATAATACAAATAACGAAAGTCGCTTGTATTCTGATTTACGCGAGCCATTAAGACTTCCCCGTAGTCTCGCAAAGATACATTCAAACAATAACACAACAACAACAACAACAAACAGTGCATTACAGTTCAATTACAAATTGAAGGAATATAAAAACACAAAACAAGTTACTTCAGTGTTTCTGAATCGAAATATATCAAGTTCGAATCCAACTCTTAGGATTCTAAAATTCCGACTCCGCGTCCTACTCCGACTTCTTACATTCCAAAATATCCAACTCCGACTCCCCCTTTTAAAGTATTCCAACATTCATTAGAACTGCTGTCATATTTTGGTTCGTGAATCTCTGTCCCATTTGAGGGTCTTTGATAAGGTGCAGAAATGTATCTGTAATTTGATTGGCTTCACCATTTCTTCTTCTCCGAACCCTTTCTCTCACAGATGTGATGTTGCATGTTTCAGTCTTTTCTATAAATATTATTATGGCATCTGTTCTTCAGAATTGTCCGATCTATTACCTGCTTCTTTTGTTCCAGCTTGTTTGACTCATTGGTCTAGTGGTCTCCATCAATTCGCTGTTTTCATACCTCATTGTAATACAACTTCTTATTCCAGTAGCATCTTTCCAAGAACTGCAGGCTTGTGGAACTCTCTTCCTGTTTACTGTGTTTATCCTACCTATAGCCTTGGTATGTTCAAGATTAAGACCAATCGGCATTTCCTGTCTTTGCGAAAAATCATTGTTCGTACTTTTTAGCTCCTTACATCAAGTGACTTCATGCCTTGTCTGGAACGACTTTCCATAAGACAAAAAATTAATTAATTAATTGGAGTCGGATTTTTTTACCAGATCAGTCTGACTCCAACTTTTTCTAAAATCTCCAACTATGATATCCTGATTACTATCGTAAAGAAATCAGTGGTGAAATTTAGGAAAAAATGACTGAAACGATATCGCCAATCGTTTTCTTTAAAACTAAAAACATTATTTAAACAACGAGTTTCTTTTCTTTTTTTTTCTTTTTCTATTTTCTTCCTTACGATCATTAGGTTCATTTCACAGCAACATTTCATCAATAAATATTTTATTTTCTCTCTTTTTTCCAGAAGTTTCTCTTGCCACTGATTCATACTTGGTTTCGTTTTGTTAAGAAAAAAACAAGGGCCACGTATGGCATAGCTTCCACAGACTTCTAATAGAGTTACCCCACAACACAAAGATACATCATCATCGGCTGATGCTTTTCTATATTTACGTATTTACAGTTTGAGCTGCGGTTAAATACTTTCATTTGCTTATATTTTATACGTACCTTCGGACTGTGATCAAAGTGTAGTATCTGTTCTGTACTAGACTGAAGCCATTTTAATTTTTGTCCCAATCAATTCCTTTGTAGGAAGCTGGATTTTACCCACATTAAAAACCGACCTTGTGTCTACCTCTGCCCCCGTGGGGACGCAAGTAAATAGGAACTTCGACAGATACGCGTTCATTTTTTCAGAAATGGCTCACGTTTCTTTTTTTGTAAATTAATATCAATTACGTACGTTTTATATTACGTGTTCTTTTTGCTGTGATTGGGTAATACTCTATGCACAGTGTGTTAGTTCTCTCACGCAAAACAAGGAGTTAAGGACCACAATTGTATTACAGGCGTTTAGAACAACATGGTACCGTTGGTTTATAATTTGTTGATGTGAAAAAAAAAATGAAAAAAAAAGATGCTCTTCTAAACTTGTGTAATACAATATTGCAGGCTGCAGAGTCAAATGTGACTTTGCAACTGGGTGCGATGTTCCGGCCTCTGCTGTTGAACACTATATGACTAAGCTTACTGTATAGGTCCGCTGATTCAATATTATATAGAATTTAAATTCTCTTCTTTCTTTCCCATGTCGATTCGTGGTGGCTTAGGGGGTGAATGCTAAGCTGCAAAGTCAACTAGGTTCGAATCTTTCGACCGAAAGTAATTATCATCTCCTACACTGAAGATTACGTAAGCATGACACACAGGTAAAAAAGGTTTAAAAAATAAATAGTTATACAAAAATGTTGTTATCGCCCCCTTCAAAAAGGATTGGCCCTCTAGGATAATTTATAATGAGCTGTCAATTTATGCGTAATGCGATGTTCCGTCGTCTGTTGTTGAACAATTCGATATTAAATAAAATTGAAATTAGCTTCTTTCGTATGTTTATTGCTGGTGGCCTAGGTGTTGAATACCAGGGTGACGAGTTAAAGGTGACCTGGATATTGGGTTAGAATCCTTCGACTAGCGGTAATTTTCATTTCTTACATTGAAGATTGCGTAAGCATGAAACACATGCGTCGGTAAGTAAAAATAATAAATATTTATGTAATATAAATATATATATATATATGCGTTCGTAATACAGTTATTTAATAAAACCATTAATTATTTTACTAGGCTAACATTGAAAATTCACAAAAATAAATTTGTGAATTTTCTGTTTCCAGCTCTGTGCATAATTACGCCTTTTATTTAATAACAGTGTTACATACACAAACACGAGTGTAAGCAAGTTGACTTAAATTATATATATATATATATATATATATATATATATATATATATACATGTAATATTTTAAATAAATATTTATGATTATTACTTACAGACATTGGTGTTTCATGCGTATGCAAACTTTAGTGTAGACAATGTTAATTATTGCCTGTCAGAGGGCACGAACCCAATTTTAAAGTCACCACTGACTCGTATTCTACTCCTCGATCGCCACCAATTAGCATATAAATTAAGAGAAATTAAACTCTATATACGCTAAATCAGTGAACGCACATAGTAAACAGTCAAACAGTATTCAACAACACCAAAGGGTCGAAATATTGCATTCAAGCCATAATGTGACTACTTATTAAAAAAAGTCTCTAATAAGGAGGCTATAACAACATTTTAAATAAATATTTATTATTATTACCTACAGACATCGACACTTCATGCTTATGCAATCTTCAATGTATAGAAGGCTAATACTTGCCGGTATCTATAAAATAATAATATTAACTAGCGGGACCCGTGTAAATTACACGAAATAATGTTTTCAATACTAATTATCTTGTTCCTAACCTATACATGTTTGAATAAAATATGATAAGATTAATATTTCGACGACTAAACATTACTTTGTAAATGCTTTAGATTAAATTAATTTGGCTCCAATTCATGAGTAGCATACAAAGATTCGGAAGGTCGTTACTTTTGATGTAAGCGTGACACACAAAATAACACATGTCTTCCCGGTTGTCCCCTCCCTACCTCCCCCTTCGATGGAGAAAGAAATATTAGAGGTTGGTTGGGATGAAACTATAAACCAGTCGGGCCGACGTCAAAAACCGATGTCAAATTCCTACGTCGCTAACCGTTGCGCCAAAGGGAAATGCCTGAAAATACTACAGAAAATTAGGTGACTTGAATGCTTTCCCAAATCTAGGTGCAGCACACATGCGCAGAGCTTTTGATGTAAGCGTGACACACGAACATACACGCTATCGTATAAATATATAGATTTTAGTTTGCTATTTTCAAGAACTCTGTTCACACCTAAAATAAGACTTGTAGAAGGGAATGGTTCACGAAAATTTCCTACAGACTATCAAAAAAATATACAACTGAAATTATGACTTACTTTACTTTGCTTCTAAAATCGTCTAATAAATTCGGCACGAAATTGTAAGTTGCACGTGTATTTAATTGTTCTTCCTTCTCAGTTTGTTATTCACTATAATTATACTTCTCAAAATTGTGCGCTTATGATTTTCTGTTGACTGACTACACCTATATATATATATATATATATATATATATATATATATATATATATATATATATATATGTATATATATATATATATATTAATGAATAATTATCTTTAAACTGATGATGAAACGTATACGTATGTAGATAATGATTTGTCGAACCCCCTCCATTTCAGACTAGCCCCTCTGGTGAGTAGTATTAACACAAAAGTCAGAATCAAAGCTTTAATGCATGTACCTTTATTAGTTGAACACTGTTGATGTCGACTACCTATCGCGCTAGCTCGGCGTTATAGGTTAATATATATATATATATATATATATATATATATATATATATATATATATATATATATATATATATATATATATATATATATTGGTTCGTAAGATTACAAGATGGCGTCTTGATTGGAATTATATCATCCTATCATCGGGGGTGGGATCAATCGTGAATGTTTTCTGCTTTCTGCCTTTTCCAGCAACGATTTATGCACGATTTGTTTTCTTTATATATGCCTTTCGTTGTGGTTTCTGAAGATCAACGTTTAACTCTTGCATATTGCACCTTGTGAAATAATTGTAAGACCAACGTTAATTCTGCCATTGATATGAGAAAAGACTGAATTTTAGCAATTGGAATTTAGATAATCATTATATATATATATATATATATATATATATATATATATATATATATATATATAATATTTGTTATTGTTTATTATCTATGTACGTATACGTTTCGTCTTTTTTAATAATCAGCATAGAAATATGACTATTTACTGACGGTCATGCGATTCGAAACCCCGGATTACGAGTATTTTGCAACTCAAATCCGACGCCTTAACCACACGGCCAATTTTAAATGGCGAATAAACTGTGACAATTTTAACACTTAATCGGCGGCTTAACGTCTGAGAGCGTTCTACTTTTATATGGAAGGAACGATGCATATATATATATATATATATATATATATATATATATATATATATATATATATATATATATATATATATATATATATATATATATATATATATATATATATATATATATAAAACACTAGCGGTATTCACCCGGCGTTGTCCGTGTAAGAAGGTTTGACAGGAAAAATAATTTCAAATATGGTCATGTTTACAATTTTTGTCTCGAAAGAAAAATTTTAAATAACATTTCCAATGCGAGGTCAAGTAATTAAAAAAAACTGTTGACGCTGCGTACGAATCGAAACAAATTGCCTTTTTCTTTAATTATTTTAAATCTTAAAAATACCAATACAAATAATTGTTTAAATATTTAAAGATTTCTTTAATAATTCTTCACAGATATTCTTTGTTTAATTTTACTTTTGTTTTATGAAACGAAGAATATCTATTTTTACTTTATGTTTCTTTACTTTCTAATAAATTTCAGTTGTTTTATTGACCTAACCAATCACTGGCCTGGTGACCCCAGATGAAATCGAAGTAAAATTTCGATTTCTTTAGATTCTTTTAAACTTTTACCCTTGTTGAAACTTATTTCAATGTTCTAACAGTTTCTATTAACTTGCCTCCCAACGAGAGCATAGTTAGATAGATGGAAGGGTTTTAATGTAGAGAAATTTCAGTTCCTCAAAAAGGTTCTCATTTAGTTGGAACAAACATTAAAATTGCCTCAGTCTAGTAGGATTTTTTTTTCATTGACCTAGGACATACAAGATTAAGTGCAGCAGCATCATAACAGATACTACACGTTTATTTTTCTATTTATTGACTTCCCGACGAGGACATACGTAGAAACAAGGTCGCTTTTTAGTGCGGAGAAAATTCAGTTTCCCAAAAAGAGACACTCTGGATTAGAAGAAAAAAATTAATTGCCTCAGTCTAGAAAGACTTCTCCATCACTAACCGAGGACATAACAGATTAAGTGTAGCAAAAATGCCAAGGAATAACTGTTAACATATCGATTTCTATAAAAACATAAACATTGACTTATATATATATATATATATATATATATATATATATATATATATATATATATATATATATATATATATATATATATATATATATATATATATATATAGTCTAAAGAAGCTTTGAGTTATTTTAAACAAAAAGACAAAAAAAAAAGGAAAATGCAGTTTAAATTCCCAGAGAAACTAACTAAATCCAAAATAGTGTAAACTTAACATTTGTTGGAAAATTCATAAATAAATAATATATAATAGTAAGTAAATAAAATAAAAAGGGGGATTAAGTATCTAACAGTGAAACAAAAGCAGGAGACCTTAACGTAAGCATCTAATATTAACACGGGGATCTTCAGCTGTTTACCATGTAACTGTTTCGGAGATTTAAAAACAGGACAGTTATATGCATGGCTCTCCAATGGTACAGATAAAACTACCATTTCCCCAATAATCAAGTGTCGAAATAATTCAGCTTAAAATGTTACTTATATATACATAAATAAATAAATAAATAAATAAATAAATAAATAAATAAATAATAATAATAATAATAATAATAATAATAATAATAATAATAATAATAATAATAATAATAATAATATACTACCCTTAAGACTACCGTGTGATATGGTAATTTGCATATCAAATAAAATATATATATATATATATATATATATATATATATATATATATATATATATATATATATATATATTAATTCTTTTTTTATTTATTTTCTTGCCTTTTTGCTGGGGATGGGGCATCCTACTGGATGCCAGACATTTACCCGTTATTTCAGAGACTCCAACTGAGAAATCTTTTAAAGATTTCAACCGGCCTTTTAATTGTCTGTATCTCTCTTGCACTTGGTTCACCGTGTATATTCGCCAGCTAGATTTTGAAATTCGTTTTCATGGGCCCAGTTGCCTCTATTATTATTAGAATGATGTGAGATCTTCCTGTTTGCATGTTTTTTAATAAATTTGATTTCCCTGAAAAGAGCCACACACTTTAAAATAATAATGCATTTGTCGTTTCGTATGTTTATGCTTTAGTTGTGGCTGGGGTTGGCAGACATGCACTTGTTATTTCGAAGACTCCAACCGAGAGATCATTTCCGGATTCTAACCGCCCCCTTAAGTGTAATAGTTTGGATCTCTCTTGCACTTTCATCCTCAGTGCGTCATGTGTGCGTGTGTGTTTTTTTTTGTTGTTTTTTTACTAAGGTGTCACCACTTCTCAAGGACCAAAGGCCACTCGAGGATAATGGTTAGATAAGTGTCAGACAAGTGTGAGACAACACCGTGATGATTGGTAATAATGGTGGTGATTGGGCAGAATTTGATTATTTAAGCGGGCGGCTAAACAATAATTTGTTTACATTGGACTTGAAAACGATCGTGTTTTAGTCAGATGGAATGCAGCACTGCAGTATTGTGTGTGTAAATCATGATAAACTGTACTTAGCTTTAACACTTTGTTTCACGTCATCGCCGATTATCAGAAATATGTCCTAGTGGCATCAATTGAAAAACAAAACCGGAAGAAGAATTAAAAGTATTTTCACACGTGACCGTGTGTTTCCGTGAAGCTGCAGTATTTTTTTTTAATTAAGAACAGTTTGTTTTTATTTATTATTGGTGTAGCTCTATCCAATATGATATCGAGCCCTTTATTTGTTCAAAGTCTACTGTATTGATTTGGTTCTGTTCTGTGTTTGTGTGTGTTTCTGTTCGAAATAGTCTAACTTGGAATTTAAGCCGGACATACAGACACACCTTTATTAAGAAATATAGATAACACACCTTTCTCAGACCTTTTCTACTCTCGGCTTTTTGTGTGTGCGTGTTTAATGTATTTTTTCTTTTATTTTGTGTGCTGTTTTATTTTTTATTTTTCTTCTTTCGCCTTCTCAATTCCCTCTTCTGTAAAAAAGATAAATCTCTCACACATAAAAAGACGCTCAACCTCTGCCGACAGCTCGATCGAGTTAGCGCATCACGTGAAAAGTTACAACGCTGCGGCGTTTGCGGCTCAAACGTCTCATCGAATTGATATTTCCTCTCCGTATTCAAGAAACACTCTAAACTATTCCATTGTTCACACTCAATATGGGGGAATCCTATAGAAAATACGCACAACTTTCAAAACACGGTTTTAAATGCTAAAGGCATAAAAGCAGTTCGTGACCATTAGAGGCATTATGAAATCAGCATATATATATATATATATATATATATATATATATATATATATATATATATATATATATATATAAAGTAGAAAGAAATAACTTAAGCCGACATTCCAGTCATTTCACGTTATAATTTATTTCTTCTCGTCAGGACGAGAGTCATCAAACGTGTTGTTATGGCTGGTGGTTTCTGACTAAAAGGTGAGAGCGCTCACGTCGTCCTACTACTCTTTAAAGCGGGGGAGAAGAAAAGGGGGAGAACATGGACAGAAGTGTTTACCATTCGGTCAAGTTCTCGGAGGTTTATCTGGTTACTATCCCGGAACCCGAGCGAATGTCAACCACCCTACCCTACCCCGAGCAAGCATGTCGGGAGTAATGAACTAATTAGCTCCGGTCTAATAATCTGAAAGCTTGTATTGAATTATTATTACGGTAAATTGAAAATATGAAAAAAAGGAACAATTTTTTATCTAAAAGTGAGTCATGGTTGAAATATCTAATGTGATACTCTAGAAAGTAAGATGGTTTTAAAAGAATACATGTCTAGTAGTCCGTTATTGATTTATTGCTATAAGTTTGACTCTGGTAGAATTATTATTTCTTACTAAAGTAAGGCTTAGGTGGGGGTAAGTCAACAGCTTCGTCTCTGTTTAGACATGGGGAGAGACAGGAAAAGAGGAAGGGTGGAGTGGAGCACGAAGTCAGTACTACCAGTCCGGTGTCGTCATGGATACCACACTCTGGCGTAATAAAGATGGTGTTTTCTGATAAAACTGTATGGCGTCATAAAATATTAATTTTAATTTCCAAACAATGTATGTCGTTATAAAGGATGATTTTAATTAGTAAAAGTTGTGTGCCGTCATAATGGATAAGCTGTTGTTGCCAAAAAAGATTTGACGTCATAAAGTATAACCTATAAGTGACAAAACTGTGTGGTGTCATAAAGGATGAATTGTAGCTGCAAAAATATGTGAGGCGTCATAAAAGATTTATTTTACTTGATAAAAGCTGTGACTGCATAAAAGATGAATAGTAGTTTCTAAAAGCTATGTGGTGTCATAATGGGTGATGTTATTTTATAAAAGCTATGTGTCGCCATCAAAGATGAAATGTTGTTACTAAAGCTGTTTAACATGATGAACGATAAATTGTAGATGTCAAATACTATGTGACGCCATAAAAGGTTCATTTTAATTGCCAAAATCCGTGTCGCGTCATAAAAAATGATTTTTGTTTATAAAAGATGTGTTCCGTACAAAAAGGATGGATTGCAGTTGCGGATAGTGTCTTACGTCATTAAGAATAAATTGTAGATGTCAAAAGCTGTGTCTGTCATAGAGGATTTATTGTAATTGCTAAAAGCTGCGTGGAGTAATAAAATAATGAATTGTAGTTAACTTAAATTATTTAATGTGAAAAATGATAAAGTGTAGGTGTAATAGGATGTGTTAAAAAAGAAATATGAATTGTAAGTGAGAAAAGCTTTGTAGTATGGTTTTAGTTGATAAAAGCTGTGTGGCGTAATAAAAAAAGTATGTATATTTGCTAAAAGCAACGTTTTGTAATAAAGGATGATTTGTAGTTTTACAAAAGCTGTTTGGTGTCAAAAGGATGATTTCACTTTAGACAGCTGTATGTCGTTATAAAGGATGATGTGTCGTTTTTAAAATCTGTTTGGCGTTATAAAGGAGAAATTCTATTCTTCAAATCTGTGTGACGTAATAAAGTATTAATTTTAATTGTCAAAGGTTTTTGGCGACATAAAGGATAAATTATATGTGTCAGAATTGTGTGACGTAATTAATTGTACATTCCCGAAGCTTTATAGCGTCATAAAGGTGAAAACTTAAAAGCAGTGGGGCGTCATAAAGGATGAATTGTAGTTTTCAAATGCTGTGTGGCGTCACAAATGATTCTTTTTTATTGATAAATGTTGTATGGTGTCATAAGAGATAAGTTTAGTTGATTAAAGCCGTGTGTCGTGTGATCTTCTTAATCCGCTTTGGAAGCCAAAAAGTGAAGACAAAAATAAAATGTGAATAAAGAATTAAAACAAATCGAAGCTGTGTGAATTGATCAAAGCTGTGTGAAATCATAAAGGATGAATCATTTCATTAAAAAATATGGATAAATAATTAAAACAAATCGAAGGATTCTTTTAATTGATCAAAGCTGTGTGGAGTCATAAAGGATGAATCATTTCATTAAAAGAATATAGATAAATAATTAAAACAAATCGAAGGATTCTTTTAATGTATCAAAGCTGTGTGGAGTCATAAAGGATGAATCATTTCATTAAAAAAATATGGATAAATAATTAAAACAAATCGAAGGATTCTTTTAATTGATCAAAGCTGTGTGGAGTCATAAAGGATGAATCATTTCATTAAAAGAATATAGATAAATAATTAAAACAAATCGAAGGATTCTTTTAATGTATCAAAGCTGTGTGGAGTCATAAAGGATGAATCATTTCATTAAAGAAAATATAGATAAATAATTAAAACAAACCTATATAGCTCACATGGACGCCTGATTTTCTCTTAACCCTCTTCTCTCACTGTACACATTAGGCAAGCGAAACCTTTGGAAGGTCGATATCAGAGTCACAGGAAAAGAAAAGAAATAAACAAATAACGGGCGAGTCACCTAAATAAAGAGCATAACGATGGGAACGCTAGAAATAAAAAAGTAACGATATTTTCTCAGTTCCAAGGCTCATCTCATTAGGCCAGATCTTAATCAAAAGGTACAGAAAAGAAATGTACATTTCAACCTAATTGTTGAAATCCAAAGAGCTGTATGAGGGAAGTATATGTTGAACTTGTTAACTCCCGACAGAATATTAACAATGCGTAAAGCGTAAAAAAGAATATCAACAAACACAGAATCTCAACAAAGCCGTAAGCGGTCGAAGAAAGACTTCGACTTATTAATTTGTCGCAGATTAATAGAATTCACAGGAAAAATAGTGTACATCTATTCTATCCTGCCAGGAAATAATTCAAATAGTAACAGTGAAAAAAACAAATTGACACGGAGAAATTGTTTATGTTTAAATAAGGAAATGCAAGAACAATTTTGAAATGAATGGAAACCCTGTTATATGATAATTCAAGTAAAAAATCGGAGACTATATGTGAAGCGGACTTTTAAAAAGCTAAACAAAGACCAATTCAGCTAAATTTTACTTTTCTTTTATTACAACAAAAATCCTGATTATTTAATGACATTATTTCTTTCATTGGTTACTTAAATAAATCTAATTTATTCGAAAGCTTTGTACTTATTGTCTGTCGCTATTTGATTGTTGCCCACGTAAATATTCAAACCTGAGTAAAACAATTTATATATTTATTTTTCAACGGTAATAATCTTTGGTGCCATTTGCACCACGTTGATTTCGCGAGGTAATAATGCGTTTGGTCATTAATCAAACATAACAGTCGTCATCAAAGATAAATTGTAGTTGCCAAAATCTGTGTAATGTTATAAATTACGATTTTAGTCAAACTGTTTGACATCATGAATGATGAATTGTGAGTCTCAAAATCGGTTTCACGTTATAATGGGTAAATAATAGCTGCCAAAAACTGTGTGACGTCATAAAGAATTCTTGTAACTTATAAAAGATGTGTGCTGTAATCTAGTATGAATTGTAGTTGCCAAAAGCTGTGTGGCGTCATAAAGGATGATTTGAATTGATAAAAGCTGTGTGGCGTTATAAAATACAAATTATAGTTGCCAAACGCCGTGGAGCGTAATGAAGGATGATTTGTAGTTTCAAAAAGGCGTTGACGTCATGAAGGATAATTTGTAGCTGTAAAAATCTATGTGACGTTATAAAAAATTAATTTTAATTGCAAAATGTTGTCTAGAGTCATAAAGGCTGATTTAAGTTTTAAAAAGCTGTCTTACGTCATAAAATATGAATTGTAGTTGTCAAAAGCTGTTTGACGTCATAAACAATATACTATAGATGTCAAAAGCTCTGTGACGCCATAAAGAGTTAATTTTAATTGCTAAAAACTGTGTGTCGTCAAGAAGGATAGTATTACTTGAGAAAAGTTGTGTGCATTTATAAAGGAATAATTTAAGTTCGAAAAAGCTGGGTGATGTCATAATTGATAAATTTAAATTTACAGACGCAGTTTTGCGTTTTTAAGGAGGAATTTAATTTAAGAAAAGCTGCGTGGTCTCATAAAGCATGCAGTGTAGTTACGTCGTTAAGAATGAATTGTAAGTTTGCTGTGTGATGTCATAAATGATGAATTGTACGTGCAAAAAACTGTGTGGCGTCATACATGTTGATATTTGGTTTCCAAAAGTAGTGAAGCGGCATAAAGCATGTTTTGTAGTTGCAAAATGCTGTATGGCATCATGAAGAAAATCTGTGTCGCGATATAAACATTGCATTTACAAAGTTTCTAAAATACATAGACGTAAACACAAAGCTAGCAATTCCAATGTAAAAAAGATCCAGCAGCACAAATACGTAGGTCCTAGTTCCAATGTCAAAATCCAGGACCGTAAACAGGAAGGTTGCAGTTCCAATGTCAAAATCTAGAGACGTAAATACGCATGTTCCAGTTCCAATGTAAAAATATAGAGACAACCTTCTATGACGTAAAATAGAGGTCGAATCCTACAATTTACACTGCATAACGTCAAAAAGCTTTTCACAACTACAATTGATCCTTTATGACGATAGACAGCTTTCTAAAGTAAAATAATTCTTTATAACCCTAACACAGCGTTAATCAACTACAATGATCATTTATAAAGCTTCTGGCAATTACAATTAATGGTTTATGACGTCACTAAGCTTTTGACACCTACAATTTACATTTATGACGTCAAACACCTTTTAGCAACTGCAATTCATCCTTTATTACGACAGACAGCTTTTAGCAACAACACTTCATTCTTTTATTAATTAAAGTTATCTTATATGACGCCACACAGCTTTTCACAGCTACAATTACATAATTTTTATGACGCCACACAGCGTTTATCAAATAAAATCATCCTTTATGACTTCACACATTTGTTTGGACCTACAATTTATTATTTTATGACGCCAAGCAGCTTTTATCAATTAAATCATTATTTATGGGGAAAACAGCTTTTGGAAATTACAATTACTCCTTTATGACGCCACACAGATTTGACACCTACAAGTTATTCTTTATGACGCCATACAGTTTTCGATAATGACAATACATCCGTTATGAAGCCAAACAACTTTAATCAACTAAAACCATATGGTTCGATGCCACACAACTTTTAGCAATTACGATTAATCCTTTATGACTCTACACATCTTTTGAAATCTGCAATTTATACTTTATGGCGTTAAATTGCTTTTTAGAAATACAATTTATTCATTTATGGCGCCAAACAGCTTTTTTAACTAAAATCCTACTGCCAAGTCTAAAGTCGTCAATATCGACTGTTCGACAGAATCCTTATCGGTGGCCGTCTCACAAATCAGCAAAGTCTTAGGTAGCGTTAACATCACCAATCCTCGGCTCCACAATTTTCAAACGAGCGATCCAAGCTGACATCGACAAAAAATTGCCAACTTGTCCAACATGTCATCCCGGCTCTTACTCATTGATAAGCATCCGGCCCTTTTTCACTTGCGCAACTGCTTCTGTATTCCAATTTTTTTTATTTTTGCTACGTAGTGCGCCATGTTACCAGTTTCCAGTCGACCTGAGCAGGCTGGATTGCGTAATTCGGGACTCAGCAACGGCCATCTGCAACATCAATTTTGATGATGTAGGCTGGCGCCAGGCCACTCTTTCTATCTTTGTTGGTAGACTTCGTCTGAGATTTACAACTGACGTTGCATTGCCGGCTTACGCCTCTTCCATCTGCGCAAGTCAGGATCTGGTTGAGAGTATTCTACATGAAGCATTCGAATCTCATCTCGACTAACTGATCCATGACCTTTCCACCGACTGGAGGGGAGCTGGTCTAATCGTTCCGGAGCAGACAGGAAGACAAAAGCACTGGGACACGATTAGGATGATAGACAGAGTCGAATCCTTAAAAACATATTGTGACCAACACCGTCTGGCTTGCCTTCAAGCTGCAAGTTCGCCACACAGCGGTGCATGGCTAACAGCCTTCCCATCATTGGCTGTTGGTAACCTGGTTGATGACGATTGCCTGAGATTCGCTATAGCTCTGCGCACAGGTTCTAGAGTGTGTGGCCAGCCGGTCGACATATATGGACTCCACACCATTTCATGTAGAAAGAGCGCCGGCAGATTTTCAAGGCACAGCGCTGTCAATGATGTCGTTCGACGAGCACTAGACATCGCTGGCTTGCCAGTTGATCCTCGAACCAGTTAGTCTTGATAGAAGGGAAGGCAAACGACCTGATGGCCTGACGGTAAGTCACTGATATGGGATGCGACTTGTGTCGACACTTTTGCGCCCTCGTCAGTGATAGAATCGGCATAAACCCTGGACATGCAGCAGCGTCAGCAGAGAACCACAAGTGGTCAAAATATGCCGATCTTCTCGACAGATTTGTATTTTAATCGATCGCTGTGGAGACGAGTGGAGTGATAGGCTCTGCCACGCGCGACTTTTTCGGCAGCCTTGGTCTATTAATGACGCGCAACACAGGAGACAATCGCGAATTGACTTGGCTTTACGAGCACCTCTCTATCGCCATTATTCGGGGAAACGCCTTGTGTCTGCTCTCGGCCTGCCAAGCCAGCCGGACATTCGGAGAAAACTATTGACTATGATACAATTATATATAAGGAATCGGGATTTATTGAAATTGAACTAAACAATGTGCAAGTGACGAATAAAGGATTTATCAATTATTTATTGAATTATTAATCTTATAGTTTACTTTTTCACCAAATGAATCAGTGTTATATATTTGATTTTGATTTTTTATTTGTGATTCACATATATTTAATGAAAGTATTTTGTATATTTAATAAAAAAGTGGAGATGAGATAAAAAAAAAATTGTTAACACTAAATTATTTTTATACCTAATTTAAATTTTTGAAATAAAATAATATATATTTATAAAATCATACTTCATGACGCCACACATATTTTTGCAACTATAATTCATCCTTTATGACGTCACCAAGATTTTAACACATAAAACTAATCTTTTATGACGTCAAACAGTTTTTAGCAATTCATCCTTTATGACGTCTCACAGCTTTTGGCAACTAAGGTTTATCCTTTATGAAATCACACATGTTTTTATAGCCACAATTTACCTTTAGTACGTCAAAACACTTTTGAGCACTAATTTTCATTCTGTATGACGCCACACAGCTTTTACCAACTAATGTAATCTTTTCTTATGCAATACAGCTTTTTGCAACCACAATTCATCTTTTATGACGCCACACAGCCTTAATCAATTGAAATCATTTTTTACAACTTTTGACACCGAAAACTTATTCTTTTTTGAAGATAAAAATCTGTATGACGCCAGAGCTTTTTTAAAGAAAAATCATCATTTATAAAGCAACACATCTCTGACACTTATAATTAATTTATTATAACGTCAACGAGCTTTTGGCAACTACAATGTAACCTTTATGACGTCAGAAAGCGTGTGTAAACTAATATTTTATTTCATGGCGCCACACAGCTTTGTGCAACTAAAACCAACCCTCTATGACGCCACCCGCTTTGACCAACTTAAATCATCCCTATTTACGCCACATAGATTTGACAATTATAATAAATTATTTCTGATATCAAATAAAAACTTTGAAACCTACAATTTCTCCTTTATGACGTGAAACAGATTTTGACAACCACAATTAATCTTTTCTGACGACACCATTTCTACCAACTGAAATCATCCTTTATAACACCACACCGATTTTGCTAGCTACAATTCATCTTTTATGACGTCACACATGTTTTTAAACCTACGAACTATTCTTTATGACGTGGAAAAGCTTTTTGCAACTACAATTCATCTTTTATTACGGCACACAACTTGTTGCAACTACAATTCATTCTTTTATGACGCCACGCAGCTTTTATAAACTAACATAATCCTTTTTTCAGCTAAAATAAATATTTTTATGGTGCCAAACAGCTTTTACCAAATATAATCATCCTTTCTTATGCCAACAGCAATTAATCCTTCGTGATACCACGCCATTATTATCAGCTATATTCACCCTGTATGACGACACACAGTTTTTTGCAAGTACAATTAATCTTTTATGACCTAACACAGATTTATCTTTCATGGCGCGAAAGAGATTTGGGAAACTACATTTTATTCTTTCTCACACCACATAGCTTTTATAAACTAAAATTATTTTTATAACATCAAACAGCTTTTGGCAATTACAATTCATCTTTTATGACTCCACTAAACGTTAATCGAAAAATACCCTTCTTTTTATTACGTCACAAAGCTTTCAATAACTACAATTCATCCTTTATGACGTCACATATCTTTTATCAATTAAAACCATTCTTTATGACGCCACACAGCTTTCGGCAATTACAATTAATAATTTATGACGTTTCACAGCTTTTTGAAATTGCAATTCATACTTTATGACGTCAAAGTGCTTTTCACAAGTACATTGGATCATTTCTAACGCCCACGACTTCTCAACAAAAATCATCTTTCATAGCGTTACACATATATTAGCATTTACGATCTATCCATTATGTAGTAACTAAGCTTTTGACACCTATACATTATCTTTTATGACGTTTGTCAGTGTGTAGCAAATTAATCCTTTATGATGTCTTACGGCTTTTGAGTTGCTACAATCATCCTTTATGACTTCACATAGATTTTGACATCCACAATGATTCTTTTATGACTTCAAACTGCTTTTTGCAACAACAATTCATCTTTTATGGCGCCACACAGCTTTTATAAACCGAAATCATCGCCACACAGTTTTTGTAAATTACAATTAATCCTTTATGATATCAAAAAACTGTTTACACCTAAAATGTATCTTTTAGGGATCAAACAGCTTTCCACAAATACAATTCGTTCTGTATGACGTTACACAGCTTTTCCCAACTAAAAATCATCTTTTATGACGCCACAAATCTTTTGGCACTAACAATTCATTTATTATAACGTAAAACAGCTATATGCAACAACAATTTTACATTTATGAAGCAACAAGGCGTTTATAAACTAATATCATTCTTCATGGCGCCACACAGCTTTGGGCAACTACAATTCATTCTCTATGATACCATCCGACTTTTCCCAACTAAAATCATCCTTTATTACGCAATAAAGCTTTTGCCAATTACAATTAATCCTTTATGACGTCACAAAATGTTTCACACCTAAAATTTATCCTTTATGACGTGAAACAGCTTTTGGCAACTACAATAAAGACTGAACGGATTGGGGTTGATCTCAGGTATTTAATTGCTTCCGACCGCAGCAATATGTGACACAAAGTCGGAAGGTGGGAGATAAATCAATCCAGTGCCCCTAAAGGAAGATCATTCAGGCCTAGCAAAAATAGCCGGGACAACACCGTCGGCATTCCCCAGTCATAGCGCCTCAAGCAGTAAGCAATCAACTTACTCCACCCCAAAGAGGGGAAGCAAGGCAAGGGAGGGTGCACCTCCTAGGACAACTCAGAACTGAATACATCAGTCTGACAGATAAAAGGCCACCGAAATGGCTCAGTTCCTGCCGAGCTCATTGTCGAGAACGAATCCTCGACTGGTATTACCCGACTCCATCCCGAAATCCTCAACCAACCGAAGTTAATGAGAAGGTGAATGAGCTGGGGTTGAATCAGGTATTTAGGTATTTAATTGTTTCCCACCGCAGCAATATCTGACAAAAGGTCGGAAGGTGGGGGAAGAATCAAGCCAGTGACCCTAAAAGAGGAGCACTCTGGCCTAGCAAAAATAGTCTGGGCATCCCCGTCGGCATTCCTCGGTCAGGGCGCCTCAGACAGTAAGCAACTTACTCCTCCTCAAAGAGGGGAGGCAAGGCAGGGGAGGGTGCACCTTCTAAGACAAACCAGGACCTTATACATCAGCCCGGCAGATAAAAGGCAACCGAAATGGCCCAGTTCTTGCTGGGCTGAATGTCGAGAACCAATCCTCGACTGGTATTACCTTATCTCATCCCGAAGTCCTCAATCAACCGAAGTTAATGAGAGACTGAACGGGTTGGGGTTTGATCAACACTGAGAAGCCTATGCTTTCAGTATTTATTGAGAATGGAAGAGTTCGTTATAGGTACGGCACCATAACTATTGTTATACAGCTTTTGGCTACAACAATTTATACCTTATGATGAAACATTTTTTATCAACTAAAATCTTCCTTTGTGAAACACGACAAATTTTGGTAATTACAATTTTTTTTAACATATTTCACCCCAAACAAGGCAGGCCGCCACTGTAGATGTAAGGGGTTACTGAGAATTAGGGTGTAGGTTTTAGGTGTCATCCTAAGTTTGGAGCTGTGTAGCGAGATGTTTGTTTACATTAGTTTTAAACAGGGAAACAGGGGGCAAGGCGGGAGTTTCAGAGGCCGGCAGCACGAGGAAATAAGCTTTTAGAGTATGAAGCTCTCCGGTATCTGGGGACCGCCACAGTGAATAAATGGGATTTAGCTGATTGTCGAGTTGGTCTAGTGTATTTACGTCGTGGGGGCACAGGAGCAGCCAGTTCATCGAAACACAATCCATTGAAGTATTTGTAAAACAAGCACAAGGATGCAACATTGCAGCGATGGGACAGGGGCTGGAGCTTGGTGGATAGTGAGGGGCATATTAGATTAGCGACTCTTTTTTTACCTTGTCTAAGAGGGAGATACTACTAGATGATGTCCCAGCCCAGATGTGGAAACAATACTCCATACATGGACGGATGGTGGCTTTGTAGAGATACAGGATAATGTCAGGTGTGAGAAGTTTTCTAGCACGGTAGAGGGATCCCACCTTCTTTGCTGCAGCCTTGACTATGTATTCAATGTATTTGTTCCAATTGATTTTTCTTGTGAAGGTTAGGCCGAGTAGTTTGAATGATGAACTCTCAGGTAGGATGTTATTTGCCATGACTATCGGTGGTTGAAGAGGTTTCTTGTAGTTATTGAAGGAAAAGAGCTTTGTCTATGCAGCATTAAAAGTTACCAACCATTTATGACTGCACTCCACTACAGCATGGAGGTCATTTTCTAAGGATTCAGCCATTACCTCGGATATGATCGCGTCCGTTTTGCCCACATGACGAGAGTAGAGCGTGGTGTCGTCAGCAAATATTCCTATCTCAGACTCAATGTCATCAGGTAGATCGTTTATGAAGATCGGGAACAATAAAGTTCCAAGGATAGATCCCTGGAGTACATCAGCATTTATGTGAGGTTGCTTAGATGAACGGCCATCGAGAGCAACCTGGATCTTTATTTTGGTTAGGAAGGATCTAATTATATTAAGTAATTGCCCAGTAATACCATATGAGCGTATTTTTAGGAGAAGCCCTTTATACCATACCTTGTCAAAGGCCTTGGATATATCAATCGCCACTGCCTAGCTTCACCTGCCTTGTCCAGTGTATGATATATGAGTTCAGAGATGGTCGTTAGGATGTCCGCAGTAGATCGTGCTTGTCTAAATCCATATTGGCGGTCAGAAAGAAGTTTAGAATAAACAAAATGTCGGACTATCGCTAGATTGATTAAGGATTCAAAGATTTTAGCAAAGATTGGGAGTAGACTGATTGGGTGGTAGTTCTTAAGATCAGTTCTATCCCAAAAATTCTTTAAGACTGGTACCACAAAGGCATTTCCCAGCTGTCGGGGAAGCAAGATTCGACTAGGCATTTGTTGTAGAGTTTGGAGAGGACAGGGGCCAGTTCAGCAGAGCATTTCTTTATTACTATTACATGTATAAGATCAGGTCTACAAGCTTTGGAGGTGTCAAGGTCTTTTATGATGTCTCTGACCTGGGGGGAGTGATGATAAGGTTTTCAAGTGTAGCTTCGGTCTGCAATGGGAATTTAGGAAGAGGGTGGTTTTCTGAGTCCAAAGTGGAGTTTGTGGCGAAACGCTGGGCAAATAGTTTAGCCTTATTAGTTGTTGTGCAAGCGACATCATTGTGGTTTTATAGTGGGGAGATCGTTGATTGACCATTATTCACCACACTTATGTATATTTTCCAGAAATCGCGAGTACCTAGTTTCTGTGACTGAATGCGTTTTTTTGGTTATCTCTGTATACCTTCTCTTTGCTTCACCTATCACTGCCTAACAATTATTTCTTGACTTTATAAATTTCTGTCTATTCGCAGTTGACTCATGGCGGCCGAATTTTCGGAATGCTTGCTGTCTCTCAGCAATGGCAGTTGTACATTCTGAGGTGAACTATTGAGGAGAGTGGGGTCTGCTGAAGAATTTTCGCATGGGACATGTTCTTTAATGCCTGATTTGACCCATTCAGTTAACTCATTTGCACACTGATCAGCATGGAGTGAGAAGGTTTCCTCCATGTGGCGTCGCTGATGTGATTACTGATGAACTCAAAATCAGCCTCCTCGTAGTATCTTGTTGTTTTGAGCAACGGCTCTTCAACTTTTGGGCGAGTTTTTAGAGTGATATAAATCATTACCACAATGTGATCAGCATTCCCGAGCAGGCTATGAGCTTTCGTCACACAAGCCTCAGGCAGTGATGTCAAGAACAGGTCTAGAAGTGAGGCTTGCTGGTCTACTCGATAAGGGGTGCGAGTCGAGAAATCAACAGTCTAAGAGAGGGAGGGATCTAAGGGAAATTATACGTAGAGTTTCCGGCTGCGTCAGTAAGGCTGGAGGATCCCTACCAGTCACGGTGGTGTGCATTAAAATCCCCAAATACATGTATCTGGGCATTTGAGTCAAGTGAGAGTGTTCCAGAGACAGAGTTTAGCAGGGTACAGTTCTGGGTCGAAGGCGAACGGTATGAGAAATATAAGTAACTAACGCTGTGATGTAAAGTCAATCTAAAGCACATGTAGTCTTAGTCATCTGATTCTAGCCTATTTTTTCTAGTCAGGAGGAGGGTGTTACGAACATAAACTCCTATCCCGTACATATGTTTGTCAGAGTCTTTATGGTAGAGTGGGAGGTAATTAGTCATGTCAAAGTGATTAGAGGGGATTGAGTATTGAAGGTTTGTTTCACTCAGTGCTAAGATATTCGAAGAGTTTGTTAAAAGAAAGGTTTCTACGTCGTTGATGATGGTTCTAAGTTCCAGGATATTTGTGAATGTGAGCCTCAAGGGCGGAGGCGAAGATGTTTTTTGTTGGGTGTCTGGTTTAGGTTTTATTTTTTTGCAATGACATGTTTTTTTGAGATAGAGTGGGTGGGTATGCTGGGTACTTGTTAGGTGACAATAAGCTCACACAAGTAGTCCATTAGTCGCAACCTGGTCTATGGTGGTTCTGGTCTCGGGAAAGTCCACCGGGGATAACTGTAGGGTCCCTTTTCCATGCGCGACATGCCACGTACAGCTACTAAAGGTATTATACATCTGATGATGGAGCAGCCGTTCTTAGCACTACCTAAAATTTGAGCTCTTGTCCTGTCAGTCGGATACAGCAGCCAGACAAGCTGTCTAACCTGTACCCTCAACCTGTTGGAACAAGAGCTACCCAGACTGGTCATGTAAGACTTAGTGACGAAAAAACTTTCCCCAAGTTGCCCAGATAGAGAGAAAGGAGAAACGGCATTCATTGTCCTAGTAAGAGAACAAGGCCAGGCACTGGGTGTCTTTGGGGCGTCCCAGCGCTGATACCTCTGTTCATGACTAATATCCAAAAAAGGAGTGTATAGGCTAATGATAGGCAGATCTCATCTACTCCTTAAGTAATTGTAGGTTTGCAAACCGAATATTTTGTTCGAGATTCCAGCTCTAGGAAGGTTGTCGATCAGTTCTAAAGAGGCATCCCTCACCAACGGTTTGCTGCCACGACGTAAGTGGTTAGTAGCAAAGTTTTATTACTAGAGATGTCCTTCTCCTAGATGGATAACCTGACAAGGTCTACGGGTCCAACACACCGAGAGGGGAAATAGCCTGCGCCCGTGTACTAGTCAGGTATTTCTAAGCCCCCGCAGGTAAAAAAAAACTTTATATATATATATATATATATATATATATATATATATATATATATATGTGTGTGTGTGTGTGTGTGTGTGTGTGTGTGTGTGTGTGTGTGTGTGTGTGTGTGTAGATAGAATAAGTTTACTGTACACTCTAGAGGGAACGGAACGTTGAAGATAAGTTCCCCTCTCACAAGTAAGTACAAATATGAGAGAGACAGCCATAACTTTAGGCCAGAGTGTGAGTTCAGGAATTACTTGAGTATGAAATCAATAGACAGGCAATAAAAGAGTATATATAGATAGATAGATATCAAGAATTAAGTACATTTAAATCATACACATACAACTAAGTTCATTTCAATAATAGACATTAGAATTTAGAGAAAAGTAATATGTGAGTGGCCAATAAAGAAAAAAAAGTGCTTATCTGCGCGTCGATGGCAGGGAAAAAATATCGGGGCCTTGATTTGTGTGCCAATCCTATGCATGACCACACAGGAGGGCCACCTATTTAAGGATAGAATTTGACATGGAGAGGAGTATCTTTTCGCACACTGTTCGAAGAATATTTTTTTTCCTTTGGTTTAATTTAGGCCGTCTTTTTTATATGCATATCATTGGCCGAGTAACAATAGTGGTCGGGATATATATTATTTTAAATAGCAATAATTATCAATTGCCTACCCCGTCTATTAGTATTGATACATTGGAGATAACCAAATTAATTAAATAATTCATTAGCCGGCGAGCGGTTGAGTTCAGGAATTACTGGAGTATGAAATCTACAGACAGACACTAAAACAGTATACATAGATAGATATATATCAATCATTAAGTACATTTACATCATACACATAGAACTAAGTACATTTAAATAATACACATTAGAATTTACAGAAAAGTAATATGTGAGTGGCCAATAAAGAGAAAAATGTGCTTATCAATTACTATGATTTTACACAAATGTTTAATCCTTGAATTTACCCTTTTTTATATCTAACAGTTTTCTGCAGCTGCAATTTATATTTTATGACGCAACACAGCTTTTATACAACTAAAATCATCTTTTATGACGACAGTTTCATCAATAGAAATCACCATTTATTACGCCACCCTCGTTTTGGTAATTACAATTAACCGTACAGATTTTGGGAGCTAACATCTATCGTTTATAATGCCACACAGATTTTGGTAACTAAAATTCATCTTTTATGACCCTGAAGATTGTTAGCAACTAAAATCAGCCTTTATGACGTCATAGCTTTTGACAATTAGAATTAATCTTTTATGACGTCACAAAGATGTTGCCAAATACAATTCCCAATTTATGACGCCACCCGGCTTTTGTTAACTAAAACCATTCTTTTTGATGGCACACAGATTTTATCAACAAAAAATTCCTGCATTATGCCACACAGCTTTTGGCAACTACATGTTATTCTTTATGACGTCATTAATAAACTAACATCATCATTTATGAGGTCACACAGCCTTTGGCAATTACAATTAATTTTTTATGATGTGAGGCAGTTTTGGCATCCGGGATTCATCCTTTATAACGCCTGACAGATTCTGGCTGCTACAATTCATTATTTTATTATCTCTATGCAACTTTTATCAACTAAAATTATCCCGTATGATGCACACAGCTTTTAGCAATGAAAAGTAATCTTTTAGGACGTTCTAGAGTTTTGACACCTACAGTTTATGCTTAATGATGTCAAACAGCTTCTGGCTACTAAGATTCATCCTTCATGAGGCCACACACATTTTATCAATTAAAATCATCCTTAAATGAAGCTACACGTTTTTTTTTTGCAATTACAATTAATATTTTATGCCTAACCACAGCTTTTGATACATACAATTTATCCGTTTGACGCCACACAGCTTTTATCAACTAGAACGATCCAAACAGCTTTTAGCAATTAAAATTAATTCTTTTATTACTGTAAAAGGATTTTAGCAGCTTTGATTAATCTTTTATGACGTGAAATTTTTTACTAACTGAAATGAGACTTTATGACGCCACACAGAGTTTGGAAGCTACAATTCATCCTTCATGACGCCAAACAACTTATTTAAACTGAAATAATCACTTATGACACCACACGGCTTTTGGCTATTAAAATTGATCCTTTATAACTTAACACAGCTTTTGCGATCTACAATTAATCGGTACTTTGTTACTTTGAGACCAGCGCTTTCCGGTGGTTTACGGTAAACGCCGGAAAGCCCCGAAACGAGACGAATAAGCAGACGACATCTAAGCATTCAAAATGAATGAAACGCTTAACTTGCAAACTGGTTGAAACGCGATTGCAACATGAATTTTTACATGGTATTACTGGCTGTCGATACTCCTGAAAGAACAATAAATTCATGTCAGGACCATAAATTGATTGCTAAAGAAAAAAATGCAAAAAAATGTGGAAATAAATGCAAGATCGCTAAGCGAACTAAACTCACGGATAAGCACTCTTGGAGATGCCTTAACGCCAGCTGCAGAAGCTGGTTTTCGCTGAGGAATAATACATTTTTCGAACAGGCTCATTTGGACATAGGGCAAGTGTTAAAGCTAATATATTTGTGATCCCAAGACCTGGACACCACTAATGCAGCACTAAACGAAGGCGGGATCGGATCCACTAAAACAATAACAGATTGGAAGAATTTCCTGCGTGATGTGTGCCATCAACATTTCTATCCTAGAAAAATCGGAGGCCCAGGGTATACGGTGGAAATTGATGAATCGATGTTCAACCGGCGAAAAAACAACGTTGGACGATGTCTCCACCCGCTCTGAGTCTGAGGCGGATACGATCCCGCAGAGAAGGGGGGTTTCCTGATAACAGTCCCAGACAGAAGCGCCGAAACCATCCTTCCAATTATAAAGAAGTGTGTGTTGCCAGGGATCACAATAGTGCCCCACTGTTGGCGAGCATATAGCAAACTAGGAGAAGAAGGGTTCATACATCTAACTGTGAAAATTTCGTGGACCCGAAAACTAAAGCTACTACGAACCACGTAGAGCGAATGTAGAAGGGAGCGAAGCAGCGAAACAAGAAAAAATGCGGGAAAAACTTTTCAACTTACCACATGATCTTGTGTCTAACCTGCTGGAGAGGTAAATAAAATAAGATTACAAGCTTGCCTCCAGGAATCGGTTATAAAGTGGATAAGATCATTTCTTTGTGATCGTACATAAAGGGTGCAGATAAATGGCAGTCTGTCAGCTGAGAGTGGTGTTTGCAATGACGTTCTCCAAGGCTACGTGCTGGGTCCTATTCTTTTCTACTCTATATCAACGACATGCCGAACGTGATTAGAGGAAACGCGCTTCTGTTTGCAGATGGTGTCAAATTAGGAGCGAAATTGGTCATCTCAAATCTATCCTTCAACGTGCGTAAAAATGAGTCATTGAATGGGACTTATACCTCAATATCGATAAATGCTACCATATTGCTGTCGGCTCTCCTTCCAACTCGGCTTTTACTTACTTTCGATGGTGGTACAGCTCAAGAGGCGAATGAGACAAAAGAGCTTGGCCTTCTGGTCGACTCGTCCTTCAAGCCATTTAAACATTGCATTCAGGCTGCAAACAAAGCAAGGAACACTCTATTTCTCATTCAACGTTCTTTCTTCAAACTCACTCCTGAAATATTTCTCCCACTTTATGTCTCCCTCGTCAGACCCCTGTAGGAGTATGGTGTTTATGCCTCTACTCCATATCTAATACGTGATATCCAGCATCTGGCGAGAGTTCAACGACTGGCTGCTCGAATGGTGCAGGGTCTATGGGATCTGCCCTACGAAAAGCGACTCAAGAAGCTTATCCTTTCCTCTCTTGAGCGCCGACGTTCACGTGGTGATCTAATTTTGACTACAATCTCCTCAGTTATGATTTCCCTTGAAACCTATTAATCACTCCTGCACCAGAAAGAGGTCTACGCGGGAATTACCAGAAACTATTTCACCGGCGATTTCGATTGAACTGGAAAGGGGTAACTTCCTCAATTAAGATACGTAAAACTTGGAATGGAATTCCAGGAGATATAGTAAACGCGCCAACGACGCAGCAATTCAAAGCGAAATTGACAGGTGCTGGGCTACTGTATCCTCTTCTGTTTTAATTTCTACTACGTTTTTTCCTACATGGCAACTGAAACATGCTTGCCAAATTTATTGAATTGAATTTAAAAGCCGGCGTTGCCCGAGAATGGTTTATTTCCATGTTGTGTCTTTTGTGGTTTTTTTGTTTTTTTTTTTACTGATGACTTACTGCTTGTCGAGGCCCGGGAGTCACTTGAAGAAAAGTTATGATACCGTCGGTTGGACATTGAGTGCCGCCGCGCGAGGATTAGAAAACAACCGTGGATTGGACAAAAGATTTCTTAAGAGGAATTAATTATCCAAGAGTACGGTTTAACACCTATTTATTTACATTAGACTTGAAGACGACCACGTCGAAGTCAACTGGGAAACAGATCCGTGGTATTTTGAACGCTCAAGGAAAGAAACTTTGTTCATGGAATCTGCGCTAGGTCTTTGGTACGAATAGAGAGAAAGAAAATCCCTTGTGATTGTAGCCAGGCGGGTTCTTGCTGTGAATGTTTTACAGGGAAGACGAGGGGTTGGAGCTCAGTCGGGCACCTACAATGAACATAACGCTAGGGTAGAGACAGGCTAGCAACATCTCTTCTGTACGAAAGGGGCTGCAAAAAAGAGAAGAGATAATCCCCCACTCGATTACGAAGTCGATTTTGTACTTTGTTCAGGCAAGAAAGGGTGCTCTGAGCCGAACCTGTCCAAATATGATAGCAGTACTCTATCTTAGGACGAATCTGGCTCTTATACAGGGGGAGGATTGCGCCAGGAGCAAGGTATTTTTCTTTAAATTATACCATTTGTTTTTTCTTTCAAAATATTATTTGTTTGTTTTTAAATATAATGAAATAAAGTAAAACTTAATTAAATTTTTGAAAAGTCAAAAATTTCTTCTTTTTTTAATAACAAAATGTTCAAATAGTTTGTTTCATTTACGAAGAAACATTGCTGCATTGGTGTTAATGCTTTACGCTATTTCATTTTTTTTAAATTAAATAAAGAATGATAAAAATAAGAAAAGTTAACGTAAGTGTGTCCGGCTCGCTGCATTAAAACGTATGAAAATTTAATTTGATGAGCAAATAAGGGGAGGCTTAATCCAAATAATAATTGATGATAGTAAAAAGAAAGGAAAGAATAATCACGCATGCAAATTTATTTTGTATGAGAAAATAAGTGAAGGTATAATCTTAATAATAACTGATAATAAAAAAGAAACGAAATTATTTCTTTTACTTTTAATAAAGACACAAAATATTCCATAATTATTATTATTATTAGTAGTAGTAGTAGTAGTAGTAGTAGTAGTAGTAGTAGTAGTAAATAAATTTGTATCAAAATTACCAAAATGTTATGAATAAATGCGAAAGTTTTTGTTTCGTTCTCACAACAAAGTTATGAATGAACTGTTTATTAGTTATCATTTTTATTTCAAGAATTTCCAGTATCGATTTTTCCGTGGTGATAACGAGCGGGCGAATCAAGCTAGTAGTCAATAATAGATGTCCAACAAATGCGGAGATTAGTGATTGAAACCGAAACCTTTGGATCATCGGTCTGACACTCAACCAAGTTATTTACCTCCAGGAGGTTACGCTAGACCAACTGAGGTATGTGAGTTGGTCATATGTCTTGCAATGCTAAGCATTTTCTAGCTGTATTCGCTTAAGGATAGACAGCTGATTCCACTTCTGCTATCTAATTAAGATTGCCTCCGTTTGAAGAATGTTCCTAGGCGGATAAAATCTATTTTGACAGTAACTTAATCGAAATACATTATGGTTGTTCAGAACGGGGATCAATGATATAAAAAAAGAATTACGAATCAGAATCAAATCGATTTTGCAAGATCAATGCGATTAAAAATAAATGTCCGAGAAAGAGACTCGTGTTTACGTCGTTTTGAATGTCTTTGTTACGTTTGGGAAGTAATGAGACATTTTAGTATCATGCAAAACCCATTGCTTTCATAGACCGTCAGGATGGGGGTGTTTACTTTGCCAAATAAATATAGCTCTGAGCGGAACCTGCTCTGGGCTCGGCGTGCTGGGTTCAAGTTCTGTCGGGGTTACTGTATGACTTTCCATAATACCTCCTGGAAAAAGTATGAATTCAGATATCCTCCCTGCATGTATGGAGTATATAGTAGGATAGAGGACTTTCTTAGCCTTTTGACTAGGATCAAAATGTAAATAAAAATTTCAAACCAATTTGGGGATATCTTAAGTAGGATGGCTCCTAGAGTAAATGTGGTATTGTGGTGACTGAGATTATTCGAGTTAAGAGTGGAATAGACATGTCTTATCATATTTTGCCAAGGATGACCAACGACATCTATTTCCCCATACTTTTGATGGCCTTGTGCCTAATTTGTTCCAAATGTAAATTTTTATATTGCGTGCAAATTTATATATCAAAGTGTAGTATCTGTTCTGATGTTATACTTTTCTGTCCGAGGTCAGTGAAGGTGAAATCTTTCTTGGCTTGATTTTTTTAGTTTTTTCCTACCCAGAGAGTCTTTTGAGGGGAAGCTGGGCATCCCCACAACCTTGTGTCTAACTTTGCCCTCTTGGAAGAGGGGGTAAGTAAATAGAAACTAGACTTTCAAACATTGATTGTGTAACTTGTCTAGGGGAAGGAAAACTCCCAAATAAAACTAGTCTGTTTATCCCGGTATAGTTTCCAGTGGTTATGGACTTCTCTTGCCACTCGATTCAGACAATACCTGTTCAGGAGAGGCGCGGTCGGTGACTGCGAAATCCTTGTTTCACTATAGACTCTCCAAGCAGACACCCTTGCAGGAGGAGTCCATTGTTTCTCTCTCGACTGAAAGGAGACCAATATCTCTGGCGTTAATTTAATTGTTTTTTTTTGTTTGTTTGTTTGTTTTGGATTCTTTGTTTGTTTTGCATCTCGAATATAGGTTCTATCCGTCAATAGTTTATCTTTGGAATAAGATTGTCATCGTTAAACGCGCAGATTGGAGGTGTGTGGTGTGTGTGGGGGCAGTTGACAAAACTGTCATTTACTGAATCTGAGTTGTCAACCTACAAACCTTTCGGTAATCTATTGTTGACCTTTTAACATTTCAATCGCCTTTGTATTGTCAAAAATTCTATCGCTATAGCAACACAGCCTTCCGGTTTGAACCATATAGAAAGACAATCATCAAACTTAAGCCGATTTTCTTCCTAGAATTAGCTTTTCGTTGGCCTGGTCAAATAAGACTGTCCATTCCTGGATCAATCTTTTGGGTTAAATTTGATCCAAAGATTGATCCTCTCACTGATTACTGACGATGGCCACACATCAATGTATTATTGGAAGGATTACTGGCGACTGTCTTCAAGATTAATCTGACATAATCTTAGAAAATGTCGCGTGTAAGATTTAGTACGCCCGTCGTGTTTGTGTTCGACTAACCGTGATAAGGATCTGGTTGTGATTATGTAAATATGGCGGCCACCATCAAGCAGACGATAACGTTGAACTTTACAAGTCGACATGATCAGTTCTCAATCATTCAATCTTGTACAGTAATTGAAATTTAATTCGCTATAAGACTCTCTCTCTCTCTCTCTCTTTCTGTCTCTCTCTCTCTCTTCCTCTCCCTCTCTCTCCCTCTCCTTCCCGTCGATTTAGAATGCTTGAGTTTCAAATAACAATTCCATCATCCAGAAACTAATCTAATCTGATCGATACTTGTCGTATTTCACCACCGGAAATACATTTATCGACGGAAAAAAAGAAAGCATTTAAAAGGAAAGTGGAAGGTATATTTTTTTTACTTGTTGGGTAATGAATTTGAATATTTTTCCACATAATAAATAGTTACAGGATGACAAAAAAAATGCCACCCATAAAATCGTTGATAAAATTCACAATTCTTTCTACGGTTCAACCATATTTGGTACAAATAAATTTCAGTCAATGCCTGAATTGTGCACCAGGATTTAGTCATGAATTTCTAACAGTCTTTGTTTTGTCGCCGTTCAATGATATTCTCCAAATGTGCGAAATCCATTCAAGATCCCACCTTCTACTGATTTGATGATCACCAAAGTGTCACCAAATAGACTTTTGAAGCGTGGCGAGTTAAAACCCCACCAGACGATTGTTTATGAAAGTCACTGCACTCCATCAAGTGCACTGCATACGTGGCAATATCGATGGGATCATTGGTCTTTATTGGCTTGAAGATGAGATGATCAACGTTCAGTGATAATTAATACTGAACACTACCGTTAATGGAGTACTGTTGCCACATCTGGGGAGGTGCTGCTCAGATCACCATTTCCTGCATTTACAGAGTACAAAACTGACTTCGAAATCTAGTGGGCGATGTTTTTTTCTCCTCCCTACTACCTCTCTTTCTCACAGAACAGACGTTGCTAGTCTTTCTCTACTCTGTCGTTATATTCATAACAGGTGCTCGGTTGGGGTTCGATCTGTAAAATATTCACAACAAAAACTCGTCTAGCTACAATCACTGTCAATAATTTCCTCTCTCCCCCCCCTCTCTCTCTCTCTCTCCCCTCTCCCTCTCTCTCTCTCTCTATCTCTCTCTATCTCTGGGTCTGCCTAAAACTAAACGAAACTTCTATGAGCAAAATTTATTTTCTAAAAATACCAGTCTGTGTAACACAATACAACAGGGCTGCTTCCCAGCTGACTACAACATGGTCGTTTTCAAGTCAAATGTAAACAAATTCTTGTTGAGTGGTCGTATTAAATAATCAAATTGTTCCCAATTATCACAATCATTACCAATCATCACAGTGTTGTCTCACCGTCTACTTGATACTCATTAACTCTTATCCTCGAGTGGCCTTTGGACCTTGATAAGTGGTGACACCTTATTAAAAATACATTTCAGCAACCTCAAGCAGACGAATATTATTGAATTAACCCCATCGAATGGGCAATGACAGGTACTAACTTGAAAGGCTAGAGTGGGCCTGGGAGTAATTGTAACTAAAGCTCCCAAATTGGCGCCTCACGAGCGAATATAGTCTAATGTCATAAGTAGGGTAAATGCATTTACTGATATGTACAGTAATTGGTCTACGGCATTTTCGGTGTCCAACAAGAAGGGCCGATATGTGAGAATAGAAGAAACAACATATTAGTGGTGGGTTCGGGAGTGGTTTAATGGATACCTATTCAAACTAAGTTCAAATCCAGTCAATACTATTACAATCAATTACAGTGTAATACCATAAGAAAAACAACGAATATCTTTTTTCTAGATAGAGCTGAACTAGCAACTTGTGTTCAATTAATCGGTTTCTATATGTATTGTATTTGGGTAATACGAAGTCTAAAAAGGTCGATATGCTATACAAAAGAGAGAAATGAAAACAGCCCATTTTTTTCAAGTTGTTTAGTGTTTTAAAAACATTTCTATTGCGTTCTCGTAAAATCTGTATTTATTCTAAAACTGTAACAGTTTCCGTCCCTTTGCCTGGGGATGCAATTGAAAATTAAGCTCTATGCCAAGATAAAGCACAACTTTTCTCGATTACAATTTTACGAGGGGTCGAATGGTGGTATATTTTACAATAGTATCATCATGACCGAAGACCCATAAAAAGGAGATACTACGTTTTGCTTTATTTTATTTTTAACTTGAAAATTATAGAAATAAAAAGTAAGAATAGAAATGGTAATATGGGGTTCAGGGCTGGGAGCAAGAGTACGCAGGAATAATTATTTATTTCCGGACAACACCTGGTGTTTTGCAGGGTTAATAATGCATATCAAAACTTGTAATCGATTAACATGATTCTTCTATTTAACATCATTTTAACGAAAATTTGGATTCCTCTGTGTCTTTGTTCGTGCTCGCTTTCTCTCTCTCTCTCTCTCTCTCTCTCTCTCACTCTCTCTCTCTCTATCTCTCTCTCTCTCTCATTCTTCATAGCATAACACACTTCAAAATTTCGTACCCAATCAGTGTAATTACTTTCTTGGCAGACCACGTAAGTAACCAGATGAACATTAAAACTCAGTCCAATTATTAAACTTTTGTAGAAAGGATGAATAGGGTGGAAAAGTTGGGAACCTTTCTTGTATCCTATCAGGACTTTTCACGGCTGACATTTTCTTAATTCCGGGGTTTTTTATCCTGCAAGGAATTTCGGAAAAGAGAGATTTCCATAAATCATCAATGATATTCTGCTGTCACCTCGACACCTTCAAAAGAGCACTTATTCCCACCTTGATTGATCGGGCATCATGACCCGAAATACCAATTAAGCGAAAATAGAAAACGCGTGATCGAAGCTAATGGATACATTTGACGACTATGGGATCGCCTATGACGAATTCAAATCATATCGGGACTAATACGTTTGAGAAAGTTACGAATTCACATTTCTTCGTTCATCTTCTTATATATAAAGTAAAGGCAGTCGGTTTCCCGATTTTTGTCATCGATAGTTTTCGTTCTACAAAATCAATATTTGATTCTGCTTCTTACGCACTTTTGGTGAATCGTTTTAGCATGTTTTTTAAGAACAATAAAATTTAATTTGATGCAATTCTTTCCAGAAAATACTTTGACCGGGTCGGAATTATTTTCATACGCATAACTAAAGATTTTAAAAGAAGAAGTAACTCTTTATTTAAGAATACAGAATGACCTCCCTTTTTAGCGGAATAGAAAAATCAAATTGCAATTAAATACACTATCAGACAAAGCCGGGTAGGTAGAGCTAGTCTATGCATGAAATAAATCATTGATAAAGTGTTTTTGTATTAAATGATCCGAAGGTGGTTGATATGCTGTAAAATGATGGAGCAAAACATATTCGCAAATGCAGATTTTAACATTTCGTTGCGCAATGGAGGCATTTAGCACCCCATACCGCTCCCTAATGGATTAAGCTGTTACAGGAATAACAGATCGTAAGAAATATAAATGGAAATGCGTGGATCCAGAAAGTGAGAGTAACCGACAGATCTCATAGCAGGGGACGTTTGTGAATAGGATTATTTTAACACGTCAGTTGAAGAGAATTTCGTTAGGGAGCGAGCAAGACAGACGTAAAAAAAATGTAGCATTACGGGGACCAATTCTTAGATCCCATCAAAGTATCCGGACGGCAGATCATCATGTACATGGCTTGAGTCTTGTTGGTTTGATGACACGTAGCAGAAGTTCGTTCTCTCTCTCTCTTCTTTTTTTTCGTTGCTATGTGATGATACGTATAAATTATTGCAGCGGTCATAAAAAATGACAGCATAAAATCATTAAGGTTTTACAAAACACGGCCGCTCTCTCCCGCGCTTCAGAACAAAGATTCCTGGTTTGGGATGGGTGCTAGTCTAGCCACTATGAATATCTGTGATACAGCAAAGCAGTCTGTCTATGAATCACTATATATATATATATATATATATATATATATATATATATATATATATATATATATATATATATATGTGGAGAAAGAGAAAGAGAGAAAGAGTAATTGCTCTATACTATATATATAGAGAGAGTGATATATATATATATATATATATATATATGTATATATATAGAGAGAGAGATAGAGAGAGAGATGACTCTATACTAATATATAGAGAGTGATATAAAGTGATATATAGAGTGATGATGCTATACTATATTAATAGATGAGGAGAGAGAGTGATGACTCTATAGTAATATATATATATATATAACTCGAGCTTAATGGGTGACAAAACAAGTCACATCTTAGTATATATATATATATATATATATATATATACGATGTCGTATGTATGTGTGTGTGTGTGTGTGTCTGTGTACTTCCATCTATCACGCAAAAGTTAGCGACTAAAACACGTGCTTTTTCCTAGCCCAAGGCGAAACCATTTCAAGAGGTGATAGGAAGCAATAAAACAAATAGCAAGTCAGACAACAACCCCAGACTAACCACTCTGCCTGAAATAAGTCAAAGATGGGTGAGTTTTTTCAGAAATGGGTGTGATTTTTTTCAGAAATGATAATAATAATTTATATATGAAAAATTAAACTACTGACGTAATTCTATGATTTAAGTATTATATCTAGATAAATAGAATAGTATAAGTGTTTCTGTCATTTTTGACGGAGGATATATCTTATTATATATATTTATATATATAAATAAAGCGAGTTCCGCACGAGCGTTGAACACTGTGGACAGCAATTTTGAGAACACCATTCCAAAAGAAAACTTCCAGATGTGTTTCCAGCAGTGTATGGATCGATGGGCTAAGTATGTACAAGCACAATGGGCTTACTTTGAAGGAGAGTAGAGTCTCAACCCCGTCACGTATTTGAAATATTTTTTATCGCCTAAGATCAGACACTTTTTAGACAGCCCTCGTATATATATATATATATATATATATATATATAGAGAGAGAGAGAGAGAGAGAGAGAGAGAGACAGACAGACAGACAGACAGACAGACAGACAGAGAAACATAAAAAAATATGATGAAATTATACTTGTTTAAAAGAGTGATAATACAAGTGATTCCATGGGAACATATCTACGTGAGAATATAGTGAAAGGGAAATTTCCCAACGGAAAGACTGAGCAAATCCTTTCTTTTCTTCAGTATTAAAATCTCTTGGAGATTGAACGCCATGAAATCGCAAAATTCGCAGCAGATTGAATGTTACCAAATGTCATTACTTTGAATTACTCACCATTTGAATAAGCCGAGTAATTTCCCGATTTTCGACGAATTCCTCTGTGAAGGCGGGAGAGACTCGTAATTCGAACAAAAGGGGAAATAGTTCTGGGTTAAATTAATGGCCGTCATAAAAGCAGATTCTTGTTTGAAATGAAAAGAAGAAATCCGGCTTGTTAAATGAGAGGAGCATAACGAATAATTTGCATTCGAATGGGATTGAAACACCATTTCAAACTAATGGCAGAAACCTTTGAGATGAGGAAATCTCGGAGACAAACGACAATGTAATAAAATAAGTAGTTAAAGGTTGCTTCTAATAATTTAGTGATTTTAACAAGCATTAATGACGAAGGAAGTCAGCCAGGATATATATATATATATATATATATATATACTAGAACAGACTTGTACCTGTCCCAAGACAGGTACCATTAATTCCCCGAAGAAACTTTTGAACCATTTTTGTCTCCTTACAAATTACAAAGATCAAAATCAAGATATAATGCTGCTAAATCAATTATCAAGAATCCTTATTCCAATTTTGATCATAAATCTATTAAATAATTTTGATTTATGAAAATGTCTAACATTTAAGGGTGTGGTACAAGTATTGGCGCCCCTTTTGTTGGAGCTGGATTTTCTCCACATTAAAGGCCAACCTTGTGCCTGACTTAGCCTCGTGGGGAGACAAGTAAATCGAGACAATTATGTTGTCGCATTAAAACAGCGCGCAAGCTGACTTCGACGACTATGAATTGTATATAATGTCATGGATCGCCAAGCTCTATCAAGATTACAGTCAAGTGTCAACAAACAAAAGACTGACGGATGTCGGTTTAAAGGTTGGGGGCTGATGAAAGCGAAGCTTGTCGAACTTAATACAATACAACGAGTAACTGTTGTTCTTTCTTTTTTTAACTTAGTCTCTTCCTTTTTATGTGTTTTCTAGTTTTCTCTCCTTTTCTCTTTCTCATTTTAGAAACCGCGAGGAAGAATTCAGAGTTCGTAATTCTTCTTTATACATGACGGATGTGCGTTCCAACTTGACTTCGAGTTTTATATGTTTATCGGAATGAATAAATTCAATATTACTGAAATTTTGAGATGAGGATTGATAAGTCGCGTAATTTTCGTTATTCGGACTACATCTTGAGTGTTATCATCGCAACGTTTCGGCCGCATTTTAAGATGAAAAATGTAGTCCGAATGCGAATAAATTCTTTTTATAAAAAGATGTTTGTCCACTCCTTTTACAAAGCGTTCAATTTTCAGCTGATGGTCTTCCAGTATGAAGTCCCAAATCAGCCCAGCTTATTGATTCTCTCGAGAGAATTAATAACGCTCAACACGCTGTACAAACCAAAACGTGCAACAGTGAAATCACCCATTCACATTGCACAAGGCTATTGCGTTTAAGGATCATTGGAAGTGTGGGCTTAAACGTTATAAGCAATGGTATTGTCACTGTTTGAACTGGGGAATGTAACTATCGTACTCTCGGGAGCTGGTGATCCATGCTATAACAATAAGAGCCCTCCCAAAGACGCCATCACGGCACGGACACACCACGTTACACGCCCCGACCGACAATAGTGTCACATAGGAGTCTTCATAAAAAATTTAATTCAGAGAATCTTGCTTAACTGGTGTCTAATGACTATGCATTTAATTTAGTATAAATCTGAAATATTTTAATTTTCAAATAGGAAGTTGTGTCCATATTATACTCCTACAGACCATTTAAAATACTCTAAAAAAAGTGAAATTTGGAGAATATTGATTTATTGAGTTCTAATATATATTGAGAAAATTTCACAAAAATCGGAGATATATGATTTTTACGCAGAGTCACCTTGCTTATTTTGCATGAAACTAAATTAAACTAAACATAGCCCACATTATGCATCCTTACGTCAAGAAGTTGTGTTCCGTAATTCATAATGATTGGTTAATTAGTTTAGGAGTGTATCGTATACATAGAAATATATAAACATATATATATAACAAACTTTATATATATATATATATATATATATATATATATATATATATATATATATATATATATATGTATATATATATATATATATATATATATATAAATTAATTAAGTTCAAACATTAACAAAATGAACAAAACCAATACTTTTCAAAAGTGCTCAATATATATTAGAGCTTTTTATATTAAAACTTACTGTATATATATATATATATATATATATATATATATATATATAGTAAGTTATGAAAATATATTTATGGCAATTAAGTTACACAGGGCGTCTGGGTTTTATCCCTGTAGGGAATTTTCAGGCTAATAGAATTCGTGTTACTGATTGTTTTGTATATATATGTGGTGTTTAGTCTTGCTGGCTAACCAATAAGATATTTTCTTATTTTTTCCCACGAGTTAATGTTTTCCTTAGCCAATGACTGAGCTTCTCTCAAACAAAGGTTCGGCTGCCCTTTAATTGGCATTTTTTCTTTTGTTTTGTGTGGAGGTGACGCACCTCTATTGTGAATGTGTTGGATAAACAGGCGACATTATTTTAACACATGCGTGTTTGGAATAGTTTAATTTCTATTTATTTCGTTATTCGTTGCTTGATATGACAAGTAAAATGTTTTTTTTCATTTTTGTTTAATAAAAAACGTTATTCTGAGACCAAATTTAACTTTTAAATATGTACATAAAGAAAAGCACAGGCACTGTTATGAAGTAGTAGTATTTTATCATTCTGCCAAGATAAATTTGTTAAATATTCAGGTAGGCGAGTTAGCTAGTTCATATATTAGCTCGTAAATATATTAGTGGTTATGTTATGAAACAGAAAGTGTTCGTAAATAAAGAGTCAGAAAGGTTAGCATTACTTAATTTTGTGGTGCAAGTACCTTTTGCTTATACGAACCATTCAAACATAGGGGTACGCTGTTGGCTTTGTGGTTGAGTTAAAAAAACAAAGACACGCTGTTGCTTATGCGGTCGACTGGGTTATGTTGGCAAATGCAATGTACGATGTGCGTTGTTGATTAGGTAGTCTATTAAGTAGTAAGAAGTACATTGTGGGTTATGAAATCGATTGAAAGATACGTGTACGTAGTTATTTATGCCGTCAATTGAAAGGTCTTATTGGTTATGTTGTAAATTGAATGATACGCACTATTTTGTCGGTTATGAGGTCCGTTTTTGATTATGCAGCCAATTGAATGTACGGCGTTGGTTACGCGGTTGGGTAAACTGCCCAATGCTGATTAGATGATATTATATGGTCAGTAGTCGGAAAACATTTCTTAAATTTGTTTATGATTCTCTGTTGCTACTTAAGTCGTAAGATATTCCAGTAATATCTATTGAATAGTTGCTTGTGTTTGATCGGAATTATCATAGAGTTATCTCTCTTGGACCAAATCCAAGTCATCTCTTTTAAATCATTACTAACCAATGCAATATATCTTAATTCAACCCATATGAGAATTTACAAACCAGATATCTATCTATCTCTTGACTTGGGGCTCAGAAAATCAGGCACGGTCCGACGGGTTGCCAATCTTGGAAACCTTTCACTAACCAAACCGTAAGTCGTTTCCAGACTCCCTTGTTTATAGTCGCAGCATCAGGCTCCCAGAACAGCGCCATCTTTGCATGGCCTTTTCTTCTGTTAGCATATTTATTTGCACATTATTCCTTGCATATCTCTTTTATATGTTTACCCTGACATTACATGTTCTCTATCAATTGTGTTGGGCCATTTAACTTAGCCTTTTCCAGAATAACTACATATGTGGTTGTTATCCTTATGTACCTTGTTTCGTATGTCTCTCTTACGTTTGTTTTTGACAAACTGACTCTGTGAAAACAAATGTATATATATATATATATATATATGTGTGTGTGTGTGTGTGTGTGTGTGTGTGTGTGTGTGTGTGTGTGTGTGTGTGTGTGTGTGTGTAAATACAACTGTTTATTGGTTATTGCCCTCTTTTTATCGTTCTTCCGATCACTATGTGTTATCTACGATAACAGAATATGCAAAATGCCGACCGCTTGTTTAAAAAGAAATCTAAAACACGTGGTCGCCACAAAAACGTAGCAATTAAATATGAAATATTCTAATTCTTTACTTCTTAGCTGACTTTGACAATCGTCATGTCTAAATATCCGTACGGCAGAAATTGTCGTTACTCATGTACTAAAGCTGTTACTGCGTAAATAATATATTTCCGTTTATTTTTTTTAGGGTAAGATAGCAAGAGAAAACGAGCGTATAAATAACACGGACAAAAAAAAAGAATCAATTCACTCAATAAATCACTTTTTATTTCACATTTTCGTTATAAATAAGCGCCTTCTTTTTTTTGTATATTTTTACCAAAGAAAATCAATGATCGTCTGAAAAGTTGTTTTACTTTACTTCTTTGCAAACTGTGTTTTCGATGTTTCTTCCAGGCGTTTTGGTCCCAGGACACAAGAGAAAACAGATTGTAAATAACAACATCGAGAAAGATCTCATCGGCTTTTTAGACATTACTTCCCGTCTTTGAGTTATTCTACACCAAAGTTTTGGCGTTTTGCTAAAGCATCTATGTAAAGCCCTGACGGTATGATTATATATGGTGTCTGATTTTCAAAGATATTATAAAGATTTAGCACACACACACACACACACACACACACACATATATATATATATATATATATATATATATATATATATATATGGAGATAGATAGATAGATAGATAGATAGATAGATAGATAGATAGATAGATAGATAGATATGCAGAAAGTCATTATTTATGCAAGTCTGGTTGAATACCACGGAATTTTCGCGTTTTTAAATTTTTTTAGTAATGTTCTCGATGCGGCGAGCAAGCTTCCGGATCCTTATGAGGATCACGATGATCGAAAGCGTTAGAGATGGCTGAAATAAGAACCCTCGGATCCATATTATACCAACTACCACCGGAGACCCGAAAGCTTCCTCGCCGCATCGAGAACATTACTAAAAAAATTCAAAAATACGAAAATTCCTTTGATATTCAACCAGACTTGCATATATATATATAAAGTCACACATTGAAAACGTTGCCGGAATAGCAATAATAAGGAGAGTAGGATTGTACGAAAGAGGAAGAGAAGAAAAAAATATGCTTATACTTCTGACAAAGATGTTTATCATCGAAAGTACTCAAATTTATTAAAAAAAAAGTTTTTGAAGTAAATAAATAATTTATTTTAAAAAACAAATAATTTGCGTTGTCCAGGTTTTCAAAATATTCTAAAAAAATATTCTCCAAATTATTGCTATTCCGGCAACGTTTTAAGTGTGTGACTTTTCAAACTATATACATATATATATATATATATATATATATATATATATATATATATATATATATATATATATATGCGCAAGTCTGTTCGTTGAACCCTCTAGTATGTCTGCTGTTTACTGCCACGCTGTATTAAGGCACAAATAGAACTTAATTTCTCTTGTATCACGTGATAATTTCCAATTGCCTTGGGATAGAGCGAAAGCGTGCGGAGTCTTGGTTGACTCTGTGAATCAGGTTCGCGTCCTGTGACCGTCTGAAATTGTCACTTACTACACTGATAAGAGCGAAACCTTGAAACGGTGGCGTATTAAGTAAAACTAATTTAATATTAATTTACAAATATTGTTATATATATATATATATATATATATATATATATATATATATATATATATATATATATATATATATATATAGTCTCGGAAGTTTCTCAACCATTAAAACTATATTAAAAAATAAATAAATAAAAGATAAAGAATAAAAGAATTTAAAAAACAAACTTATAGTCCCAAGTCTTTCAGTGGAAAATCACTCATGTAAGTCAATTTATTTTTTACAGTTATTATATTAGTTTGTTTCTAACACTATTTTAAGGGATAATCAGTTGTTTACCATGAAAAACTGTTTCGGGAATTTAAAAACAAGACAGTATTTAATTTCATGGCTTCCCAGCAGAGTTGATTAGACCCCACTTCCCTTAAAAGGCAAAAACATAAACGTTCCTTATACTAAATCTACGTTTTGTTTCATATAAATGTTTTGCTAACTTATATTAGTTTTTTTTTGTTTTGTTTAATTTTCTTTACTTGTGCTGTTTGTCTGTCTAATAAAATTTATCCGTTACTTACAAAAATGTTGCTGCATTTTAAAGTGTTTGAACGAATCTATTACACTATTATTAAGGTGATTAATGTATTATTTTTAGTTTTATATTATAAATATAAAAAATATCAACACATCAAAAAATTAAAAAATAAATATGTATATATATATATATACATACATATATATATATATATACCTTTAGTCCCTCCTTCTCTCCCTCCTCCTCCTTTGTTGTCCATCTCCCCGTTGTCGTCAACCTCAAATAAATATTAATCTTCCTTGTTCACTTACAGTTTTTCTAATCTGCGTTCACAACTGTCAATATTTTTCCTTTCTCAGTGTTTCAAATCAGCGTTTATAAGTTAACCATTAATTTTTTCTCTTTTTCTTCTTTTTCTTCTTCTTCTTTGTCCACTCCCAGTGTTTAAAATCGGCGTTCATAACTGTCGATTTTTTCTCTTTCTCCTTCTTCTTCTTCTTCTTCTTCTTCTTCTTCTTCTTCTTCTTCTTCTTCTTTTTTAACATTTCTTTCTTTCTACTGTATTTTTATTGGGTTTTTTTCTCATTATAATTAGTAGATGTGTTATATATACGTTTATACATATTCTACATTATTTTTATTTACATATCATATGATTTGTTCTATCAGTTTATTTTGATTAATTTGATAAGATTTCAAAGCATCAGGATGGCGTGTAATTGCCTTATTTAATTGTCCAAATATTTTATTTTGATCGCCACCTTGGTTAATCATTCTTATCATTAGATCAGAAATTGGGGGCATGAAATCTACTAATTTTAAAGTAACACGAACAATCCTCAGAAATTCAGACATAATACTCCCGTAAAATATATACACAGGGCCAGTACTATTTTTATATGGCATTCGCACGATACGAAAAGGGAATGAATTTCTTTGATCAAACAGTTTATAGATAAATATTTTATCTTCAATTTTTATATCCAAATCAAGAAAAGTAGCTTGTGTTCCCTTATGTTCACAGTTTAATTTTAACTCTTTAGGATATATTAAATGTTTAGTATTTGCAAACTCTTCGCTATCATTAATGCAAACAAGGTCGTCAATATATCGCCTACATCCATGATAACTATACGCTCTAGATATATCATTTTTTTTATTAATGATGACATATATATATATTCCAGTCTATGTAAATATAGATTTGCCCAAAATGGAGACGGATCCAAACCCATTGGAATACCTATTGTTTGGAGTAATAATTTATTCCCTATTTTATAAGGTGACTTATAAGCATTATCAGACCAGTTTTGGACACACTCGTCTTACCATTTTTATTTTTACACCAAAAGGCTTTAGATTTTGCAAAGTCTATGTATTTACCTTTTCCTCCTGCAAAAGCTAAATCTACAGTATTACCTAATTCTTTAATAAGTTCTTTATGTGGTATTTTTGTATATAATGTACTAAAATCATATGTCGAGATTGATTTAGCCTGTTTACGAGAATTAATACGATCTAATTTTTCTTTTACTAGATCGGAATTATTTACCACCCAAAATAGGTTTATATTACTATAGAATTTACTTTTTTTATGGAAATTATTTATTTGGTTTATAATTAATTTAAAGATTTTAGACACAGCCTTACTTAAAGGTTTAGTGATGCACATTTTTGAGGCAACAATGAAACGGGTGCCAACTGGTGTTTTATGCATTTTAGGTATCTAATACATAGATGGAAGTTTTTTTGTATTTTTCTTCTAATTTTAATCCTAATTTTTCACAAATAACAGTATTGTTTATAATAATATTATCGCTTTTATTATTACTTAATTTATAAGTATCTGAAACTTCACCTATTATTCCTACTTCTAGCAATAAGCGTTGTATATAATACTTTTTACAGATAAAAGCTATATTATTTGTCGCCTTATCAATAGGAACTATTACAAACCTATTTTGAAGCATTTCAAGCTCCGTGGTTATTTGTGGATTTCTAAGGAGAGGATTCGTTTTTTTAGGGTGTTTAAATTCTTTTAAACGTTCTACTTTTTTATTTACGAATCTAAGTATATTATTTTTCCGTGCGTCAAATGTAGAGTGCAATAGTTTATGTTTTTTTGCCATGGATGCAGTGAAATTATCTAACGCTTTATTTATTTCCTTAACACATTTCGCATAATTTAAACATTTAGTTCTCTATAGTTTGGGCCTTTACTTAGGAGTTTTCTTAATTTAGAATTGTGAACTATCGCTAGATTACCGGTAATTATATGTCAGATTTACATAAAGGGGAGAATTCACATTCACATGATGGTATATACATTTCATCATTATCATTAATATTTAAATTCTCTACAGTTTTTTTATAGTTAAAAACCTTATTTCGGATAGTTTGCCCTAGTTTATATGTTACTATTGGTTTCTGTTCCTCTTTTTTTAAGTTCATTGGGCAGTGACTGAATGATTTCTGGATTATTAAATATTTAAGGCAGATTTATATCACCAAATCCTTTATTTTCATACAGGACTACACAAACATTTCTAAGTTTATTTTTTATACCCTCAGCAGGTGGCTTGTATAATTTTGTATCGATTATATCCATGATATACTCATACCATTGAGGAAGTTCTTCTATCCTATATATCATATCCGGGTTTAATAATATCTTAGATGCTATGTCTTTTAATACCTTTTTCTTTGTTTTATTAAGAAGTTTTCTAATGTAATTAAAAGACTTAATTAATATATATATATATATATATATATATATATATATATATATATATATATATATATATATACTGGGTCCGCCATAAATTACAACAACCGCTTTTGCTGGTATTACAACAGCAAAATAGTGCATCATGACAGGGCACTAGCCCATTACGCTGCGCTTCTGCGAGACTGAGTTGGCGACAACCTACCCGCTAGAAAATTGGCACGCATGGATCGCTTGGGTGGCTCTTTCGTTTGCTACGTTCGACCCCCGCTAACTTTTTCCTGTGAGGCATTCTCAAAGACAAAGTCTACTCAGCAATGCACCGTACCATCAGTGAACTCCTAAATCCGAGCTGTCATTGCTTAAGAGCCGTTGGAGTTGACGCAAAATTATGCCGTTCAGAATCCGAATTATTGCAAGGTGCAATGGCTTCCAAGTAATGCACACAGAGCTTTATGATGTTTTCTGTTTAAAAAAACGTAATTGTACTATTTGTTAGTTTGTATATTGTAGTTACATATTTCTTCCATGTTTTATTTATTACATTTATTATCTTGAAATAACATCAAATAGTAACTTATCAGAGACCCTATATATATATATATATATATATATATATATATATATATATATATATATATATATATATATATAGTATTAAGTTTATTTATACAAACATTATTGGTTACATATGTGCATACATGTTTCGGTTGTACTCTTCACAGAGAGTCAACCTCTTCAGACCAAAGAAGACAGAAGTCTGAAGAGGTTGACTCTCTGTGAAGAGTACAACCGAAACATGTATGCACATATGATACCAATAATGTTTGTATGAATAAAAATGTATACTTAAGAACAGCTCTACTTGTTATTGAGCACTTTTTATAAACACTTGAGTTGCAACGGATTTACATTTACAGAAACTAATACAATACGTGTACTATACACTGATATTTACACTGAAATCGGCGAGCATAAATATCTAAACATTGTATAGAGCTCAACGAAAGAGTTGGAGCATGGAAATGAGGCTGAATGTTTATATTAAATTTTGGTGACAGTGCTCTACTTTCAATTTTACTTGAAAAGGGCTTCTCATACATACATATATATATATATATATATTTATATATATATATATATATATATATATATGTATATATATATATATATATGTATATATATACATTATATTGATTCAATTAAAAAAATTAAACATGCAAAGAGCAATTCGAAATCATAATTTTCATTAGTTTCTTCAATTCTTTATTTCCGCACTTCGGTGGACATTTACCATTTCAATTCTCATCTTACATACAAAAAAAGCCCGCAATTTTCCATATTAAATATATTTGTATTCCTACACGTGTTTCTTTGGAAGATTGGACAAAAATTATAGTTCGGCAGTCCGTCTGTCAATCTTCAGGAAATGACGGAAATATGTAGTGAATTTGTATACATAACTTAATATATACAAATAAAACTAAGAAAAAACATAGATGATGAAAACACAGAAGAAAAACAGATGTAAAACCGGTGAATAGATTAAGAAAAAACGTTGATGAAATTTTAAAAATTTAAAGTTCCAATAAACGTCGGTTAATTTGGAAAGCATGGAAATAACCTCATGTGAAGAAAAGCTGCAAAAACAAATGTAACCCCCCCCCCAAAAAAAAAAACCAGAAACATTAAAAATAGAACAGCAGTCTCTCCTACGTTTATTTAAATTAAAAGAACACAGAAGGAACAAATGAAAATTATGATTTGGGATTGCTCTTTGCATGGTCTGTTTAATTGAATTAATATGATATATATATGCTCTGAACTTTGTAACACAACTTCACTGAGCTTGGAATTAGATACTTTCAGACACTGTAAGAAATATAAAATTGAACATATACATTCCTTACAAGAACCCACAAATAATATATATATTTACATTCCTATATACAGATTCGTGTTTTATCGTCTCATCAGTGTGACTAGACTTACCGAACTTCTAAATCTTGTCGGATTCACCACGTTAAAAATAAATAGCAGTAAATCAAACAAATCTATAGTTGAATATGACTAGCGATTTATTCTTTTTTATCAGAATCAGATATCGATTTGCCAGATGCAATGCTATGTATGTCTATAGTCGTGAATCAGACTTACTTTTCTTTATATATAGATAGATAGATAGATAGATAGATAGATAGATAGATAGATAATCCAGGTAAAACATCCACAGGGTAGTAATCCAAAATATTTACACCGGGTTTTATAAAAAGTGCTCAATATCAAATAGAGCTTTTATACATGATTATTTTTATTTACACAGACATGTACAAATTCTGCGATACTGGCATGTCGATGTTATCGATCAACAGTTATTATAAACTGAGATCTCATCAGGCAGAGTTAGAATCCGATCTTAACCGTAGATCATATTTGGAAAGAATGAAATGGAGAAAAAAAGAAGAAAAGAAATTTTAAATTTAAAAATTTAGGAAGTCACGTGGTTTTGGACCGTTAAGAATCAAAAAGTTAAAATCAAAATATAAAATATAAAATATAAAACATAAAATATAAATATAAAATAAAATAAAGTAAAAAGAGAGAGATATAATAAAAAGGGTAGAATAAAGATAGATAGATAGATAGATAGATAGATAGATAGATAGATAGATAGATAGATAGATAGATAGATAGATAGAAAAAATGAAATCGTCTGTTGATTCAGACAGAAAGTGGAAAGGGAACATAATGCAACAGAATGTGTCAAAAAATCGTCGAACAGTTTCTTCAACTTGGGCGAACCACATATTCTCAAATCAGCTGTAATTCGTAGCAGGCTATATGTGTATGAGTGTTCAGACGTATGTGTGTGTTCTCAAATCAGTTGTAATTGGTAGTAGCAAATATGTGTATGAGCGTGCGGACGTGCGTGTGTGATGGGGGCAAGGGTTGTTAACCTATTGTATCACTAATTCTATATTTACACTGTTTTATGTTCCTTTAAAGTTTATCAAATTATCATTAATTAATTAATAAATCAAACAAATTTACTAGCAGATTAATTAAGTTTACATAATTAGTGGTAATAATAATAATAATAATAATAATAATAATAATAATAATAATAATAATAATAATAATAATAATAATAATAATAATAATAATAATAATAATAATAATAATAATAATAATTAAAATAATATAAAATAATAATAATATCGGTAATAATTTAAAAGTACTAAATGCCGCCATTGATAATAATAATAATAATAATAATAATAATAATAATAATAATAATAATAATAATAATAATAATAATAATAATAATAATAATAATAATAATAATAATCAATAATCAATAATAATTAATAAAAAAGTAATAGTCAGGTAAAAAAAATTATCAGGAAATATTAGAAGGTAATAGTAAATAATAATAATAAAATTAATAATAATATAGAAGTAGGTGGCAGTAGTATTAATGATAATGGTCATAAATATGGTAATATGAATAATTTTATTAATAATAGTAGAATTAGTAGTTTCAATAATACTGATCATATTAAAAATGGTAATAATAATAGCTATATTAATAACAATGATCACAATGGTAACCACAATAATCATAACAATTGTTATAATGATAATAAAAAAATAATAATAAATAATAATAAATAATAATAATAATAATAATAATAATAATAATAATAATAATAATAATAATAATAATAATAATAATAATAATAATAATAATAATAATAATAATAATAATAATAATAATAATAATAATAATAATACAAATAGTGGTAATAATAGTAATAATAATGATAATAATAATAAAAATAATAAAATTATAAATAATGGCATTATCGTTAATGGTAATACCACCATTGCTACTAAAACTAATAATAACAATAGTAGTAAAAGCCAGATGACAGTAACTATGGTAATATTAACATTATTGACAATAATAATAATAAAAGTGGTTATATTTTCATTGTTACTGCTACAAACAATAATAATTATGATAATAATAGTAAAAAGAACAACAATAATAATAATAATAATAATAATAATAATAATAATAATAATAATAATAATAATAATAATAATAATAATAATAATCTATAATAGTAAGCAATAGTTGGATAAAAAATATAAGGGAATATTAGAAGATAAAGAAAAATAACGAAGATGGCAATTAATATTAATCATAGTAGTTGTAAATATGATAATAAAAATAAATTATTTGATAATAGAGAAATTATCTGTTGTAATAATACTAATAATATTAATAATAGTAAAAGTAATAGTGATAGCCATAATAATGATAACAATGGTAACCACAATAATCTTAATAATTGTAATAATAATGATAATGATAATAAGAATAAGAATAATAGTAGTATTAACAATAGTAATCAAATAATAATAATATTAATTTATAAAACTAATAATAATAGTAGAGGTGGTTATTCTAATAATAGATATAATGGTGGCTATAAGTAGTAAGTGTAGTAAAAACTGTAAAAGATAATAACAACAACAATAGTAATTAATTAGAATGGTATAAAATGATAGTTATGTTGACAAATTACCGTTAGTGGATAAGTAAAGTGTTTTTGTTTTTTTTTGTTTTTTTTATGAGATAGTATTAGCTTGAGGGGTTATAAGTGAATTACTGAGAGGGTGTAATCTATTATGCCTACAGTTCTTCTTTTTTCTCCATTTCATTCTTTCCAAATATGATCTAAGGTTAAGATCGGATTCTAACTCTGCCTGATGAGATCTCAGTTTATAATAACTGTTGATCGATAACGTTGACATGCCAGTGTCGCAGATTTTGTAAATAAAAATAATCATATATATATATGTGTGGGTGTGTGTCTGTGTGTGTGTGTGTGTGTGTGTGTGTGTGTGTGTGTGTGTGTGTGTGTGTGTGTGTGTGTGTGTGTGTGTGTGTGTAATGTATTTGTTTATTTTGTGCGATACTTTTAAACGAATTCGATTATTTACACTAAAAAAACGTGTAGTTAGCGCCACTTTATTTCCGAAAATAACTATCCAGGCAGAGAAAATTATTACAGTGGAGATAATTTTAAACAAGGACCTAAAAACCTCAAACTGTAAAATAGGTAATTCCTATTTTAACTTGAAAACATATGAGTTATCCTCCTTTTCATTTTTAGCTTGTGTTTCTATCTCTTCGTCTCTTACGCACATCAAACACTCTTTTCAATTGTATCCGTTGCTTCCCATATGCATACGCGCCCCGATTTGATCATACATCACAATCCCGCTCTCATGAATAATCCAGCTCTCTTCTGATACCACTTGCTAACTCACTAGTCTTAGTTTTCCACGTTCTGGTATCGACTTGAAAACACAATATTCCCTCTTATAGAGTTATACTATCCCCTTGCAATCTCACTATTCCCCGTCTTATAGACGTTCTACTGATCTCTTGCAATCCGTACTAGTCTCCCTTACATGCGTTCTACTATCCCCTTGCAAACTCATTAGTCTCTATGACAGATGCTCTACTATCCACTCACAAAATAACTAATTCACCTTATAGACGTTTTACTGTCTTCTTGTAAACTAACTAGTCTTCCTTACATACATTATATTATCCCTTTACAAACTCCCTAGTTCATCTTTACAGACGCTTTACTGCCCACTTGCTAACTAGCTACTTCCCCTTATAGACATGTTACTGTCCTCTTGTAAACTTACTAGTATCCCTTACAAACTCTCATGCCTCTCTTGCCAATACAATAGTCCTAATTAATAGCAAGATGGTTCATGGAATCGGCTATGTCGGGTTCGAATCCAATCAGGTCCATTGATTTTTTTCATACTAATGGTGTTTGGAAACGTATGAATTCACAATGTGCTCTATCTATGTGTAAAATGGGCAACTTGTATTCAATCAATCGTATACAATGAATCCTTTACAATGCTATCTTTCAATCTATTATCATCTAGTTTATTTCAACTAAAAAATATAAAACAACGTGTTTGTTATTCACAGACGTTAAATATTCAGGTAGGTGAGTTGACTAGTATTATCGTTCGTTCCTTGTGCGCTTCAGTTGCTCTCTTTAGTGTACGCGCCACATATAACCGACACCCGCCCGTTATGGGCAGTCCCAAAAACTGACCACAGATTGATCTATTGCAAGATTTGAAGAACCATCGCCGCTACGGGGAGTGGGGAATGAGGGGGAAGCACCGACGTAATGCCTCTGGATTGGCAGTTGCATGACTCCAGGTTAAACACACCAGCACTGAACTTCTACTGGGCAGTCTCTGATCAAAACCATATGGCACTCCCTTCCTTTGGCTGAAATCCAGGGAAAGAAGAAGACGTCGAATCCCAGAGGATATACAAGGAAGGGAATGTGAAATGAAGAATCGCCTGTTCCCTTCGAAGAATAAGCGACAATAAATGGTGGTAACTTTCAGAGTGGATTCTCACGAACGCAGAATCAATATCTGCTCTAAGCACGAATTAGACGCCAAACAGTCTTGGCAGATCGAAATGGCTAAAAGAAGCAAACTGAAAGTCTAATATTGGCGAATCACTCATAGAAGTTTCTCATTTTTTTATGATCATTTGTTTTTTCATACTAGTTTATACTCGCCCCGTGAGCGGTATTGGTACAGTGCCTGGGTATGTAAATTTCCATCTTTATCTACCTCCTACCGCTTTATAGCTAATACGAAGAAAGATATTTGCGAAATTTCGTGGAAACAAATACGCTACTTAGTATTTGCATGAGAGAATAAGTAACTACGATGTATATATTTACGTATTGATTTCATTGACAAAAAACACATTAGAAATTATGTTTTATTATGCAAAATAATTCACTTTAAACTAATGTCGAATAACCTTTACTTTCGACGGTTACTTAGTTTTTCTAAATATTTATGTAATCTTTTTTTATCTTTTGTTTATTTCGTTTAATTTATAAAACGCGTATTCAATTAAAAATCTTTTAGACTTACGTGGCATTCAAACTCGAGTATTGACAGCGTACAACTATTATCTTATTAATGTTTATTCTTTCTATTCCTTTTTGTCAACCAATCACACACTTCAAAACCACCATAACTTTGTAATATATATATATATATATATATATATATATATATATATATATATATATATATATATATTCTTTTAGCATTATTTCTGAAATCATCTAATTCCATCAACAACTTATATTTGTATGTACTAATGAGTCACCGCTTATCAAGACTCAAAGGCCACTCGAGGATAAGGGTTAATGAGTTTGTCAGGTTGACCGTGAGACAACACCTTGAGGATTCATAACAATGGTTAAAACTGGGCAGAATTTGATTACTTAAGAGGACAGCTCAAAAATAATTGTGTTTGTGTTAACATTGAACTTGAAAACGACCGTGTTGTAGTCAGCTTGGAAGCAGCCCCATGTTATTGTGTTTCACAGACGGGTAGTTCTTGGAAAGAAACGTTTCTCATTAAAGTTATCTTTAGTTTTAGGTACACAGAGGAAGAGATGGAAATTGTATGTAAAACGTGACACTGAGCATTGTAATAGAAAGCGAACTCCCAAAATGTCACCCTTTCATGGGTTACTAAAATTCACAGATAAAAATCTGGAAAGTTAAAGTCTGGTAAATTTGAATAACACTTTCTACTAATGAGACAGTCACCAAATGCAGCTGTGTGTGTATTGTCATGGGTTACAACACAAACAGGATAGAGTAAATTAAATGCAAGAACAACTAAGAATGTATTTATGAAAACAAATAATTTATGAAAAAGGTTAAAGCCACCATTCGCCCATGCATGGAGTATTATTGCCACACCTGGGCTGGTGCTCCAACTATTAGTCTCTTAGTAGGCTGGTGCTCTAACTACTAGTCCCAGAGTACAAAAAAGACTCTCTACCAAGCTATAGCCCTGTCCCATCGCCGCAATGTTGCATCCCTGTGTTTGTTTTACAAGTACTTCCATTGAATGTGCTCCGATGAACTTAATGCACTTGTACTCCCTCGACGTAAATATCCTCGATCAACCAGACTAGCAGCAAAATCCTAACCCTTCACTGTAGAAGTCCCTAAATGCCAGAAAAATGTCTATTCTAATAGCGTCTTTCCTCAGATCTCTTGCTTTTCGAATTTCTCTCCCTGTGTCCTGTTTTCTCAACTGTACCAACATGCAGAAATGCAAATGTAAACAAATATTTCCCCCTCATATAATTGATCCCTAATTTACAGTAGCCCTTACATCTCAGATGTAGTATGACTCGTTCTTCTTTCGTAAAAATAATTGTCATTGTCAGCTAAATATTCTTTGAATAAATAAAAACAAATATGTGTCTTCTTTCTTTATTTATTTATTTATTAAAAATTGTAGAAATTTAATACTTGTTAAAGCAATAAATATTCTTTGCCTTCTTACCGTTAGCTAAATAATTTTTAAAACTAATAAAACGAATGTACCTTTTTGAAATATATTTATTTAAAATAATACTGTATTAGTCGACGAAGAGATATAATTTTATTTTTGAACAATTCATTAAAAATGGGTAAAGTCGGAATGTTTTCTTTAGCATTAGATTACTTTGCAAATCGGACGATCTCATTTTTTTAATGTGTGCGAAAAATTATAACGTTTGTAGATAATTGAATAGATTATCATATAGATACGTAATAGATTGTAATAAAGATAATTGAATATATTATACTATAAGTACCTAATATATTGTTATATAGATAATTGAATTAATTATCATATAGACGCGTAATAAATTGTAATATAGATAATTAAATAGATTATAATATAGATATGTAATACATTGTTATTTAAATAAATAAATAGATTATCATATAGATGCGTAATAAATTGTTATATAGATAATTGAATAGATTATAATCTAGATACCTAATACATTGTTATATAAATAAATGAATGGATTATCATATAGATACGTAATAAATTGTTATTTAAATAAATTAATAGATTATCATATAGATACGTAATAAATTGTTATTTAGATAATTTAATAGATTATAATCTAGATACCTAATATATTGTTATATAGATAATTGAATGGATTATCATATAGATACGTAATAGATTGTTATTTATACAATTGAATCCATTATCATATAGGTACGTAATAGAGTGTTATATAGATAATTCAATAGATTATCATATAAATACGTAATAGAGTATTATACAAATAATTGAATAGATTGTATTATAAGTACGTAATAGATTGTTATATAGATAATTGAATAGATTCTCATATAGATACGTAATAGATTGTTATATATGTAATTGAATAGATTAACATATACATACGTAATAGAATGTTATATAGATAATGGTCTCTTTCTGAAATAATTAATGTATTAACGTTGCGATGAGTATCTAGTTAAACAAATTTTTTTCCAGGTTTTTGCCTCTTTTGCCTGTTCCACAAATCTTTATTTTGCCTTTCTTTTTTTTTTCTTGCTAATATTCTGCAAGGTTTTAGAGGGATCAACGCGTTCGGGGTTGAAAGAGAAAAAAAAGAAAGGGTTGGGGGAGTCCACTAGCAAATGTAGCTAAAAAGGGAAAATATAGTCCCAACCAAAAACATTAGTCTGACGTAGTTAAAGAATCACGAGATAAGACATATTTATATCTGCCACCGACCGCGAATGGAGACCAAAATTTCAACTGAAGCTTATGGGTGTAATTAAAAAAAAAGCTAAGTTCTTAATTTTCTTTTGTTCCTGAACTGTCCCTGTCTTAAATTTTACTAATTCTAATCATGTTACCAAATTTACTTGTATTTACCTTGTGCTTTTTTAATTTTATTTCTAGTTTCATTTTACCTATTTTTCTCCGTAGCTTTTATTGTATAAATAGTTAACAAGTTTTTCTCAGCTGTTACCCTACTGGCTGTCTATCACTTATTTGTGCTAACTTGTGAGAGGGAAACATATCTTCAATTTCTGTTCCCTCTGATAAGTGTACAGTGAACTTATTCATCTACATATATATATATGTGTGTGTGGGTGGGTGGGTGGGGGTGGGGGGGGTGTATGTGTGTGTGCATATGTGGAGGATTTTTTTTTTTTACTGCGGAGGCTCGAAAATACCCGACTAGTAGACGGGCGCAGGCTATCCTCTCTCGGGGTGTTGGACTCGTAGACCTTGTCAGGTCATCCATCTAAGAGAAGGAAAACTCTGACAATAAAACCTTGCTACTAACTATTTACGTCTTGGCAGCAAACCGTTGTGAGGGGAGGCCTCCTTAGTCTTGATTGACAACCTTCCTAGAGCTGGAATCTCGAACAAAGTATCCGGTTTGCAAACCTATAATTGCTTAAGGAGTAAATGGGCTCTGCCTATTGCCCGACCCTCGCACTCTTTCTTTGTCTATTAGCCAGGCGTAGAGGTACAAACACTGAGACGCCTCTAAAGACGCCTGGTACTTGGCCTTGTTTCCTGACTAGGGCAATGAATACTGTCTCTCTTTCTTTCTATCCGGGCAACTTGGGGAAAGTTTTTTTTATCACTAAGTCTTACATGGCTAGTCTGGGCCGCTCTTGTTCCGACAGGCTGAGGGTACAGGTTGGACAGTTGCATAATATTGTGGGTAACTGTTCGTGCCATTTCGCGCATGGAAAGGGACCCTACAGTTATCCCCGGTGGGCATTCCTGAGGCCACAACCCCCATGGACCAAGTCACGACTAATAGACTGATTGTGTGAGCTTATCCGCACCTAACAAGCACCCATTTTGCCCTCCCCCCTCTAACTCAAAACAAACATGAATTTACAAAATAAAAAACAAACCTAAACCAGGCACCCAACAAAAAACATCTTCGCCTCCTCCCTTGAGGATCGCATTCACAAATGTCCGGGGACTTAGAACAAACATTAACGACGTAGAAACCTTTCTCTTGGCAAACTTCCTGAATATCCTAGCTCTAAGTGAAACGAACCATCAATCCTCAATTCCCTCTCACCACTTTGACATGACTGATTACCTTCCACTCTACCGTAAGGACATATTCATGTGCTAAGTGTTTATGTTCAGAACACCCTCCCTCTGACTAGAGAACATAGGTTAGAATCAGATGACCAAGCTTACATGTGCTTTAGATTGACCTTACATCACAGAGTTAGTTACTTATATTTCTTATATCGTTCTCCTTCAACCCAGGACTGTTCACTACTTGACTCTGTCTCTGAAAGCTTAGATAGAGCACTCTCACTCGACTCGAATGCCCAAATACATGTATTTGGGGATTTTAATGCCCACAACCGTGACTGGTTGGGATTCTCCAGCGTTACTGATGCAGCTGGGAACTCTACATATAATTTCTCCTCAACTCACGACCTCTCACAGACTGTCACTTTTCCGACTCGCCTTCCGGATCGCGCGGACCAGCAAGCCTCACTTCTCGATCTGTTCTTGACCTCACTACCTGAGGCTTGTGTGGCGAATGCCCATAGCCCGCTCGGAAACTCTGATCACGTTGTGGTAATGATACTTATCACCTTAAAAACTCGCCCAAAAGCTGAAGAGTCGTTGCTTAAAACGACGAGAAACTATGAGCAGCCTGATTTTGAATCCCTTAGAGATCACATCAGCGACGCCCCATGGGGTGTAACCTTCTCACTCCCTGCTGATCAGTGTGCAAATGAGCTAACCGAATGGGTCAAAGCAGGTATTGATGCTTATGTCCCCACGCTAAAATTCTTCAGCAAACCACACTCTCCTCAATGGTCTACCTCAGAATGTGCAGCTGCTATTGCTGAGAGTCAGAAGGCATTCCGAAAATTCGTCCGCCATGAGTCAACTGCGAACAGACAAAAATTTATAGAGGCAAGAAATGATTGCAAAGTAGTGATAGATGAAGCTAAGAGGAGGTATACAGAGATAACCAAAAAACGCATTCAGTCACAGAAACTAGATACTCGTGATTTCTGGAAAATTTACAATAGTGTGATGAGCAATAGACAATCAATAATTCCCCCGCTATCAAATCACAACGATGTTGTTTGCACGGCAACTGTTATCAGCTGAACTTCTTGCCTAACGTTTTGCCTTAAACTATACTCTGGACTCGGCAAACAACCCCCTCCCTAAATGTTCATTGCGGACTGAAGCCACACTTGAGAACCTGGTCATCACCCCGTCTCAAGTGAGAGACATCATAAAAAACCTTGACACCTCCAAAGCCTGTGGGCCTGATGTAATAGTAATAAAGAAATGCTCTGCTGAGCTGGCCCCTGTCCTCTCAAAACTATACAACAAATGCCTTGCTTAATCTTGTTTCCCTGATCGTTGGAAAATTGCCTCTGTGGTACCAGTCTTCAAGAATTCTGGAGATAGAACTGATCCTCTAAACTACCGCCCAATCAATCTACTCCCGATCTTTGCTAAAATCTTTGAATCATTAATCAATCTAGCGATAGTCAGGCACCTAGTTTATGCTAAACTTCTTTCTGATCAGCAATAGGAATTCAGACAAGCACGATCTAGTGCAGATATCCTAACGGTAATCTGTGAACGCATATACCATACACTGGACAAGGCAAGTGAAGCTAGGGCGGTAGCGCTCGATATATCCAAGGCCTTTGACAAGGTCTGGCATGAAGGGCTTTTCCTAAAACTGCACTCATATGGTATTAGTGGACAAATATTTAATATAATTAAATCCTTCCTAACAAAACGAAATATCCAGGTTGTACTCGATGGCCGTTCTTCGAAGCAACAGGGCATAAATGCTGGTGTACCCCAGGGATCTATTCTTGGGCCACTATTGTTCCTGATTTTCATAAATGACCTCCCTGATGCCATTGCGACTGAGATAGGAATATTTGCTGACGACACCACACTCTACTCTCGTCATGTGGGCAAACCCGACGCGCACATATCTGAGGCAATGGCTGAATCATTAGAAAATGACCTCCAGGCTGTAGTGGAATGGGGTCAAAAATGGATGGTAACTTTTAATGCCGCAACAAAGCTGATTTCCTTTAATAACTACAAGAAACCTCTTCAACCACCGATTGCCATGGCCAATAGCACCCTGCCTGAGAGTTCATTATTCAAACTCCTCGGCCTAACTTTCACAGATAACATGAATTGGAATAAATACATTGAAAACATTGCCAGGGCTGCTGCAAAGAAGGTGGGCTCCCTCTACCGTGCCAGTAAACTTCTCACACCTGACATTATCCTATATCTCTACAAAACCACCATTCGCCCATGCATGGAGTATTGTTGCCACATCTGGGCTGGGGCATCATCTGCTAGTCTCTCCCTCTTAGACAAGGTCAAAAAAAGAGTCGCCAACTTGATAGGTCCTTCACTATCGACCAAGCTCCAGCACCTGTCCTATGGTCGCAATGTTGCTTCCTTGTGCCTGTTTTACAAGTACTTTAATGGATTGTGCTGTGATGAACTTGCTGCTCTGGTATCTCCACGACGTAAATTCACTAGACCAACCCGACAATCTGCCAAATCCCATCCATACACTGTGGAGGTCCCCAGATGCCGAAAAGCTTTCTACTCCAAACGCTTATTTCCTCGTGCTGCTGGACTCTGGAACTCCCTCCCTGCTCCCTGCTTTCCTGACGTTACTGACATGCAGAAATTTAAAACTAATGTAAACAGACATCTCGCTGTGTAGCTCCTAAATTAGGTTGACCCCCCTCCAAAAAAAAAACCTTCACCCTTTTTTTCTCAGTAGCCCCTTACGTCTACACTGGGGGCTTGCCCTGTTTGGGTGAACTATGTTAAAAAAAAAAGATTATCATGAACGTACGTAACAGATTGTTATATAGATAATTAAACAAATTATCATATAGATACTGTATAGATTGTATTATAGACAATTGAATAGATTATCAAATGAATACGTAAGATTTTTATATAGATAATTGAATGGATAAACATATAGATACGTAATAGATTGTTATATAGATAATTGAATATATTATCATATAGATACATAATAGATTGTTATATAAATCATTAAATATATTATCATAATGTTATGTAATAGATTGTTATATAGATTATTAAATAGATTATCATATAGATACGTAATAGATTGTTATACAAATAATGTAAATAATAATATTATAGATATGTAATAGATTGTTATATAAATAATTGAATATATTTTCGTATATATACGTAATAGATTGTTATATAAATTATTTAAAAAATGTTATATAATATATACCAAATAGATTGTTATATAGAAAATTCAATAGATTATCATATGGATACGTAATAAATGGTTATCTAGATACTTGAATATATTATAATATACATACGTCATAGATTGTTATAAAGATAATTGAATTGATTATCAAATAGATACGTAATAGATAATTATATAGATAAGTGAATGGATTATCATATAGATACGTAATAGTTTATAATATAAATAATGAATAGATTATCATATAGATATGTAAAAGATTGTTATATATATAATGTAAGAGATGATCATATATATATATATATGTAATACATTGTAATATAGATAATTTTTTAGATCATCGTATAGATAAGTAATAGATTGTTATATAGATAATTGAATAGATTATCATATAGATACGTAATATATTGTTATATAGATAATTGAATAGATTCTCATATAGATACTTAATAGATTGTTAATTAGATTATTTAATGGATTATTATATAGATACGAACTAGATTGCTATATAGATAATTAGATAGATTATCATATAAATACGTAATAGATTGTCACATAGAAAAATGAATAAATTGTCATATAAATACGTAATAGATTGTTATATAGATTATTGAATAGATTATCATATAGATACGTAATCGATTGTGTATAGTTAATTTAATAGATTATCATGTAGATACGAAATAATATGTTATATATGATTGAATAGATAATCATATTTGATGCGTAATAGATTGTTATATAGATAATTGAATCGATAATCCTATAAAAGTATGTATACAATTGTCTGCACTTTTTCCTTATAAAATTATATAACAACAGCAATTTTGCTTTTGAGCAAATGACTCAATTGACTAAACTTTAATATGTCTGACAAAGAAAATGAGATCTACATTCTGAAATTGAATTTGATCTGTCATCGCTGGTCCCTTTTCGGTCGGTGCAGATCACAACGATCGACCCAGGGCTTTTTTATTCGTTGAATTTGCAGATTGGTACGGGTACCCGACTTATAAGTGTACTAGGACCGCCATTCACATACAGAACTCGATAACAACATAGACCAGTCTGCAACGAGTTAAAACGTCACTGACACTATACTGTCTTTTATTCCCCAGTCAATAAAAAACTGGCCTATTTATACAGACCTCTAGACGTGTTTGTTATTGTTTTGAGTTCTGTTGTAGTTATGGTAACAACATAGAGCCGTCTACGAGGAGTCGAAAAAGACAGCTGACACTATACTTTATTCTAGTACTCAATTCAACAACAGATTCGGCTTACGTTTATGCAGACCTCTACACAAAAAATAGAGATTTAGATTAGACAGAAAAAGTGGCTATGTTGCTTTTATCGTCTTTCAAAAAGCATTTCATACACTAAATCATATGATATTATTAATTACAAATCGTTTTCACTATAAAATTAGAGGAAATGTTCTGGAATGGTTCGATCATATTTTAAATAGGAATCAGTTTATTTAAACGAAAAAATGTAACGAAATTTGTTAATTGGTTATTCTTTTAAACGTAGACTTTAAATATTTTTTTTTATCGCGTATGAACATTTTGAGAGTAAAAAACATCTGATTGGCAAAATATATTTTGAACTTTTAGCTACGAGTGTATATGGTTAAAGAATGAATTTCCGTTTGGTCCGAGTGAAAAAAAGAAAAAGAAAAGAGTAATCCAGCTAGAGTTTGTATCCACAAGGGCAAAAAGTTAAGAGAATATTTACTGTGTATATATAATAATGCTCAATAATAAATAGATCTGTTTACTGGTAATATTTTTTTTATTTATACAAACATAATTTGACTACAAATTAACCAAACATGTTTCAGTCACAGCTATAAAAAGCAATACTTCTTCCAGCTAGAATGTCTTTGGATTACGCTTTTTATTTTTGTCATGAGAAAAATTAAATCCTTAAAAGCTCATGTGACTAATTCAAAATAGTTTACGATCAAACTTACTGTTATTTTTTTTATTATTCTTTCAACACATTTAAATTACTATACCAAAAGCTTTCAATGAAACGTATCGTACATAGATAATAAACAAAACAAATATTTATTATTTCTAGCTCCTAGAAAAACTCGTCTAGAAGGGCACTGTAAGTGTAGTATTAACACAGCATGACGTCGCTAGCTATAAGTGCATCGTTCCTTTCATTAAATAGAACGCTCTTATGACGTCAAGCCGCCAGATAAAGTGTTAAAATTATCACTGTTTATTCGCTGTTCAGCTTGGCCGAGTGGTTCTGGACGTCGGGATTTGAGTTGCAAAATACTCGAAATCCGGGATTTCGAATCGCATGACCAGTAGTGAATAGTCATATCTCTATGCTGATGAGTCCCGATTATAAAAAGGGCGAAACGTATACGTACATAGATAATAAACAAAACAAATATAAATATGTATATATATATATATATATATATATATATATATATATATATATATATATATATATATATATATTCTCGTGTGTTCAGTGTTATTTGACTTCCATGAAAATGGCCGAACTTAATCGTTTTATAATAAAGTATATAAACATGGCGTCTGCGTTCGATTTGAACCACAGAAGATAAATATGGTTTTCTTTACGTTTTACTGTAGCAGCTCAAATATCCGTGCAATTCAGAACAGAGAAGAGCAATATAATACTTTTAACACAAGAAAAAGTATCTTCCAATTGTGTTTTTTATTCTTATTATTTTTCGAGAGAGATGCTACAATTTATAGAGTTTCAAGTTGCACAAATAGATTTCCCCGATTATTTTGGCACCAGCCTTTCTTTATTTACCAAAGAATCTATATGAGAGATAATATCTTTAGTCTTTGCCTTCCGCTACGTTAACGAGAGAGGCCGCTGGTCAAATATGGCGTCGTTCTTCTAATAACCTGCGAGGTTTCGTTCGACTTCTTCGTTGCAGCTACATTGCTCAAATTACATTCAAACGCTAATGGCAAAAAGGTAAGAAACAGCTTTTTATTTATTTCCAGACAATATCCTCTTGAAGGCAGGATTTTGAAAAAGTTGCGGACATTTAATTTCGATTCTTTGACTTCCGGTCTCAAAATCAACAATACTTTTTTCGCTATTTAACTATTATTTTTCACTTCAGCGTTTAATTTCTACAGGATATGCGGAAAGCAACTACTTATTATTAAAGTGCTGGTAATTTATTACTGAAATATAATTCTTACAAATTTAGAGGTCAGTGTTGGCGCCAGCATTGAGCACTAGCTTTTCATGCCTGGGGAATTCCTCAACTGATTTCCCAAGAAACTTTCTTTAACTAATGAGTCACCACTTATCAAGACAAAAACTATACAAGAATCAGGGTTAATGAGATGATAGATTAGCAATTCAAAACAGACCCTCTCCCTTTGTTGTGAGGACTTTCTGTTTGCTTGGTGGGTTATTTTTTTCAGTGGGTGGTACGTTTAGATTTCTTATCTTCTCATAGTATTTATCATCATTGAACTAGTTAAAATAAAGTATTTTAATCGCTATATAACGTATTATTTTCACTTCAGCAGGGTCCCTATTTACTTGCCTCTCAACGAGAGCAAAGTTAAACACAATCTCGTTTTTATCTAGATTATCCAGCTCCCCAAAAAAGGAGCATCTGTGTGAGACAAAAATTAGATATCCCCAGTCAATAAAGATCTCTCCTCTTCCAGCCGAGGATAGAACATAGAACATTTTGATCTTCGCTCGAAGGCATGAGACGTGTATTTATTTATAAATTCTGTATGCAACTTCCTATTATTAAGTGCTCGTAATTTATTTCTGAAATATAATTCTTGCAAAAATAAGTATATGTTTTTATTTAGAATTTAAAATGGGCGCCAACATTCGCCACCAGCTTTTCAAGTTGCCTTGAAACCGCATTAACTGATTTCACAAGTCACACTTTGTTTTACTACAAAGTCTAGAGAGTTTGAATTACCTACTAGATACTATCCTCGAGTACATTGAGTCTGTCTGTACGGGGGTTTGTCAGGACAACCTGTCATGAGAATACTTCACCCTACAAGTAAACCCTGACCAAATATTCAAAATAACATAGTATTTGAAGCCCAAATAAGATCCTCTCAACACGGCTATGCACTGGCTCATACGAGGAATAGTGCACTTTCTCCTCGGAATGTTACCTCAAGTAACAGCACTTAGCTTGATACTCCACCAGACCAGATGAATTCTTATTCTGGAATCCGGTAAGACCAAAATTCCTAAAAAAGATATACTATAACATAGTTAACTGGTCACTTTGGGAGTGGAAAATTAATATTCTTCACTTCTTTACTAACTCAACGTTTGAAGGATAAAGGGGAACTTTAGTTGAACACTCGGATATCTATGAATCTCATACAAAGAGCAAGTGTTAGCCCCAGAAAGGGATCCCTTGATTTCTGAGATCTTACACTGAAGTAAAATGAAAAAAATCACCATTTATCTCGGCCAAACATACTCGAGAATGTCGGCTAATGAAATGACAATTTGATAGTTGAAAAAGCAATTATTCCACATTTGTTGGAAACATCGCTCATGGGGTGTGAGGATTTTCTGTTTTCTGGGTCGGCTGTTGTTTTGAGTGGGTGGTATGTGGAGATGCGCAATCTTCTTATAGTGTTTATAATCATTTTACCAATAAAAATAAACGAAAAATTTAAATAAATACAAAAACTGAAATTCTTTGTGAAGTCAATTAATGATGGCGCCCATATTAAACTCTGAATGAAATCATATGTTGTACACTTTCTTATCCTATTCATTTTTTGTAAGAATTTTATTTCAGCAATAAATGACGTTATTACTTTCCACACATCCTGTACTTCTTTTTCTTAGTTTTCTACTAAATATCAGATTGTTGCGAAAATAAATATTGATCTCAGAATCAAATATATATTCAGTGAGCACTCGTGCCGAACCCATGTATCGAGGTTTTACATCTTAACAATTTGATTCAGATTGTCTGGCACCATTAAAATACTGACATCAAGTGCCGTAGACATTCATCTAACATGTTTCCGTGAGTTCAACAATAGTGTCAAAATTGTATTGTGAAAGAAATGATTTCATATTTTTAAGGGTAAACATCTAATTTTAAATACGTAAGATTTTTTTATAAAACATGGCTAAAATAGCAACCGGAAACAACTTATGAAAATGAGTTAAAAAATCAACCAGTATTTTACGAACAAGCTAGTAAAAAGTATAATCTTATAGAAAATGAATATTTTTTAAACATCGAAATAAACGCCTTTCGACATAAAAAAATATTTAATACATCACCGTGAAAGCGTTAATGAAATAAATAACATTCCTTTACTTCTGGTTAAGAATAATTTACTTATTTGAAAAATATAAATAATGAAAAACACATGTAGATTGCAAAGATGCGACGTTACGTAAAACTGAAAATCTACACGTACCTGGTTTCTTCGACCGGTGGATCCATCTAGCATTTTGAGAAGTAGTTTCTTCTACGAGGCTTCCATATTTTCTTTTAGCAGCGTTTTCTTAAAAGGTGAAAGTTCTTTCTTCTGTTGAAATTATCTTGTCGGATTTTCAAAGTCAGACCCAAATAGCAATCAGTTTGACATATCGATACTGGATTCGGATTAGTCATTTTTTTCATCTGTTTCTCCTACTATGCCATTGACACGAATATATTTTATTTCGTTTTAGTTTTTTTCTGAAAATACTTATCTAGGCCTAGAAAACTGTTCAAGTAGAAACATGTTCCCTTATTCACCGAAACAGATTAAAGGGAAGATATCGTGTGCACTTATGCCAAATTATCTTCTGTGAGTTCTTCAAAATATATATTTGTTTATTTATTAAAAATACTATTAAAAAAGCTTCGTAAGTCGAGCACTGTAGGAGAGATTAATTGTATTTCAAATCTAGCACGTGGCGATTTCTCCCTCTTTAGGTGGATCGACCACTGTCTGTTTCTCATTATTTGTGTTTATAAATTAAAATACAAAACCTATTTCTTTCGCATTTTAAGCGAGATTGTCTCGTCGGCCTAGCGGTAAGAAGCATTGGTTCGTAATATTCGAATCCGGGGTTCGAATTGTTCGATCAACGGAACATCATCATCGTTCATACTGACGAGTGTTAATGGGAACACGAAAAATATATATGTATATGGATAATTTAAAAAATATTTATTAAAAATCACTATTAATTATATATATATATATATATATATATATATATATATATATATATATATATATATATATATATATATATACGGAAATTAACAACATCTTTGAAGCACACATGAAAATGTATTTGAATGAAATTTTGAAAAACCAACACATGGTGCAATATTTGGCTGAATCGCGGAAGAACGAAGTTTAATTATTTTTTCGCTCGGGTTGGAAGCTATGACCAGGTTTGCTGACTCAATTCAATCTTATTTTTGTTCAATTCGGATTTAACGGACTCTCTAATTAACAAATGAACTTTGATTTGATTTGGGTTGCCCAGATCAAGACTTTGGAATTTTAAGTGAGTTTATTGAACTTTCTATATTATTTGATTTGATTTATTTATCGTTGTAATAATTAACATAAACATTGGATACTTTTCACTTCATCGATTGTTAACGCATTTCGTGACTGGATAACTTTGTCAGCTCTTTCAATTTCTCGTATTTGGACTGGTACTCATCACCTGGATTAATCTTAAGTCAACCCTCTGGATGTATTTCCTGACTATGTTTTTCAAATTGTATGACTTGGATGGATTATATAGATTTAACAAAAAAGTATGTTTTGGGGTTGATATATTTGATGTTATATATTTTTATGTATTTTTGTATATATTTTTATATATTTTCTAAGTTTAATTTTATTACCTGTAGTAGTATAACTGCGGTAATGGTCCTCTGAAGAGAAGAATTATCTTTGAAAACTTATGACTTTAAGATACTTTGCTTGAACTTTAAATTCTAATAAAATTTGATTGACACCTTATTTTATTACTTCATTTTATATTATAATATTAATGCCTTATCCAGTATATTGAGCTTCAGTTTTTATCTGGATGTTTCACTAATTATAAGATATTAGTTGACGCTTTTAAAACGTTCTATTTCACAAATTAATTTGATTACGAAATTAATGTGACAAAAATTAATTTTATTTTCTTCATAAACAATTCAATCGTCCTTTCTTTTACTCCCGAGCAACGCCGCCTAGGTACAGCTAGTAACTAATAAAAACTAGTTTACGTTAGTAAATGTGTCTTCTAAGATTTTCTTTCAACTAACGTTCACAAAATTGAACTTTTCTCGTGTAAGCTCTATTTGTAACGTGATTCCTTAACTTTCTTTTACAGCTCCGAATACGTTTATGTAACGTCACTCTCAACTTTCTCAAAGACACCAAGTAGACAGACTGTAACGTAACGTACCTCATAATCTTCGTTATTGGAATTTTATTTTTACTTCAATTCACCCCAAACAAAACACTGCCACTGAGACGTAAGGGGCTACTGTGAATTAGGGACCAGATTTATATCGGCATCCTAAGTAGACAGTTGTGCAGCAAAATGCTTGTTCACATCATATTTAAATTTCTGCATGTTACTACAGTCGGAGAAACAGGGAGTAGGGAGGGAATTCCAAAGACAAGCAGTTTGAGGAAAGAAGCTATTAGAGCAGAAAGCCTTCTGGCATCTGGGGACCTTTACAGTGAAGCGGTGTGATTTTGCTTCTTGTCGGTTTTGTCGGCGGTTTTTACGTTGAGGGGGTACAAGTGCAGCTTGTTTGTCGAATTACATTCCGTTAAATTACTTGTAAAAAAGGCACAGAGATGCAACATTGCGGCGATGGGACAGAGCTGGTGCTTGGTAGACAGTGTGGTACATATTCGGGAAATGTGGGAAATTTCGTTGTGTAACCTGGTTTCAAATGCCTGTAGTGTTACGTTGCTGTTTATGTATAATGTTGATTCATATGGTTATGTGTCATTTAACCATTATCTTAGTTGAAGGAATTTACATGTAGATTACCAAGATGCCACGTTACGTATAAATGAAAATCTACTCTTACCTGGTTTCTTCGATCGGTGGATGCATCTAGCATTTTGAGAAGTATTTTCTTCTACAGGTTTGATCACAAATGAAAACTCGAAACAGAAATATATTTTACATTGTTAATCTTTATTGCTGATGTATATCGACATCATCTTAGTCTCACACGCATCTATCTACAGCATGATCTCTTAGAACAGGACGCCCTCGCTTATCGAAATCCAAAAGCATAACTCCTAAGTTTTTCGATCAGCTCATCATATTTATCAAATGTTTATTTTTAAAGGGACGTTGTAGTTTGCTGGAAGCATTTTGCTGATTAAATGTGTTGTGTAATGACGGTTAAATAGGAAATAGGAAATCTCGATCCGTGTTAACAAAATAAATCCCCAATTCTATTTTTTGCCCGTTTTTTTGCAAATAATAATTTGTTTTCAACAATTTGTTTAATTATTAACAAATATTAAAATCAGACTGTTTCTATACTAGGGTATAGGAGAAAACATGTATTATTAATTAAATAAAAAATATACTTTTTATATTAAAGGCTCGAACAACTTTTAACTTTTATAAACGGACAATTTTTTTTTAACGTAGTTCACCCCAAACAAGGCAGGCCACCACTGTAGACGTAAGGGGCTACTGAGAAGAAAGAAAAGGGGAGAAGGTTGGAGGGTCAATTTAAATTGGGATCTATGCAGCGAGATGTCTGTTTACATTAATTTTAAATTTCTGTATGTCAGTACTGTCGGGGAAACAGGGGGCAGGGAGGAAGTTCCAGAGGCCAGCAGTACGAGGAAAGAAGCTATTTGAGTAGAAAGCTCTCCAGCATCTGGGGACCTTCACAGTGAATGGATGGGATTTAGTCGATTGTCGAGTTGGTCTAGTGAAATTACGGGGCACCAGCGTAGCCAATTCACTGGAGCATAATCCATTGAAGTATTTGTAAAACAAGCACAAAGATGCTACATTGCGGCGATGGGACAGGTGCTGGATCTTGGTTGACAGTGAGGGACCTATTAGGTTTGCGACTCTTTTTTGGGCCTTGTCAAGGAGGAAGAGACTAGTAGATGATGCATCAGCCCAGCTGTGGCAACAATACTCCATGCATGGGCAGATGGTGGCTTTGTAGAGATACAGGATAATGTCAGGTGTGAAGAGTTTACTGGCACGGTAGAGGGAGCCAACCTTCTTTGCAGCAGCCTTGGCAATGTCTTCAATGTATTTGTTCCAATTAATGTTATCTGTGAAGGTTAGTCCGAGGAGTTTGAATGATGAACTCTCAGGTAGGATGTTATTTGCCATGACAATCGGTGGTTGGAGAGGTTTCTTGTAGTTATTGAAGAAAATGAGCTTTGTCTTTGCGGCATTAAAAGCTACCAACCATTTATGACCCCAATCCACAACAGCCTGGGGGTCATTTTCTAAGGATTTAGCCATTGCCTCGGATATGATTGCGTCTGTTTTATGTTAGAATTTGTTTAACAACGATACTCATTTGAAAAATCATTAGATTAAAATTTTTATCATCCAAATCTGACCACCCTATAATTTTATTCCATCTTAAAAAAGGTATTTTCATAGAATAACTCCTGTCTCTAAACCGGTTTTAGAACGAATGTTATTCAATTTGTTATTTAAATCAATCGTAAATTAGTAGTTTGCAAGAACAGTTTAAATTACATTTTTCGAACTTAGAACTAAAAAAAATACCTATTTCCCAAATGCATTTTTTTATAATTCCTTTCAGTTGATTATTTTAACTGAGCCCCCCCCCCCCCCCCCGAAAAAAACTCACCTTTGTTAAAAACAATACACACTATTTTTCGTGAGAATAGTCTCCTAACTGATATATTTGAATAATTTCACTATAAGTGAAGATAAAAATAAAAAATTAGCCAAAAGCGAAGCGGTCGAAAATATATTGGGGAATCTTTTTTAGTTAACACGGGTCAGAATTTCCGATTTTAGATTTGGACGCCATGACACAGTGGGAAATTTCTATTTAACCAGTTAAATTTTTTGAAGGTGGTGACAATTCAATTTTGTTGAAAAGTTTAAATAAAATAAACACATAATATATTTAAATAAAAAACGTAATAATATAATAATAAATATTTAATAAAATATATAATAATAATTTAATAATAAACAAACATGAAATATCAACTAACATTTACAACAATAATTCAATGATAATAAATTTCTGTGATAATTTTTCCTGACTTCCAAGCAAAAACACACTCCAGATTGAGTGGTAATTTTTTTTGGAAAAGGAGGTATATAGAGAAAATATTGTTTAAATATGACACTATCCATACCATCCCAGTTCGACACATTACGTTACTAAATAGATATTCAATTAAAAATTATTGAATTCTTCAATATTGGCAGGTGATCTGTTTACATTGTTTCGTATCCAACGGTGTTTTCAACCAAATTGCATTGTCACCGCCTTCAAAATGTTCAACCGTTTATTTTTCATTTTAAAATTCGTTCTTAAACAACAAAATCAATGGTTATCTTGATTTAAGTATATACCGAATATTATCATTCAAAGTCTGTCAAAATAAACAAGCTTTGAATTCCAGATACGATCAAATTTCACTATTTACATTCCGTTTTCATAACCTTGTTTTAAATAACCTAATTCCGTGGCAACGAACATCCATCCGCAACATTGTCCTATACATTACTCGTTATCATATTACTCACGGTAGCATTGTTACACATTTTGAGTTTTTTATCATGGGAGTATATTTTAAAATATTATGTGATGGTACCTAAAATTGATCAATAGGAATATATCAAATAGGCTGAAACATAAAGTTATAGTAAAAACAAAGTAACATTAATTTAATTAATATACTTTCCTCTACTAGTTACAAAGACTTATCATTTTCTTTTCATGTTCATTGAGATGGGTGAAATGAACGTGTATGAATGTCGTTTCCAGTATGTTGAAATAGTATGTTCATTGTCGCCTCGAAGTTCAACGTGTGTGGATGTACATTTGGCTATATTCCTTCCAGCATTCTGAAACAGCTATTTTAATTACTATTTGTAAGTTCGATATGTGTGGATGTGCATTCGGCTATATTTTTTCCAGCATTCTGAAATAGCTATTTTAATTACTATTTGTAACTTCGATATGTGTGAATGTGCATTCGGCTATATTTTTTCCAGCATTCTGAAATAGCTATGTCAATTACTATCTGTAAGTTCGATATGTGTGAATGTGCATTCGGCTATATTTTTTCCAGCATTCTGAAATAGCTATGTCAATTACTATCTGTAAGTTCGATATGTGTGAATGTGCATTCGGCTATATTTTTTCCAGCATTCTGAAATAGCTATGTCAATTACTATCTGTAAGTTCGATATTTGTGAATGTGCATTCGGCTATATTTTTTCCAGCATGCTGAAATAGCTATGCCAATTACTATCTGTAAGTTCGATATGTGTGAATGTGCATTCGGCTATATTTTTTCCAGCATTCTGAAATAGCTATGTTAATTACTATCTGTAAGTTCGATATTTGTGAATGTGCATTCGGCTATATTTTTTCCAGCATTCTGAAATAGCTATGTTAATTACTATCTGTAAGTTCGATATGTGTGAATGTGCATTCGGCTATATTTTTTCCAGCATTCTGAAATAGCTATGTCAATTACTATCTGTAAGTTCGATATGTGTGAATGTGCATTCGGCTATATTTTTTCCAACATTCTGAAATAGCTATGTTAATTACTATCTGTAAGTTCGATATTTGTGAATGTGCATTCGGCTATATTTTTTCCAGCATTCTGAAATAGCTATGTTAATTACTATCTGTAAGTTCGATATGTGTGAATGTGCATTCGGCTATATTTTTTCCAGCATTCTGAAATAGCTATGTCAATTACTATCTGTAAGTTCGATATGTGTGAATGTGCATTCGGCTATATTTTTTCCAGCATTCTGAAATAGCTATGTTAATTACTATCTGTAAGTTCGATATTTGTGAATGTGCATTCGGCTATATTTTTTCCAGCATTCTGAAATAGCTATGTTAATTACTATCTGTAAGTTCGATATGTGTGAATGTGCATTCGGCTATATTTTTTCCAGCATTCTGAAATAGCTATGTCAATTACTATCTGTAAGTTCGATATGTGTGAATGTGCATTCGGCTATATTTTTTCCAGCATTCTGAAATAGCTATGTTAATTACTATCTGTAAGTTCGATATGTGTGAATGTGCATTCGGCTATATTTTTTCCAGCATTCTGAAATAGCTATGTTAATTACTATCTGTAAGTTCGATATGTGTGAATGTGCATTCGGCTATATTTTTTCCAGCATTCTGAAATAGCTATGTCAATTACTATCTGTAAGTTCGATATGTGTGAATGTGCATTCGGCTATATTTTTTCCAGCATTCTGAAATAGCTATGTTAATTACTATCTGTAAGTTCGATATTTGTGAATGTGCATTCGGCTATATTTTTTCCAGCATTCTGAAATAGCTATGTTAATTACTATCTGTAAGTTCGATATGTGTGAATGTGCATTCGGCTATATTTTTTCCAGCATTCTGAAATAGCTATGTTAATTACTATCTGTAAGTTCGATATGTGTGAATGTGCATTCGGCTAGATTTTTTCCAGCATTCTGAAATAGCTATGTTAATTACTATCTGTAAGTTCGATATGTGTGAATGTGCATTCGGCTATATTTTTCCAGCATTCTGAAATAGCTATGTTAATTACTATCTGTAAGTTCGATATTTGTGAATGTGCATTCGGCTATATTTTTTCCAGCATTCTGAAATAGCTATGTTAATTACTATCTGTAAGTTCGATATGTGTGAATGTGCATTCGGCTATATTTTTTCCCGCATTCTGAAATAGCTATGTCAATTACTATCTGTAAGTTCGATATGTGTGAATGTGCATTCGGCTGTATTTTTTCCAGCATTCTGAAATAGCTATGTCAATTACTATCTGTAAGTTCGATATGTGTGAATGTGCATTCGGCTATATTTTTTCCAGCATTCTGAAATAGCTATGTTAATTACTATCTGTAAGTTCGATATTTGTGAATGTGCATTCGGCTAGATTTTTTCCAGCATTCTGAAATAGCTATGTTAATTACTATCTGTAAGTTCGATATGTGTGAATGTGCATTCGGCTATATTTTTTCCAGCATTCTGAAATAGCTATGTTAATTACTATCTGTAAGTTCGATATGTGTGAATGTGCATTCGGCTAGATTTTTTCCAGCATTCTGAAATAGCTATGTTAATTACTATCTGTAAGTTCGATATGTGTGAATGTGCATTCGGCTAGATTTTTTCCAGCATTCTGAAATAGCTATGTCAATTACTATCTGTAAGTTCGATATGTGTGAATGTGCATTCGGCTATATTTTTTCCAGCATTCTGAAATAGCTATGTTAATTACTATCTGTAAGTTCGATATTTGTGAATGTGCATTCGGCTAGATTTTTTCCAGCATTCTGAAATAGCTATGTTAATTACTATCTGTAAGTTCGATATGTGTGAATGTGCATTCGGCTAGATTTTTTCCAGCATTCTGAAATAGCTATGTTAATTACTATCTGTAAGTTCGATATGTGTGAATGTGCATTCGGCTAGATTTTTTCCAGCATTCTGAAATAGCTATGTTAATTACTATCTGTAAGTTCGATATGTGTGAATGTGCATTCGGCTAGATTTTTTCCAGCATTCTGAAATAGCTATGTCAATTACTATCTGTAAGTTCGATATGTGTGAATGTGCATTCGGCTATATTTTTTCCAGCATTCTGAAATAGCTATGTCAATTACTATCTGTAAGTTCGATATGTGTGAATGTGCATTCGGCTATATTTTTTCCAGCATTCTGAAATAGCTATGTTAATTACTATCTGTAAGTTCGATATGTGTGAATGTGCATTCGGCTAGATTTTTTCCAGCATTCTGAAATAGCTATGTTAATTACTATCTGTAAGTTCGATATGTGTGAATGTGCATTCGGCTAGATTTTTTCCAGCATTCTGAAATAGCTATGTTAATTACTATCTGTAAGTTCGATATGTGTGAATGTGCATTCGGCTAGATTTTTTCCAGCATTCTGAAATAGCTATGTTAATTACTATCTGTAAGTTCGATATGTGTGAATGTGCATTCGGCTAGATTTTTTCCAGCATTCTGAAATAGCTATGTCAATTACTATCTGTAAGTTCGATATGTGTGAATGTGCATTCGGCTATATTTTTTCCAGCATTCTGAAATAGCTATTTTAATTACTATCTGTAAGTTCGACATGTGTGGATGTATATGCGGCTATGTCGTTTCCGGCATTCTGATGTAGTATTGTTCATTGCTGTTAAAGTTCAACGTGTGTGGATGTACATTTACCTATCTTGTTTCCACCATTCTAAAGTATATATGATGGTTTGAAATTCGATGTTGTCTTTAGCCTTCTGTCATCGTGACGCTCTGGTGTAAGCTAGAACAACTATCTTGGTTAACGAGCTTGTTGGTTTTTATACCAATTTGTCGGCTCCTAGACTTGTTATGTTCAATTACACAATAAGCTGACCGATTATTATTTTAGTGCGTTTTGGTTATGTGACCTGTTTATGCAGACGTAATTGTAAATCATTGTTATTTCCACTTCTTGTGGTCGTTGCTATTAGCAAAAAAAAAGAAGGTGAAGAAAAAAAAAGAAAGGAAACAATATAACAAAGGCAAGAAGAGCAGGACAGGAAGTGGCTTAATAAACCAGTAATCCATTTCGCTTGCTCAATCTTTCTGCACATTCACAAAGCAAAAATAAATCAAGAAAAACAAACACGAACATTTTAGAGAAAATCGTTTTTATCATAAAATATAAAATATCTTGATTGGTATAATGAAAATAGATTTCCTTTTTGACAAAAATCAAAGAAAATATTAAAAATATAACAATGTATTCCGTATTGTATATAAAAGAAGGCAGTCACTTCCGGTTTGAACATTAGAATCAGAGAAGCATTGCTCTGTCGTAAATAATAGTGTTTGAAATCACTCTTCTAAAATGTTATTTAATATAATTATCTTGATTATTTAAAAATCACTCTTTGTACTTAGAAAGATTTACAATACATCCTGAATAGTAAATAATATATTGTATTAGTTCTTTTTTTTATGATTAAACATATAAACGTGTATCTCTCATAATTACTGGTGAGTGAAAACATTCTTTGTATCGGATTGTTTTTCATAAGGATTGATAATTTGTATTACTTCTCTTATCATGACTCGTATTTTCATCTTGGTTGTTAAATTAACAACGTTTCGGCCGATGTGACCGCCGATCTTCTTCAGGTGAATCTTTTTTAACTTGAGAACCTGATAGTCAATCTTGGGGATTTTTATGGCGAATTCAAGAACCGGTACAGAATTTCGAACTGAACTCTTTATTTAATCCACAAGGGTAGATTATTCTCATTCCGTCAACCATGACAGAGTAGAAATGTCAATAACATAAAACTAACACTCAACCCAGTAATGGCTGACAGAATGAGAACAATCTACTCCCATGGATTAAATAAAGGGTTCAGTTCGAAATTCCGTCCAGGTTGTGGAATTCGACATAAAGATTCACAAATTAAAAATATTCCTAACTTCAAAAAGATGCACGTAACGAAGGTTGGAGATTACATCGGCCGAAACGTTGTGAATATAACAATCAAGACGAGGATAGTAGTCCGAATAATCCAAATAAAATGGAACAATTATTGAAAAATATTTAATACAATGACTTATTTTTGTTATCTTGATTGTCAAAAAATACATGTTGTAGTATAAAAATTGAGAATTCAAACCCCTCTAGATGTTCGGTATTGAGGGCGCGTTCGATTTCGAGGGGAAAATAGCTGATGTAGCAAGTTTAAAATATTTTAGAGTTCAGATGCGAAAGATAGTTTTTAACGTTCATTCGTTTTCATTTGAAGAGTACATTGAATACATAACTATACAAAAAAGAAATAACAATTGACAACCAAAATAATTTGTGCAAGCAAATATTGTAATTTGTGAAAAACTAAGACACTTTATGAAATGTTTAAAAATTCATCAAAGTTATGAATTTTTCATTCATCCATTGTAAGATCTTCCTGAATTTCGCTGTGTTCTTCATTTGCGATCACGACAGTTGCCTTTTTTTTTTTTTAAGTGTTCTTCTTCTAATATTATGTTTATTCGAACAGAGTTACTTATTTAGTTATACTTCAATTTCAGCTTTTTGCACACAAATTCTTCTTGTTTGAACTTTGTGACATTATTATGGTCAAGAAATCTTTTTTTCAAAAGGCAATTGCAATCTGTAAATGCAGTCAAAAATTAAGATACATAAACATAATAAACTCACTTCATATTTATGTCGATACAAAGTTTTCGGATTTGATAATGAATCGAAATTCGAGGAAGTCGAAATTATGCAATGTTCGGATTTGGGGAGTTAATACTGTATTTGGTATTATAAATAGAAAGCTATCACTCCCGGTCTGAATTTTGAAAATAGCATTTGCTCTGATCTGACATAATTATAATCGAAATAGCATTTTCTTTGGTCTGTCATGCTTAAGTTTGATATATCATTTTCTATGAGGTGTCACGCTTAAGTTTGAAATGGTATTTTCTTTTGTCTATCGTGCTTACGTTTGAAATACATGTTATTTAGTCTCTCATGCTTCAGTTTGAAATAATATTTTCTTTGGTCTATCATGCTTAAGTTTTAAATAGCATTTTCTTTGGTCTGTCGTGCATACGTTTGAAATAACATTTTCTTTAGTCTGTCACACTTAAAGTTTGAAATAGCATTTTCTTTGGTCTATCTTGCTTAAATATAAAATAGCATTTTCTTTGGTCTGTCGTGCATAAGTTTGAAATAACATTTTCTTTAGTCTGTCACACTTAAAGTTTGAAATAGCATTTTCTTTGGTCTATCTTGCTTAAATATTAAATAGCATTTTCTTTGGTCTGTCGTGCATACGTTTGAAATAACATTTTCTTTAGTCTGTCACACTTAAAGTTTGAAATAGCATTTTCTTTGGTCTATCTTGCTTAAATATTAAATAGCATTTTCTTTGGTCTGTCGTGCATAAGTTTGAAATAACATTTTCTTTAATCTGTCACACTTAAAGTTTGAAATAACATTTTGTTTGGTCTATCTTGCTTAAATTTTAAATAGCATTTTCTTTGGTCTGTCGTGCTTAAGTTTGACAAACATTTTCTTTGGTCTACTTTGCTTAAATTTTAAATAGCATTTTCTTTGGTTTGTCACAATTTTTGGAATAGCATTTTTTGGCCTGTCTTACTTAAGATTGAAATAGCATTTTCTTTGGACTGTAACGCTTAAGTTTGAAATAGTATTTTCTTTGGTCTGTCACACAACAGTTTTACACAGCATTATCTTTGGTCTGTCAGACTTAAGTTTGAAACAGAATTTTCTTTGGTCATGCCAGCATGTAAAACAGACGTTAAACCGAATATGATGATGATGTTATGCAAAAGTTTGAAATTACATTCTTTTGGTCTGGCATGCTAAAATTTGCAATAACATTATCGGTGTATAGATATGTACTTAACTGAACTGTTGCAGGAGAGAGAGAGAGAGAGAGAGAGAGAGAGAGAGAGAGAGAGAGAGATGTATAAAGAGAAACTAGGAAGAAGGAAGGTCGGCAAATGTTTCCATACGAGATACATCAAAGGAAAATGGAGATGTTAAAAAGAAGAGTTATACAATTAGTTAATATTTAAAAGATGTGGGTGCTTTTTTATTGAGACTCAAGTGAAATATCGCACTTCAAAATAAAATAACAGAGAAAACTTATGAATATACTTACTTATAATTTTAATAAAAAATAAAATTAATTTACTATTCAGAGTCAACGAACTCCAAACGACAAGACCCAGTGGCGTCTTCATATTAGAAGAATGGCGATAATCTTCTACGTAACGCTGGCTTGGTACAAATGTCGTTCGGAGTTGGTGAACTACGAATAGTAAATTAATTTTATTTTTCATTAAAATTTTACTTGCTTTTTTTCTGTAATTCTTTGTGTACATTAATATTTTTCACTGATAAGTAAGTATATTCATAAGTTTTCCTGTTATTTTATTTTGAACTGCCATATTTCACTTGAGTCTCAATATAAATAAGCACCAAGATTTGCTTACAAAAAGTGTTTCTTCTTGTGTTATACCGTTAAAGCAAGCTACTGTTTACATTTTTCACCACCCTCCCACAGACTATTAGCATCACAGTGATTGTTTTATTCACACCGTTTCGGCCGCTGTAGTCTCTGGCCTTCTTCAGGTGCCTTTTGTCATAGTCTACAATCTTTCAGGAATTTAGAACTAAACTTTTTATTAAAATTGTCGAGGGGTAGACTATTCTCATGTCCCTATTTACTTGCCTCCCCACAAGGGCTGAGTTAGACACAGGGTCAGCTTTAATTGGGGAATATCCAGCTCCACAAAAAAGGGAGGCTGTGGTGTTAGACAGAAATTAGAATTGCCTAGGTCTAGAAGGATCTCTCCTTCACTGACCGAGGACAGAACAGATTAAGTGTAATATCAGAACAGATACTACACTTTGACTTATTAATTTGCAAAAAAATATAAAAAAGTTACATTTTGAAGAAATTAGTCACAAGGCCATCAAAAATATAGGGAAAATGGGTGACGTTGGTCATCATTGGTCTACTCTGACATATTTGTCTATCCTACTCTTAGCTAGAATCATTGCAGTCACCATAATACCACATTTACTCCAGGGGTCATCCTACTTAAAATATCCCCAAAGTGTCTAGAAATTAAAATTTTATTTCATAAATATGTAGATGTGTGTGCAAACTCGTGAGAAATGGGGAGTGGGACAACAAAAAACGAAAACCGGTTATTAAGACCTTCCCAGCCCTTTCTAAAGAATAGACCGTCCACTGTTTTCCGATTTGTTTCGGACTGAAAACATGCAAACTGATCTCTAAGTGGGAGTGGGACTTACGTGAGAGAAAATGAGGAATAGATGGAGTTTTGAAGTGGATGGTATCCTTACAAGATTAATTTCATTTGGTGAGGTCAAGGACAAAAGATACTACACTTTGGTCACAGCCAAAAGGCCAAGGAATGTCGTTAGATATGACCTAGTTGATAGAAGCCGATTTTCATGGTTCGCATGGTTTGAATAAATAAATATTATGAATATTCAACGTTGTTTATATTCAGTCATTCATCTTAGGTCATGCGGTCTGACCATGACTCGCCCTGAGCATTAAACAAAACTACATCCTGTAGTGAGGCCTCAATTTTGGAAAGTGGAGTCACCCCATAGTTTCCAATTACTCCCAGGTCCACTCCGATTCAGAGTAGTAGTACCTGTCATCTTTGGATTAAATAGAATTTAGCAATTACGTACTACTTATTTACAAAATATATGCATACAAGTTTCGGTGATCAATAAAATTGACTGAGAAGGCAGAGGTACCAATATAAACGGAGAATACCTTGCTCATCTAGAATTTGCCGACGACATCATTGGCACAAGTCACACACCTCAAGAATTAGAATGGATTCTTAACAACATTCACAATGCTAGCCATATAGTTGGTCTTAAAATTCACACTGGAAAAACCACGGTCATGTTCAACAAATATGCCGCAAAAGCCCTAGTCACAGCTAAAGGTGAAAATATCGAGGAAGTTGACAACTACATTTACCTAGGGAAGATGGTAACAAGTTATGCGGATATCATGCCTGAAATCAAATTGCGCTTGGATGGACAGCCTTTTCCAAAGTAGACAACATCATGAAGGGTAGAAAATCCATGATGAACATTAAGCAGAAGGTGTTCAATGAATACACTATGCCTGTTATGATATATGGTAGAGTAACATGGGCCCTTGATAATGCAGCGATAGAAAAGCTATGGAACGCATTATGCTAGGCATCAGTTTATGTGATAAAAAAAGAAACACCTGGATCAGACAGCAAACTGGAGTAAATGACATCATCACCACCATACAAACAGCAAAACATAGATCGGCAGGTCAACTTTCGAGATGTACAGACAACAGATGGACATATAGAGTGACAAAATGGACCCCCGAGAAAAGACCTAGAAAAAGTCCAACTTCGATAGCCAACTAAGTCCTACTTGGCCACGCCTAGCCAGGGATAAAACAAGGTGGAAAGAAACCAGGGAGACGTTCCTCCACCAAGAGTGATAAAAAAACCTAATCATGATGATGATGATGCCTACAGATGGGGGGGATTTATGATATGTACTAATACTGTATAATATTAATACTGTATAATATTAATAGTGTAATAAAAGTACACTAAAATAATTATTAACACCCAAATGCGTGTTACTATTCAACGAAATAACGTAAAAAAGAATGTGCTATGTAGAAAGATAGAGAGAGAGAGAGAGAGAGAGTGATAAACGACCTCTACACACATGTAATACTATGAGATCGACAAGGGAAAACTATTCTGCTGATACTACAGTCAACAAACAAACGTCATATCAATGTATATGTAGACGATCTATAGACACTTCTACTATATTCTACTGTATTGGATTCTGATGCTGCATGATGCACGTGGCAATATTTGTTGTAGGGCGAAGATTCGTTCACTATGTTAGACTTTTTTGACAATCAATAGAAGGGAGAAAACAATTAAATAAACTAAGACAAAAAAAGCACTTGACGATAAACCAGAGAGTTCAACAGCTGAAATAATGTGACTATAACAACTATCACAACTAGGCTAACTGAATAACACCTTATCTCAGAAATATTGTGTAATAATATACTTTTATGATTTTATCAACTTTTTTAAAAAATTATAATGTCTTCCTAATCAATAAATGCAGGAGATTTTTTTTATTTATCACACCTATATTACCATCAAAACTGCTCAGGGATATTTAAATCTATAATACAACATAATATTTTTAAATGCTGTATATATAGTAGAGAGTAACAACCCAAAAACATTATTTCTATGCCTAATTCGCTAATTCGCATAACTATTTTTAAACAGTTTATAATAAATTAATGTTTGGTGTTATTCATTTGTAATTTTATTGTACTATTTACCTATATATATATGGAATTGTTTCGTCTATATTAACAGTAATTAATTAAAGTGATTTATTAAAAAAAAAGGATAAATTATCAAAACCTTTAAAATAATATGTTCATTAATTTTCAAGGGAGGTAATTCAAATTAAATTATTTTTTTAAATAAAAAAAAATTTATATTAAGGATATGTAATGTAAAAGGAATACTTAGAGCTAGATTAATATCCGTCGGATGTCGAGTACTTTTTTGCTTGTAAAATATAATTTCAAAAATAATCTGTTCAATTAATACTTAATTTATAGACGTTGGATACGTTCAGTGTAACTGACGTCTATATAGACGTCACATATGCATTAATTTCTAAAAAAGGTATTTTTAAAGGATAAATATCTGGCATAATGAAATAAGGCTAATAAGTAAAGAACAAACTATATAGAACAAAAACAATTAACACAGGCACATGCATGGCTGTGCAATGTGAGTCTTAAAGATAGGCTTAGATCTGATGACCTCAGAGGAAGATTAATAAGGCTGGACAGCATAGGAAAGTGTTTGCAGAACAGGAGACTTCGATGGTCTGGCCACATTCAGAGAATGGATGAGAGTTCTTGTGTTAGTAGATATAGAACAGTCAAGGTAGCAGCTTCAGTTCACGGGCGAAGGTGAAGGAAAACATGGGATGGAAGTGATAAAAATAGACTTGAGAGAAAAAGGGATAAATAAAGACCTGGCCAGAGATAGGTTGGTTTGGAAGTCAATTTCTGAAAGCTGTCCAATGCATACCAGCATGTAAAACAAACATTAAAACAAATATCATGATTATGATGACATACTGATTTTGATATTTCATTTATGAAACTTTTTCAAGTAGCATTTTATTGAACAGAGCCAAGTAGTACATCTTTCTCCCACCACTACTTCGATTTTATGTATATCTACTTGACTGTTCAATAAAATGATTTCTTGATTAAGTTTCTGAAATGAAACAATATATAAGAATCAGCATGAACCTGTGCTAATTCTGTTTGTTCTATATAATTTGTATTTGCTTATTTCCCTTGTTCGTTTGCATACTTATATATTAATTAATACGCCAAAGGCCACCACTTCAGACCGGCGTTTAATGGCTGGAGAAATGTGTTTAATACTTTTTTGTAAAATATATTATGTGCTTCTTTACAATCGCATGGCCATAAACAGCGGTTAATTATTTTTTTTAACGGGGAGAATTTGGAGGCGTGGAGTTTGCAAGAACTTCGGTGCATTTACATAAGAAGGAACTTTTTTGTTGTGGATTTTTTATTTTTAAATTTACTTATTAAATTATACTATTATAGATATCGTCTTGCCTGCAACACAACACCACTACAGCAACACAACACCCCTTAAGTCCAACCCTTGCTCACCATGGTAAGGACGGTGGCAACGTGGTAGTGTCAGAGATACCCAGCTAACAGAGCTCTGGTGAAAATTCAAGTGGAGCCAACATCAGGATCCGTCGTCGTCTGGTCATCTTTTCCTCTATGTGTAGCAACGAGGAGGACTTAATGCAGACCAGACAATCCTGAGGCACAATCTTCGTGAGTTCTTTGCAGATGTCCGATTCGCTCAACTACAACAATATCAACAACAGCAGCACAAAATGGGCATTGTTCATGTGCACAAAACAGCGAAAATAAACTTTCTGAAGGTCAGAAATGTCAAAATAGTGAACATTGTCTTGTACAGAGGCAGGTAGAATGCTGACATCATAATATCATCATGTAAGAAATACAAATCAAATTTTATCAAAAATACACCAATATTTTAAGAGGGGGGTGTTATTGGCATATCTACCCCAAAATCTGGTTCCCTTGAAAAAATAACAACATTTTATTTTTGTCTGTCGGCGTAATTATAACTAAGCATCGACTATTAGTTAGGGCTGTTTAATCATCTGGAAATATTGTAAAATAATGTCCTGAGGTCACTCGGAAGGCAAACATTGATTGTAGGCTCACGCACATTCCATGTGATATAATGATAAACCAGTGACCTTTAAAATATACTTATGGACCAGGAACTGGCTGGTTGATAAAGTAAATAAAAAAACGAATTCAGTTTTCGAAAAGTAAGAATCATGTGATGTCAAATAAAACCATGTGATCACAAACAAAATTAGAAGGTAGTTTTATCCACACTTCGCCTACAGAACTAACATACCTTTTTTTTTCTCTCAGACATGCTGAGTACAATTCTATTAAGAAATTCCCAGCTGCAATAAATAAATAAAAATACTTTTTCAGGTATATATGTTGTTATAAAAAAGAGTTATGTTATTAGTGACTCTCACATTAAGAGGCGATATAGGTGTCCCATAAGTCAGGATATATATGAGTAAATCAATATTACAAAATAGTGCAAATATGTATTACAGAAACTATATATAAAAAGCAGAGATGTCTGTGGTTCTGTCTGTTTATGCTTTAGTTATCAATGGTTGATCTTTTAGTTAGAGTGTATACTTAACCGGAAATAAACTCTGGTGTGCACATAGTCGCTGCAACTAATTTTTTGTTTGAAACTATGAATGAGATTTGTCTGCTAATTAACGGAATTCTGACGGTTTTATTGATTGATTGATGTGAAAATCGTCACGAAATTGAATTTTTTGGCATAAAAAGGACAATATTGGAATTACCAAAGGCAATGAAAAAAATAGAGAAAAAATTGCCCTCTTTTTCACCAATGAATATTGAAGAAACTATCTTATTATAGTAGTATCCAGTGATTTGGGTAGCAGTATTTGGACTTGATCTTGTGTAAGGGTTAGCTCCTCTGACTCTCTGTATGATTTTCGTGATCATAACAAAAACTGTTGATCGGATTAAACATGAAATTTGATGAAATTGATTGAAAATTAATTTTTTTAGTTTTTAACAACACAGACCAGTATTTACCTAATAGGAGTAGCAAAACAGATCTTTGTATATATCTTGTAGTAAAAAAAATCTATTGGTCACAAAAGTATGAGGGAAAATTGATTTACTTTATAGATATGATCATGTAATAAATGCTGGTTAAAGAGAAAAGGTCTACTTGGTGACGGCTTCCGGTTTTAAAATAGGAAATTGACAAGCAGTGTTTATCAAAAAACAGTCTCTCATAATTCTATACTGCTAAGATTTTAGGCAGATTTTTTAATTTTACTAGTTTTTAAACGTTATGTTAAAAGAGTTAATTAAATGTTGATCTTTCTTCAGATTAAGACCCGAGCTAACTTTGACCCAAACCATAAACCTAACAATAACGCTAACCCTGACCCTGACACTAACGACTGAGTCAAAGTAAACTCGGTTCCTAATTTGGAGAAGCACCCAAATTTATTTTACCACTAACCCTAAGTCCGAGTGTAAAGATCATAAAATCATATCTAATCGCCTAAAAATTAAAACGCACCCCCAACAAAAAATGAGTTGATTATTTGTAATAAAACAAAAACATTCCCATTGTAAAAAAAGTTTCATTTGATTATTTGTAATAAATTTTTTTTTTTAATTTCCAATTATAAAAACCAGTTTAATTTTTTCATGTGTAAATAATTTAAAAAAATGATGAAAGCAAATTATTAATTGTCCTTCCCCCCCCCCCCTCTCCAACTAATCAATCCCACTTAAAATATAATGGTAACTATTTTTTTATGAACACCACTTGTAAATTTCCGATTTTAAAACCGGAAGTCGTCACCAAGTAGACTTTTTCTCTTAAACCTAAATGCTTGAACTATTTTGTAATATTATCAATTTTTCCATATAGGTTCAGAATTATGAGAGACAATGTCTAAAAATATGACTAGCTTAAATTGTTGAAATATTGAAGTAAAAAGTAAATTCGTATGAGTCAGCATGATACAACTTTGTTGACCGGTTTGATTCGTGCTGTTGGCATTTTTGCAGGAGTGACAACGTGAAGGTTGCCAACATCTCCACGCGGTTCTATGGAATCGACTGAATTCAAACTTGGCACACCCAGATCGTCAGTCCGTGCCGTTATCCACTTACCCACCGTCACCTCCTAATTATGGGTACATAATTTTATAGTAAACCATAGAAGCGTGTTCGTGTTCATAAAATTGTCTCCCGGAAAGATAATCTTTCATTGACATTCATCTGTGAAGTATCGTCAGTAGCTCTTTTACACGAAACCATTGAACGTGATAAGACATGGAATCAATTAAACAAAAGAGATTTTAAGAATAATTTTTTCGATGTTTCGAAATGAAAATCGGTGAATCCATTTGTGCTAAATGTCTGAAGAGTACGTGGATGTGGAATGGTCTTCTTTCTGACTGTTTTCCTCCTACCTATCCCAGTCAGAGGAGATAAAAACGTTAGTCTTTTTGCATGAAGGCATCGCTGTCCTCCAACAAACAGCGCTTTGTAATCCCAAATTGTCACCCGTCTGGTACTGACGAGTCTCAACATAACTTAACTTCAGTGATCTAACAAGAATCAGTGTTTCAACATGACTACTACTGGAAACGGTACAAAGCCGCAATTTCTCTTTTCCTCAGCTATCCAAAAAATACTGTCATGTGATTAACGAACTGTACATAACCGTTTGATGATATATTGTGTTTCAGTATTAAAGATTGGCGGATTTGTATTATTTGGACTACTGTTATTTTCACAACGTTTCCGTCGATGTAACCTCTGACCTTCTTCAGGTGCATCTTGTCGAACTTGAGAATCTTTATGTCGAACTCGGGAATCTGTACTGGATTTTTTGCGAGGACCTGTGGTGTAACAGATATAAGTGCTAAAGTCATAATTTGTTCTAAGTGACAGTCTTCTTGAGGTTGAAGGTTCAATCCTCAGTACGGACAATACTAAGAATACAATTACAAATTACTTAAGACTTCTACCCAGCCATGGCTGATGGAACGACAGCAAGCTACCCCCGTGAATTAAATAAATGGTTCCGTTCGAAATTCCGTACAGATTCTAGACATAAAATTTTGTGAGTTCGACAAGGTGCACCTGACGAAGGTCGGAGGTTACATCGGCCAAAAAGATGTGAGAACAGTAGTCCGAATGAGCCGAATGATCCAAATAATACAAATTATCAATCCTCATAAAATTGACTGACATGCCATAAAAAATCAAACTGAAAGGTTGAGGCAACTGACATATCCGATTTAACTCTACTGCAATGTTAGTTTTTAGTTTTTCGAATCCTATAACCAAGATGATAGCACAATGATTTTCATTGTGTAAAACAAAAACCTGTTATTAGTGAGATTACAGATGCCCGTGGCGTCTCAGGTGGTACAGCCACATAAAGCATGAACTCCATAAGCGTCTGTATATACCGGGCACTATGGAGTGTAGTAGACCAAGAAAGACATAGCTTGAGTAACTAAGAAGCGATATGAATGCATACAACCTGGCTTATGTTAACCCTTTGAAATGGACTGCATCAAGATTATGGCGAGTTAATTCGGTATAATCGTTACAATAACTGTCTTTAGAAGGATTCATATAAGTAACATGGGTGGACACGGGATAGGATATTATATTTAATTCCATCAACACGCCATTATAAAGTATGTCTGTCATCCACTAGCTTGGCTGACTGTTTGTTTCAACGGCGTGATCATGAAGGGAAAAATATGGGGTAACCCCCGCCCCCCAAAATCGTACCCATGGAATCGTTAATAAAATTCACAATCCTTTCTGCAACCCAACCATATTTGATACAAATAAACTTCAGTCTATGCCTAACTTGTCCACCAAGTTTCAGTCATAAATTCCCAACAGTCTTTGTTTTATCGCCATTCAATGATATGATATGCTCCAAATTTGCACCTGTGCATTGCAAGTACATCTGGATACAACGCGTTTTGGCTGTAATGCCCCTCTTCAGTTGAAGAATAGTCTGGAGATTGTTTTGATAGAAATTATCTTTAAGTCTACAGATTACAATCTCGTGAGGGGGGGGGTAAGATACAGTGAGAGTGAAACCCTTTCCGGGTCACACCTACTGATGATACGATCACCAAAGTGCCCCTGCATATCATTGATCGACAAAAAACAAAAACAAAGATTGTTGGACATTCATGACTGAAACTTGGTGGACAAGTCCGGCATAGACTGAAGTTTATTTGTGCTAAATATGGTTGGGTTGCAGAAAGGATCATGAATTTTATAAACGATTCTATGAGTGGCATTTTTTTTTTAGTCACCCTATATTTCCCCCCTCCATGATCACGCTGTTGAAACAAACAAAGTTAGCCAAGCTAGTGGATGACAGAAACATTCCATAATGGCGTGTTTACGCAATGAAACATAATATCTTATCACGTGTCCATCCATGCCACCCATATCAATTCTTGTAAAGATAATTATTGTAACGATTGGATTGAATTTACTCTACACGTTGTGTAGGCGAATTGCCTGAAAACATCTCACTTGTGCTTGACGACAAAATGATCTAATTTATTTTTGTATTATAACTGAATATCATGTGGCTTCAGGTGAAATTGACTGACGGCAATCGTCTGATGAATGTCACTTCAAAGAAGATCTTCTCGGAATAAATTTTACTAACACAGACAATCCGCTTCTCATGGATAACTCAGAATAAATTGTATTGGCATCTTTTTTTTCTTTTTGATTGTATGCGCTGGTAGTCGATGAACTTCGTTTGGGAGGGGGCAGAATCATGATTATAAATTCTCAGGGGACGCTGTTGGAGTCGGAGCAAGGTTATCACTTTTCTCACAATTCATCTGTTGTTTTTTCTCTTCTGCCTCTGAAAACAAGTGAAAATAAAAGTAAAACATATATGTAGATATTGGCCCTGATTCTGCAGTTGCACAAGTAGGTGTTATTGTTCGTATTATTATTGTTATTGCTTCTGCTTGAAGAGTTTCTACTGTTATTATTTGGTTCGTTATAGCTATTTAGTATTTTTATATTGTTTCCTTATGATGGCTTGCATGTCATCCATGCAGCAGTAACTAATCTTAACATTGTTTCTCTTTATAATTTTCGAAAGAACACTACCTCTAGTGAAATACTTATCTAATAATTTGAAGAATGGATAATTTACCTATTGATATAATTACTTCACTACTGTAGAATGGGTTAAACCAAATAATACTGTGCTTTTTAGTGTATTCATTTGTGTTTCTGCTTTCATTGTATGTTAAATCAGGGCCACTCGCCCCTAATGAATAAGTGCTTGACAATAAATATTTTATATAAAACCACCATGTACAACATCAGTAATGAAAATAAGTATATATAGATGCTATCAAAAATACATTCAATATATTTATTGTGTGATCATCCTGAGTAATGTAGCATGTAAGGGAACAAAAAGAACAGAAATATCCACATTTGTATAAAATTAAGAATCATCAAGATAGCACCTGTTCGCAACATAGACACCAAAAATTGTAGGTTGTGTCTGGAGGAAAAATACTAAATTATAAGCTCAAAACAAAAGTCCAAACTACTCAATAAAAAACATGAATTCATAGCTAAATGTAGACATTTTATAAATGCCTACTCTGTCACTTTTGCTCGAATTGAATTATAGAACTACAAATCAAAAAAAAAACATTAGCAGACATAGAACATCAGAACAAACACATAATTTATCCCAGATTAAGTAATAAAATAAAGAAATTAAAATGAATAGATAAAAATAATTATAGAATAAAAACAATTATTAACAATCAATATTGAAAATAAAACAACAGAAAATAATTGTACATTAGTGAACAAACATTTAACAATATCATCAACGGCATAAAAAGAAAATTACTTAAATATTAGGTTGTTACAAAAATAATGGCCGATTTCAGAAACATACATTTATTGATGAAAAATGCTTCATCTTTCCAATATTATATAAATGACGTGAAACTGTTGTAGTGCAAGTGAATGAGATATTTCTTTGACACTTAGGTGTAGATTTTGTTTAACAAGTGCTTTCAATTGTTCATTGTCAAGATTACACGGCTGTCCTCTACCTTCTTCATTTTTAAGGCTCTCATCTCCACTACAGAATTTCTGGAACTACCTTCGTTCTATCCGATTGCTTGTGGATCCATTTCTCCATTTTCTAATTATATTGGCAGAGTTTCGGAGGCATTGTGACCAAGTTTGAACTCATGCAACATAAGAAAGCGAAGGTCATGTTTTGGCATATTCATCATTTAGAGTCTTCTGTGCTTCAAAAATACTTTCTATCTGAAAAAAGTTACAAATTATGATTGAGAAGGCATTAATTATTTTACATGTTAAAATTTACCAGAAATAAACCACAAATTCTGTGTTAAAATGACGTTTTAAAACCCAGCGCTTCAGGCGGCCATTATTTTTGTAACAAACTAATTAAACAAAAGTAATTAACTAAAAAAGTATTCCCTTTTATCCAGTAAAAATATAAATCAACCAATGAAAGGGGAATAACCCAACAAAAAATAAACAGTCATTCATACAAAAAATAAAATCAGATCACGTGGATCAATTAATTAAAATTTCCAACGTAAAAAGTAGCATTAAACAAAAAATAATAAATAAAAAGTAAAAATATATGTGCAAACAAAATAAATAGAATTTGTTTTAAGGAGCAGAAAAAATAGTTAAACTTTTGGCTACAGAATTGAATATCTTCAGTGACATGCAGTAAATTTCTGCAGAATGGTTATGTAATACCGGAAGCACACAAACAGAGAGGTGTTTGGATCATCTGAAGATCGCTCAAAACGTGAAACTACTGGTCATGGCTAAGTAAAAAACATTCAATTTAATCAATTATTATAACGCTCTGTCTGAGAAGGCATCGAGCCCTGTATGTAAACACAAACTTTTGAGCCGGTTTTAAAAGCCTATACACAACTATTATTTTTTAAATTTTATTTCAGTTAGTTTGAAGAGATCAAGGGGCTCCTTCCTGGAGCTAACACTTGATTTCCTTATGGTTTAAATTTATATTCGAGGGATCTTTGTAGGATAAACGTTGCCCCTTTTAGTGCTGATATTTGTATTTCGCTACAGCTTGGTCTTCCAGGGACTGTGTCTAAATATTTTTTAATGTTCTTTTTCATTAGGCCAGTTGTGCTTACCACAACCGGTATAATGTTGATTTTCTTACAGAGACCATGCTATTTCTCTTTTTTTTTTATTTTTCTTTTCATTCATTTGCTGGGGACGGGACATTCTTCCAAATGCCATACGATCACCCGCTATTTACAGACTCCAACCGAGAGCTCTTTTCAGGATTCTGGCTGTTCCCTTGAGTGCAGTTGTTTGGATATCTCTTGCACTTGGTTCACCAGGTATACTTGCTAAATACTTTTTCAAGTTCTTCTTCATGAGTCCAGTGGCTCCTATGATAACTGGAATGATAGAGATCTCTTTGAGGTTCCAGTTTCTTTTCATATCATACATTAGACCTTGATATTTTGTTATTTTCTCCCTTTCAGCTCTATTTAGGCCCCCATCATTAGGGACACTGACCTCAACCAAAGTTGCCACTCTCTCTCTCTTGTTCCATATTACAATGTCAGGTTTGACAGCTGCGTTTTCCAGATAGGTAGCTGTGGGGATTTCATGGTCATAATGGATGGTGTATGTCTCATTCCCCACAGTTCTCTCAGGTAGATGTTCCCAGTGCCTGCTGCTACATCTGATATTCAGTTTCTTACAGATGGTCCAGTGGAGGTATCTGCACACTCCATTATGTCGTGCTGTATAGGAGCCATCTGCCAACATGATTTTGCAACTCGATATCAGGTGGCTCACACTCTCCACTTCAGTGTGGCAAAACCTGCACTTGTTGTCCTGACTGAGACCAGCCATCTTTTTAAACGCATTTGTCATCAGGCCCTGGTCTTGGTCTTGTGCGGCCATTATAAGCCTCTATCAGTATATATAAATATGTGTCTATTTAGGCAGCATGTTTTCATTAAGGAAAATGTTATTAAATAACAAAGAGCAAGTACTTTCGATTTGATTTCTCAAATGATGATTGCCTGCTGATGATTTAGGGAATCAAATCGAAAGGACTTGCGAAAATATGGAACAAGAACCCGATGGAACTTATATACAGCAATTTAATCAGAATATCAGATGAATTATTTGGAAAATTGAAAAAATAAAAACGCGTCATAAACAAAAACAAAAACTTATTTAATAACATTTGCCTTAAATATAAATATATATCACTATATAATTATTATTTAATAAATAAATATTTTTAATTAATAAATAAATGTTTTTAACATTTTTATGCCAGGGATGTACTGATAAAATAAATAGAAATATTTTTGTAAGTAAATAATTTTTTTTATATGATGTCGGTAGCCTGAAAAAATTGAAACGAAAAATGTTTTACAAAGTTACCAAGCCCAAAATAAAAATAGCAAAAATGTTTTCTTTTGTGAGTAACTAACAGGAAAAAGCGCGAAAAATCTAAAATGAAAGATTATTTTCAAAGTCAACAAATATGATGAGCAGGAAAAATAAAACGAAAGAACAGTTTACAACTTCATGAAAAAAATCTAATTGCAGTTAAAGAAGTAAAATACAACACAGTTAAATAAATCGTAGTTTAATAATTTTTTAAGCAAATATTTTTTTATTGTCATCGTGTAAAATAATCCCAGCAAAAAATGATCAATGAAAAAGATAATGTCAATATTTATTCGATTATTATCTGAGTGTAAATAAGTGCGTACGAACGTGACCGTGATATTAATTTTGCAAAGTGACTGTTAAGAAATTGAGGGAGCAAAATGCCTGAAGACAACAGTTTTCATTGTCTTATAAAAGTAAAAGCAATGACTGACTTTCTGAGTTAGCATTGTATTAGCAGGTATCAATACGTATTCTGAGATGAAGATAGTGTTTTATTTCACATCTTTCCAAAGTGCATATTAGAGTTAGTGACAATGGGAAAGCGTTATAATAAACACTTTGTTTTTTTATATACATGTGTTCATGGTGTAGCAAGAAAAACATACACAGAGGTATCTGAATTTGTCCTTAATGGAAAAAAAGTCGAGACAAACGACAATTTTAAGTTTTCAAAATGACCATCAAATTCCAAGCGGTCATAAGTAAAAGATCTGAATAATTACATACCAAGCGATTGTTAACACCATTTTGAATTTTGCCATTGTAAAAAACAGCGTTTTTTATTTGTCAATTATCTCTGTTGATTATCTAATGAAAATAAACGGTAATTATTGTGCAGTGTACGCTACTGAATTGACTATCGAGCTGAATGGAATATGTAAGCGATGAAATCGATTATAATTTCTCTTTTTTATGTAAATAAACATATTCAAAACTTACGTAAATGACTGGCTAGTCAGAATAAAAGATGGATTTCTCATATGCAATGCTATTTAGGTTTAACGTTGAGAATTTGACTTACTTTTCTTATATATATATATTTAGCCGGCATTGGCCAGGAGTAAAACCTAAAATGACTGACTTGTTTTCAACGAAAGAGAAACTAATTTCAGTGACTTTGTAATCAAATTATTTTGTGAAATAAGAATTTTCAAAAATTTCGATCGATTTATAGTAACAAACAAATTTCGGTGAGTGACTGAGAATGCCTCCACTCGGACAGTTTTCTTGGCTAGAATAAATATTTGAATGAAAAAACCCCATAAAAACGGAATATTTTTAATAGCATAGTCGAAAAAGAACGAAAAGGTAGACTAGTCCAAATCAAGTATTGATATTTCAGACGGATTGATATTTGGGTCTGACTTTGAAAATCCAACAAGATAACTTTATAAATTAGATAATATAATATAAATATCAATATATATATTTATATATAAATATATTTATATAAATATATCTAAATAAATAAATGCAAAATATTTTTGAGAACAGATACTACACTTTGATCTTAGCCAGGAGGCCAAGTAACCATAAAAATAATGCTTATGATGGCTAGGCATTTTTTAATGAATGACAAAAAAATGATTTAATCAATTATTCTATTATCTTTTTGTCATAAGACCATCCTCCCAGGAATTAAATCCTCCTTTTTAAGGGGGTGGGGTAATCCTCCCAGATATTACACCCTCTTTTGGGAAAGGAGGTAGTGTAATATCTGTTCTGGTGTCATGAGACCATCTTCTCCTTTTTTTTTGGGGGGGGGGGGGGTACTGTAGTATCCATAATACCATACTCACAAGCATTACCTACTCATTTATGGGGGCAATCCTCCCAGGTATTACCTCCTTTGGGGGCAGTATAGTGTGTTCCTCATAATACAATCCTACCATAATTATCTTCTCCGTTTAGGTGGGGTTGGTAGTGTACTATCTGTTCTAATGTCATGATATCATTCTCCCAGGCATAACCTTCTCCTTTTTCGGAGAGGGGGAGGGGGGCGTTCGTCATGATACTATGCTCTCAGTCATCACCTTATCTTTTGGGGGTCAGTGTAGAATATGTTCGTGCAGCATGATAACATCCTCCTAGGTTTGCAAAGTTATGCGACCAGAGGGGCTATATATTTGCTAGTATATATATATATATATATATATATATATATATATATATAATACATTTTTATGTTTTTAATATTGGAAATTTATTTCCGACAATATACAGTATGTTATGCATTAAGCTTCTTTTTTTTTTGTTCATATTATTGTTTATGGAGATAATATTACTAAACAAACGATTATTCAGTCCACTATGCTGAAAATATGCAATGAATACAACAAAGTGAAAAATGAGACTCGTACAGGATTCGAAACTGTGCCTCAGAAGAGTGACAGCCTAACATTGGCATCATCTTGGACCACTTGACTAACGAATCATAAATAAATAAATATATATATATAATAAATTATAATAAAATGTACTAAATCTTAACAATATAATTATATATATATATGAAATTAAGCACAAATTTGAAAATAATAAAAATATATTAAAAAATACACCTCATGCTATGCTCAAAAAAATGTTCTGTATTTTTTGTGTATTTTTGTATTTTTTATATATTTTTTCATATAATTCTAAATCTGTGCTAATAGTAATATAATTTTACTGATTTATCCCTATTGTCTCCTCTGATGATAAAAGCTTGCATTTTTGAAAATCTATGTGTTAAGGAAAGGAAAAAAAAATTATTTATATATTCCTTGTTTAAACTACTTGATGATTCAACAAATATTGTTCTTTTTCCAATTTTTATTCTCATCACTCATTTCATTTTATTATTGCTTTATCTTGTATATTGAGCAATCACTTTTCAAGATAAAATTTTATCTTTATCATCTTTCCATTTTATTCATTATATATATATATATATATAATATTAAATTATATTTTTTAAATATTTTACCTACGTACGACGTCGTTTCGAGCTAACGGCTCTCATCAATATATATGTATATATATTGAGAGGGTGTTAAGAAATCATCAATTCCCTAATTGCATATATTAAAGAACTTAAAGATAAAAACATTAAATACACGATGGAATAGCCAATATTAACGAAAGCTACCAAATACTCTCCAAATGAACCTAGATGTAACTCATGTCTTGCTTACTAGTACTCATATAAAATGAAATCAGTCTAATGCTCGATTTTTTTCATCGATACGTTACACACTACAAAATCAATATTGGATTCTGACTTGTCAGTTGCTTTTGCTCATAGTCACAGCATGTTGTTCTGAACAAAGAATTTTCATTCAATTTATTTTCTTCTAAAAACTTCTTCATTCGGCTCAGATTATTTTTAGATTTCAGCCATCTTTTAAAAAAAAAGGAGTAAACAGATTTTGTTCAGACATAGAATTACAAACAAAGAGAAGTAACTAAAATATTCATGCCATTTACATGTCCGATCGATTTAAAAATAAAATAATGAATTATTAAACAAAAAACGGTATAGTTTTTTGTTTTAACAAAACCCGGCAGTGACACCGTCTCTTATTTCTATTTATACAAAGTTAGGTATGTATAAATGTTTATATATTTATATTTCTAGGATCCACTCCTAAACTGAATAACTGATCATTATGAATTTAGCAATACAACTGTTAGGCATAAAGATGGGTAATGTTGGTTGCTATATTTGGTTTAATTTATTTTTATGCAAATTAAAATTCAGATATTTCTGGGTTTTGTGAAATGTTAAAAATAGGTATTTAACATCAATTAATAAATATTCCCCAAATTTCAGTTTCTTTGGAATATTTTAAAAGGTTTTAGGTGGCATAATATGGGCACAACCTCCAATTTGAAAATTCAAATATTTCAGATTTGCATTAAATTTCACACGTAGTCATTAGACATTAATTAAGCAAGATTCTCTGAATTTCAATTTCTTCTTAACCACCCTTAAGTTTAAGCCTTAAATTTTAGACATTTTCTAGAATCAAAATCAACGGATTTTGATCATAATTGGAATAAGGATTCTAGACATAAGGTCTGGTAGCATTGTATCTTGATTTTAATCTTCATAAGGGGACATAAATCTGGTGCGAAACTGTTCTCTTCGGGGAATTAATTTAAGACAGAAATTCTTCTAGTTAATTATGAATTTATAAGACAACTTTACGAAAGTATTTATGCGATTTAAATTTCAACATTTCGTAATTTTGTTAAGGCAATCTTGTTTTAATATCTATTCATAAAATGATTGGATGTAAATAGCTTCCAAAACGTTAAATCTTTTAATACATGAGAATTTGCTAAGAATTCTAAAGCAAGTTTAAATGACTTTCTATGTGACAGTTTAAATGCCTCCAAATTCCTTTCAAAATTTCGAATGTAAAGTAACAAAGTGGTTTAGGAAAAGAAAAAATAACGAAATTTTAAACAGCAAAGATTTGAACTGAAACAAATAAATTTTAAAATCGATTATATATAGGTTTTAAGTGTAAAGAAACGTTCTGAATAAAGAAAAGCACAGTGTTTTTCAGTGACTGATGCACATTTCTCCACTTTAAATGATAAAAAAAACTACAATTTTGTCTGTTTAATGATGAAATAAAGCATCTTTTTATGTTTGCCGCAAGTGTGCTTGCAAAGGGCCGCATGTGTGGCCCATGATCCACATGTTTGACATATCTGCTATAAGTTTGTTCACCTATGGTCGGTCGGACTATCACGCTTTTTCAAAATAAAATTTCCATCGCTAATACAGCATTAAAATACTCAATAAGACAAAACAAATAATAACGATATAATAAATAATAGACAAAGAGCTTTTGTAAAATGTTATAAGTTTACAAACATTGAAATATAGGCATATTTTTTTTAATTAGAATTATTTTTATTAAACTTTTTTGTTTATTAATAGTTTAGCAGGAATTTTTTTCTGAGATGTTAATGACGTTGCGAATTTTAACTGTATCTCTGTGCATAATTTTTTTATTTAATTTTTATTTTCAAATAAATGATTAATGTCTATGTTAATGAAAGTATGTATTTATCTTGAGAATTAATACGTTCTTGTTTCGATTTTGAAATCCAAATCAGGAAGAAATGCATTGTTTGCCGCTAGCCTTACTAAAAAGAACAAGATTAACAGATGCATCATGTCTTTGAATTGCCAACGTCTGTAATAACTCAAACCCAAAAATGAAACAAAATCATCAACGATATACAAAAATATTCATCCTCACACAGCCAACCCTCATCCTGCCTCACACAAACATCTGTGATATCAACAAATCAAAAAATTGCCCTGCTATTCTGACACAGGTTTGTAGGTTCTAGGAGTTTTTGTTTAATTTTGACAGATTGTGGAAGTGAAGAAACTGATGCATTTCTAGAAAATGGAGAATGTTGAGGATCATGCACACCTCAGTGGTGGTGATGACTGTGACTTGTTGCTCCTTTTCCATTCACCCTACCCGCAAGATTTCGCACCCTCCGACCTTTATCTATCTTTTTGTTCACATTACATTTAAATTGCTGCATGTTGGTATAGTCGGAGAAACAGGGAGCATGGAGAGAATTCCAAAGGCAAGTAGTTCGAAGAAAGAAGCTATTTGAGTAGAAAGGTTTCCAGTATCTTGGGGCATCTACAGTGAAGAGGTGTGATTTTGCTGATTGTTAGGTTGGTCAAAAGGTACACAAGTGTAGCAAGTTCATCGGAGCATATTCCATTAAAGTACTTGTAAAACAAACACAGGAATGCGCAATTACGGCGATGGGACAGGGGCTGGAGCTTGGTAAACAGAGTGGGACCAATGAGGTTAGATTTCCAAACATTAAGATTTTGGAAGACGTTGCTTTATCGCAAATGGCAAGGTTATTGGGGCTGTGGACACCTACCTAGATGACCAAGATACATATTTTTTTCGGCACCGATAGAGGAAGTGTCTGGGCTTAGAGAGAGGGGCTATTTTAAAAGATAAAAGACTGGAACATTTGTATGGGTTTCCAAAGCCTGCAAGATCAGTACTTTTCATCCACCCCTCGTACATTGATGCATATAAATGTAAAATATACTTCTCTTGAAACTGTTTGGAGGCTTCATCAACCCAGCAATAAGATGTTCTAAACTGTTTTAATATGTCTTAATACTATTGTAACAAGTAAGCTTACGTGTACAGAAAAAGGTCATTTTACAGACGTATGTTGACTTAGCATGAATATGCACCTGGCCGAAAGGAAACAACATAACATGATTGATTGTCAAAAATAAAATAATTTTTGGTTGGAATCACCTGAAAAAAGTTAACGGTAGAAGGAAACACCTCGTCACTGAATAAAAGGTCCTTGGGGTGTAACTACATTGACAGTGAAGTCTCACGTTGGGCGTTTGCAAGTGTCACAAATTGTTATATAATAACAACCCAAAATTGATATCGTCAGTTGATTTGTGATTTGGGCGCGAGATTAAACACCCGTCGAATTCCTGTGCATGCATTTCCTTCATCACTAACTGACACTCCTTCACTGCCAACGACAATAAAGATATATCATTATATTCTTGTATATAAGTGTATTATCATTCTTTTATGCAGAGCAGAAATATGACATTTTTACAGTTCCTAGAAAAAGGGTTAAAAAGCGAATTGAAATAGAATATCAGAATAAGTTTATTTTGAGAATTTCTAGCAGGGCTACCCGACATCACCTGGGGTCCTAATTCCCCTAAAGTACACAGAAACAAATGAAACTAAAATTAAACAATTATTGTTTGAAAGAAACTAAATTCAAATACATTTTTCTTGTTATGAACATGAACCAACGTTTTATAAAAGAAACTGACGAATCAAAATGAAATACTGATTTTGTAGAAAGAATGCTATCAATCACAAAGATATGATGAATAGACTGACTCTATTATATTATATAGATGATTTTCGCAAGATGGATAATATGACAAAAGAATGTGTTATCTAAGTGTTAAAGGGTAACGGGTCATCTACATTCTCTGTTTTAATGGATGCCATCACTATTTTGTTACTTAATTATGCCATCACAAATGATCTTTTCCCCGGTGTCTCTCATCCCCTCTTTAATGGATGATGTCACGAACTAATGTCATCCATTTGCAAAGTCATAAAGGATCTTTTTAATGTCTTGAATCTGTTTTAGTGGATGGCGTCATCCCTTTGAGACGTCATCTAATGTACATGTACATACAAGATAACACTAAAGATAACAAACAAGGTCCACAGAGTTTCAGTAGTGACGTCATAAAGGATCCTCTTCAACATGTTTTAGTGGATGACGTCATCCCTTTATGATGACATCACGTGTGCACGGGTACAAACATACAAGATAACATACTAAATAACATACAAAATCCACAGTTTTAGTAGTATATAGATATTAGATAATCTGTATATATTAAACTCAATGTCTGTGTGTATGTGTGTATGTGTGTTCGCTATAGAAAGAAATAGAATTTATATAAAATCTAAAAGGGTATTATTATGTCAAATTTACCTGAAAAAAAAATGGAAAGGTTTCAAAATCTCTAAGTGGGGCCTTAAGAGGGATATAAGGGCATAACCCTTCTTAAAAATTCAATAATACTCTATTTTTATGAAATTTAAATCATATGTATAAAATTCTCTGGGTGAAGACAATAGAAGTGGTCCCAAATCTCTAAGTGCCCTTCTAACCTAAGAGTGCTATGGGAGCCGAACCTCCTTTAAAACTTCAAATATATTCTATTTTGATTAAATTTATATCATATGTATAAAATTCTCCGGTGAAGACAATGGCAGTGATCCCGAATCTCTATGTTACCTTCTAGGTGCCAAATATCTACGTGCTCCCACCTCTAAGTGAATAATGAGGGCAGACCCATAAAACATGAAATATGTATATTTGATTTTAATGAAATTTAAATTGTATAAGACACTAATTCAGAGAGTTTTCCAACATTTTAGTTTCTTCCGACCATATTAGGGGGACAGTAAAAACAAAGAAAATAATATGGTTTTATAAACATAGTGAAAAAGTACCAAATAGTAATCGTCATTCAATCCCGAGCAACGTCGACACTTCCTGCTAGTGTAAAATAAAAGAGAGTGAACAGACATTGTACAAGGGAGATAACTTTATAAAATACAAACAAGGGAGATAACTCTACTTACTTCAAATTAAATCGAACATCTTTTTATTGTCAAATGTATACAATTTCTTCCTTTGTATTATTTGGATCATTCGGACTACTATTCTCGATGTAATTTCTAACCTTCATCTCTAAACATAAGTAAAAACTTAGAGCGCATGTCGTAAGTCAAAGTGTGTAATTATGATTAGTGTAGCACAAAAAAAAATAGTTCTATTTTTAAATCACACAAACACACATCTATATATATTAATAAAAAAAAGAATTATCGTCAGTCTATATGTGTACCTGGCCACAATTTAGCCAAAAGAACACAACTCTAATATCAATTATAAAAATGTTCAAATATTTTAAAGATTAAATCATTTTAAAAAATAAAAGAAATTGTTGAATAAAAAAACAATCAATATGAAACAGCAAAAACAATTGATAACCTCAGAAGAAGATTAAATTTGGATAGTACAGGGAGAATGTGCAGAACAGGCAACTTCTATGGTATGGCCATGTTGAAATAATGGATGAGAGTTCTTAGGTTAGTATATGTAGAACAGTTAAGGTAGCAGGTCCAGTTCACAGGGGAAGGCCAAGCAAAACATGGGAGTAAGTGATAAAATTAGACTTGAGAGAAAGAGAGATAAATAAAGACATGACACAGATGGTTAGTTTGGAAGTCAATTTTTTAAGCCGTCCAACACATGTCAGCATGTAAAACGGACGTTAAACTGGTGATTATTATGATGATGATGATCATCATCATCAAATAATTAATAAACACGGCTCTAATATCAATTTGGAAATATTAAAATCATCTATTCCTTGCAAATAAATAGTATAAATTGTAAATTATGCTTTGAGAAAAAAATATTAAATCATAAACGTCAAAAACTAAATTAATTTATTAAATAAAAAACAAGAATTTATATACAAATGCAGAGACATAAAAAATTACTTGCTTGGCTATTTAAGCCCAGATTAAATTTTTTTTTTTAAATAAATAGTACTATAAAATCAATTATTCAAATAATTCATAATCAATATTACATATAAAACAAGAGAAAATAAGTGCCCATTAATGAACAAATAATTAACATTTAATATATAAAACAAAAGTAAACAAATAAAAAATGTAGAATAAAAAATAATTAATAATCAATATTATAAATAAAACAAGAGAAAATAAGTGCCCATTAATGAACAAATAATTAACATTTAATATATAAAACAAAAGTAAACAAATAAAAAATGTAGAATAAAAAATAATTAATAATCAATATTATAAATAAAACAAGAGAAAATAAGTGCCCATTAATGAACAAAGAATTAACATTTAATATATAAAACAAAAGTAAACAAATAAAAAATATAGAATAAAAAATAGTTAGTAATCGAATAATAAAAAAAATAAACAATAAATAAGATTTTAAAATATTAATAAATATATAAATATTTTTTATTTAAATAAATATAGATGGCAAGAAAACACTCATCTCTGCCGGTCTCACTTTTGTTGACACTTAATTACACATGACACACCACTTCTGATGATCGGTGAAAACCGTGAAACTGCAATAAAATGTGAAAGCTAAGTGCATTTTTATTATTCATTATCCCTTTTTTTTTAATCATTTTACTCCAGTGTTAAGTCTCATAAGTCAAGGGGCTTATTCCTTGGGCCAACACTTGATCTCTATATGAGATACATAGATATCAGAGTGTTCAACTAAAGTTCTCCTTTACTTCTCAAATGCTGAGTTAGTAAAGAAGTGAAGAGCATTAATTTTCATCTCCCCAATTGACCAGTTAACTATGTTATAGTATATTTTAATTGTGGTCTCTTGGTCGTACCGGATTCCAGGACAAGAATTCATCTAGTCTGGTGGAGTATCCAGCTAAGTACTGTTACTTGATGTAACATCACTAGGAGGTGTACCATGCCTCATATGAGCCAGTGTATAGCCGTGTCGAATCGATCTTATTTGGGCTTCGAATACTATGTTATTTTGAATCTTTGGTCAGGGTTTACTTGCAGGGTGAAGTATCCTCATGTCAGGTTGTCCTGACAACCCTCTGTACAGAGAGACCGAAGATACTTTAGAAGTGTGTCTAGTAAGTAATTCAAACTCTCTCATGATATATTCTCTTCTTTTTTTTCAATTTTCTTATCTTTTTGTTTTTGCTGTGGATGGAGCATCCTGCCGGATGCCAGACATTCACCCACTATTTCAGATACTCCAACCGAAAGATCTTTTCAAAATTCTAACTGTCCCTTTAATCCCTTTAAGTATAATTGTTTTTTATCTGTGTGTGTGTTATAATTACCCCATGCATGCTTTTGCTGCGATTAACATGTGTTCCTCAACTAAAATGATTATTTTTTCACATTCACAAAATGAAGAACATAAAAGCAAATTATAAGCATTATTATAATCTTATTATTTCAGACAATCCTTTGTTCTTGATAAAAAAAAAACAGACAACAGCACCCCAGATTCCTTTACAAGTTTTTTTTTTCATTTCGTTTATCTTTATTTAACTACTAGCAGCCAGACCCGACGTTGCTCGGGATTGAATGAGAACCACTATGTGTTCACTATGCTCATAACACCATAGAACTGTCTTTGTTTTTACTGCCCCCTCCTCCCGTTTCGACCCCTAATATAATTGGAAGAAGCTGAAATGTTGGAAAACTTTCTGAATTGGTGTCTTATAAATATGGTTTAAATTCCATTAAAATCGGACATACGTATTTGAAGTTTTAAGAGGATTCTGTCCCCATTGGTCACTTAGAGAGTAATGTACAGATTTAGGACGACTTACATTTTCTTTCTTGGAGAACTTTATACTTATATAAATTTCATAAAAATATGATATATTTGAAGTTTTAAGGGGGTTATGCCCTCATAGTACCCTTAGGAGTGCACTTAGAGATTCGGGAACACTCCCATTATCTTCCTCGGTAAATTTTACATGAGAATACACTTGTTAGATTTTATGTAGATTCTTTAACCTTTCTTTCTATAGGGAACACACAAACATAAACACAGACATTGGGTTATATATATATATATATATATATATATATATATATATATATATATATATATATATGAGAGAAAGAGAGAGAGAGAGAATCCACACATAAATTAATGGTCTTTGACAATATTCTTTTGCTGTCCGGTGATTATACATGAAATTATCTGTTCAAATTGCAAAGAGAATTTCTCTTTTTAGTCTTCAACATATATTATAACAGTTACTCTGTTTTTCTCATGTCCGGTAAACGTAAGGAATTTGTTTATACTTAAAAACGAGATTTTTCAAGGTCTGTAAAAAATGTATATGTTTCAGTAAAGTATGTATCTGTGTTATGACACATAAATACTTTACTTTAAAGTTATTTCAATTTTTATTTTATACTAACAGATAAATACCCTGATTTAAATAAGTGTTGAATCGTTAACAAGATTATAATACAGAGTAATCCTTCACCCCCCCAAAAAAAGGGTGACTCCCCAAAAACTTCCACCTATGGAATCATTAATAACATTCATAATCCTTTATGCAATCTAACTATATTTTGAACAAATAAACTTTAGTCTGTGTCTGACTTATCCACCAAGTGTCAGTCATGAATATCCAACAGTCTTTGTTTTACCGTCGTTCAATGATAAACTCAGCTGGATATGATGTGCGAAATTGTCAATAACTTAGATACTGCCTTGATTTCGGCTGTGATGGTCTTCTTCAGTTCAGGAATAGTCTAGGTATCATTTTGATAAACATTATCTTTGAGATAACCTCACAGATAAAAATTCAGGAGGGGGGTGTAACATCGGTGAGTGTGAAGCCAATTAAAAGTCACAGCTACTACTGATGAGATGATCACCAAAGTGTCCCTGCATACCATTTAATGATGATCAAATAAAGACTGTTGGAAATTAATGACTAAAATTTGGTGCATGTGTCAGGCATAGACTGAAGTTGATTTGTACGAAATATGGTTGGATTGCAGAAAGGATTATGAATGTTATTAATAATGCCATAGGTGGCATTTTTTGGAGTGACCCTGTAGAACGCATATTTTCAAGTTTGACACAGAACTCCCAACTTTCCAGATATTTACACTTGCACGTATGTCCAAGGAGAATATACATTCTCTTTAAAAAAAATGTGTAGAAAACATAAATAAAGACGAGAAATAAAAATAACGCAATATATGTAAAGTAATACATCACTCAATAAGTCCCAGGCCTAAAAAAAATTAAATTAAAAAAAAACACTTTTAGGTAAAATTCGACTTTATTCATTCTAGTGTGATAAACTGATTCCAATGCTTCTCAAACAATTCAATGTCTTTTTTGAAGAACGATTTGTCTTTAAACTCAAAATACGCCTCAGTTTCCGATATCACTTCTTAATTGGAATCAAATCTCTTTTCCTGGAGCATTCTTTTGAGGTCTGCAAACAGCCAGTAGTTGCTGAGGACCAGATTTGGAGAAGGGGTGGGTATGGAAGCAATTTGAAGTGCAATTCATGTTGTTTTGCAATCGTTACGATCGACTTGTGACATGGTGCAAGACCACTTTTTACTTCTTCATCTGTTGCCGGTTTTTGGTTATTTCTTCGTTTTAGCGCACCAATAAGATCGAATTTTTCTTTAAAATGGTTTTATAAGTTAGGCCCGAAACTTATTGAGCAATGTGTTATATAATATTAGATATTGAAGGTTCTTCCTTTCTAAAGATGATCGATGAACAAAATACCTTGCACATCCCAAAATGTGGAGGCCAAAACCTTGCCTGCTGATGTTTGCATCTTTGATGACTTTAGACGGTTGTTGTCCACTCAGCTGACTGCCAATTTAGTTCTTGAGTGAAGTGGTGGATCCATGTTGCCTTCATGGTCACATATTGTTGCAAAAACTCTCTTTTATTGCATTGGAACGGTTGCAAATAACGATCTGAATCGTCGACATGTTGTTTTTGATTGACTATGTGCAAACGTAACACACACTTTGAACCCAGCTTTCTCATTGAGAAATGTTCATGCAAATGGTGAATTCTGATATCTTCTGATATCTTCAACTCCTTCAACAAGACTTATTGAGTGATGGGTTATAAATAACAAGAAATATTTCATGAATCAAAGATAATACGAATAGTTCATAAAAAGAGGAGAATTATATAAATGATTGCTAAAATAATATACACAAAACTATAAACAAGAATATTACAGTTTCCAGGTACACGATGATCGAAAAAAGTAGAAAAGAGAAGAGAGCGAAACAATGGGTAATGAAAACGGATGGCTTACCGCAGTGGTCCTTTCATCAGCCTTTTGTCATGGTGAGAGCTGAAGAAATAACGGTTGGTCTTTTTACCAGCAGTGAACGTCTAAGGCAGACATGTATTGGGGCTCATGTTGATCTCCCCTCTCTTCAAAAAAACAGCTGGGGACTTTTGAAGAGCTTTAATGTCAGCCGATTAATAAGTACAGTTTTCCAAGATCCTGGCCACAGAGATATAACATCAATAAATTTGTGAACTATAAAATGTGTATCGTTGTCTTCTTGATTTTTGTTGTAGGTTCATAGCCGTGTGTTCCTATAGAGGAACTTGGAGTTATGCAGATGTAATAAATGTGTTCACCTCGTTTTTACAACCAGACACGGATGAACAATGATGACTTCCTGCCTCTCTAAGAAATAGGAGTATGATACAGCATCATGCCAACACACTTGATTATCCATACTATGTAACAGCAGCTAAGGGTTTGATTTCTTCATCTCCTTGGTTTAGCATTTTTTAAGGGAATATAACTCTACTGGTATACATACAGAACCTATTACGGGATACTCTGAGGGGGGTGACGAATTGTCTGTCCTTCTCCAGACCAATACAGAAGAGACGTCAGAGCCGGAAATAGGTGTGGTGACTTCTACTTTCGTCTTTCTTTCTCTTTGTTTCTCTTGGATTTTAGCAGAGACGAACGTGTTTTCTAGATGTTTGGGAGCACATCCTCTTCCTCTCTGACGTATTAAAACAACCATGGTTCGCTGCTTTCGTTTTCCGGAGAACAGATGTTGTTGTTTCTTTGAAAACATTTCTTTTCAGATCGACAAGCGCGCGTGTTGTCTTAATCCAAGGTCATGAACTGAAAGAACGATCGCGCTCATTGTCGGATGAGAGCCAAGTCACAGCATGGTGTCGGTTTGTGTTTGGTTACTCTTCAACTATCCAACACTATTCGTTTCATTTATTAAAATCTATTTTGCTTTACTTGCCCACAATAAATACATAACTATACATGAAGACATAGCCTATTGATACTGAAACACATCTCCTGATTGTAACCTATCATTGTGTGAACTCTTGTTTGTGTGCATTAACTGCACAGGTCGTGATCGTCTACTCATTGTCTTCACCCTAATTTAGAGCTTGATTTGGACATTGGCCGTAGTGTCAATCATGTTGTCAAAGTGAAAGGAATGTTTCTTCTAAATAAAATTACAAGTCTGAGTTTTAAAAGAAGATACAATATCTTATTTTGGGAAGTTACAATGATACGTTTTTGGTAGACAACAAACTTGTAATCAGAACCACAATCAGGCTGGTCACAAATACATAGCTGTTTCTAAAACCGACAGAAACCAAAATCTCACCCAATCCGTCTTTCATCAAATATATATAGATATCAATTGGACCATACCGCGAGACCAGACCACTCAATATTTATCAGTTGTTAATCTATGGACATAAAAATTGACTAACCAGTGTGTATATTATCTGGAGTGGACATAACTTCTGTGAGATCTCAAGTAATTTGCTTTTGCAGCATTAATACTCGTTTTTAAGAAGACATTATTTTTTCAAAGAGGCTAATCAATTTTTGTGGTGGTCTCCTCTCTTAGTTAAATATTTTTTCCATTGCAGGCTTGCCGCTTTTAACATGCATCTATACACCCACTAAACATGTATCGTTGTGCATGTTTACAATTGTAGCGGTCTTGCAAAATACGTAATGACCTTGTGCCAAACTAGGTTGGTCGAAATGTCTGTTATTTAGAGAATGTCAAACCTTTGACCCCTGTAAGTTGAAAAAGGAACAGCTGATCTTTCGATGAGTAACACATCATGAGATAACATTCTCTTCTGAAAGGTATGTTACACTCATTTAAACAATTAAAATATTTTAATACACTTAAGTATGCAATAGCCACACTAGGACAGGTTCATATATGTTTCTTTACAAGAGCCAAAAATAAAGGGAAGTCCGTATATCCTCGAACAAGGATAACACATTTAAACATTAATTTACCATAAAGGAGTGAAAATAGATTAACGTGGACCGTTGTGGTGGGTTTTAATTGGTTATTTATTTATATTACATTACAAGCTCTAGTCGTATTGTACACTATTGAGCTACTACATTAACTTTTGTGTAAACTTAAAGAAATTTACATAATATATATATATATATATTATGTAATTACAATATGGCTGCCTGCCCGAGGTGGTGATTTGAGAGACGCTGTGGATGGAAGCGCATCTGATGTAAGTTTGTTTTGATTTTCGGACCTTTATTTTTTGTCACATCGCAATGTTTTTTTGTCTTTCTGATAAATTCAGAGAGAAAAGCTCCAATATTGACATACAAATGTCGGCTGGTCCCCTACTGAACGAAACGGAACCGTAAAATTCTATCAAAAGAGTTTGTTTTGAAAAAAATGCTTCGTAAAATAAACAAAATCTTGGTCTTTGGAATATAACAAAATCTTATTTATATATGTTCTGTAATTACATGTTGATAATCATCGAGCTTTCAATTGGAAGAGGTTGGTATGCATAAAGAATAGAAGGTATATGCTAAAACATATATTTTCACACTACTATATATATATATATATATATATATATATATATATATAAATATATATATGTATATGTATATCCTATTAAAGCTGAGTTAATCAACGTTTGTTTCCTTAAGACTTTTTATATATATTTTAAATTTTAAAAAAACATACTAAAATATTCCTCAGTTTTGTGATTGAGTTATGTTTGAAATGACTTCCATTTTATTTGTTCTGATTATCCGTAGTTTGCAATGACATCATCAAGTGACCCATCTCTTACTAACTTTTTATTGATCACTCTCACCCTCTTTCACTGTATCTTCTTTAACTCCCTCCCACACACTCTTATTCTATACACTGTCTATAACTCTCGTTTCTGTCTCTCTCTTTATTAAAATCTGAAGGTAATAAAGAAAGGACAGATTAAAATAGTTGATTATACACAAAAGGGAATATCAACATAGGGAGTAATACTATTAAACCGGTAGTTAGAAAGTAAAATAGAAAAAGAGATGGAGGAGAGAAAAAAAGAGAGATATATAGCGAACGGCTAATTTGTGATTTTGTCTTTTTATTTTGTTTTATTCAAACAATTTAACCTGAGTGTAATGGGTGACCGAACGAGTCACATTTTTTCTAGTATATATATATATATATATATATATATATATATGGGAAATGAAAAAGGAAAAACCAAAAAGGATGTTTTTTTATATATTCATCAACGTTTCGTCTTTATTTGTAAGACTTCCTCAGGATGATAATTTTAAGAAAATTGTCATGCAAGTACGTGAAAATATTGGATTGACATGATGGGTTGATCATAAAGATGATGAATATATATATTCTCATTAGAGGAAAGGCAGCATTCTCTATTCATTTTTCTGCTTCATGGAACAGCCTACCAGATGTAGTGACGATGTCTATCATATCTAGGATTAAAGTCGCCTTGGACGTATACACGTACACATCTAACTGTCCATTCACATGGCTTGTTGCACTTGGCTATTTTTTGCCAATAAATTTGATTTGATTGATTTGATGTGAGTTATATCTTAGAAAGGGTCCTCGGCACAAGCTGAAGAAGACGTACAAGGACAACATTAGAAACAAACAACCTCAACTCATGAGGCTTACTGTGGACAACTTGAAGGAGATAGCTTGAAGAACAGCTGAGTGAAGAGGACATATAAAGGACAGTTGTAAGGCTTTCAAAGAACATCATCTGGAACATAAGTAACTCTAGCGTCAGGTCCAGAAGGGTGATAATAATTAGCTAGATGTAAACATCAAAAGCTGGAAGTGTGAATTCTCTCGAAGGCTGATTATGTGAATCATCTGAAGAAGCATGAAATAACACCCATCTAAGACATCTCCTGAAGTGAGACCACCTGTGTGATGCGTAATAATGTCTCTAAAACCAGCTCCGAACATAAAAGATGTATAGGAAACAGATCTCAAAAGATAACCCATTTAATGCTGTAGAAACTTTGGTGTTTTCTCTGTCACCTGTGCTACAAAGATCTGCGGTTGTTCCAAAAAGTCACCTACGAAGTCACAGCCGAGGAAGTGATGACAGTGAAAGGACGTGATTGCAAAATGAAGTTGATTTTCTAATTTTTGTGGCAAAATGATGAAAAAATAAGCTGAAATGAAAACGTAATGAAAAGAATATACAAGACAGAGATTAATGATATATGTATTGAAATATGATATAAGAAATGTATTGCAAGCAAAATGTGTTCATGACTTAATTAAAAGACCAACTTATCTGATACTGTGAAAATGGGTTCTTTTTAAAGTCTGGCTGGGATGACTCTGTAAATGCGTCCTGTTTGTAGAATTTCAACAAGAGGAAGAGAAAGGCCCTTTCACCTTTATACTGCCCAAATTAAGTAACTGAGAATTGTTTTTCCCAATCAAATGGGGCTATTTTAGAATTTATTAACACACTAGATGCAAACAAAAAAATGCAATGAATTAAATCATTGTTATTTAAAGGGATTCAAATTTACAATATTTGCATAGATGAAAGTGACAAATTTCCAAAAACCCTGAAAAAATTTTGTCTTGATATTAAAGTGATGATAAAACATTACTAGGGGATCCAGGGACATGCCGCCTACTCTTCCCCGGTAAAAAAATTGACATAAAATAGAAGGCTGTGTCGGGTTCTGGCGATAACTGAGCTTCAAATTTTATATAAATTTCAATTAAAAAAACATTTTAAGTAACAAAACTATATTTTTGCAAAATCAGTACATATATAACAAACTAAAAATGAAGATCATTTGTAAGATGATGATCTATGTTGAAACTATAAAAAACTTTAAAGAGATTCAAAATAAAATATTAAAAAAAAAACTATTTATTAAATTAAATTACATTTTTGGAAAAGATACAACTTTAGTTCACACTACAAACGTTTGACTTCTGACTTTAAAAAAAACTTCTTCAGTATGTATACTTGTGATAGTTTTCATGTTTGCTGCTTCATCATTTTCTTTTTCATCTTTTTGTGCTGGTTTGTGAATTGTTATTTTAGTTGACTATGCGAGTGGTTTCTTTGATCTTCAAGTCTTCAGCTTCTTTTCTCTTTCAATTGATTATATCTTCTATATGCTAAAATCTGAAGTCTGTAAATTCCGGGAAAACTTGGAACACTTTCATCACTTTATTTGGGATTATCACATAAAATGTTTAAAATGTACAAAAAATTAAATTGTATGGAACAATTTTGTTTAATAGAAACATGTAACAGGTCGACTACCTTGATGTTTCAGTCATTATTTGGGCCAATCTACAATGAATGGATGTTAGGTATTCAGGATTAGATATGAATTTCTTCATCCTTTTAGATCTGTAGCTAGCAATTTCATCTGAGGATTAAGATGGCTTCATGTTAGGCTCCTTATAATCCTCTATAGGGGTAATTATCTTCATCGGGTTTCTCATCTGTTGGGGTATCAGGAAAATAGTTATGAGTGAAAGATAACTCCAGGTGGTACAATTGATCAAAGCTGTGGGTTTCCACCAAATGATCATCTCTTTTAATTCGAGCAGAACGAACTTTGTTAGTGTTGCAGCTAAATAGTTCAATAACTGTTGACTCAATGACTATTGAATGACATGAAAAACGATATATTGCTCCTGATGCGTCTTCATTTCTTTAATGATTCAAATAATTGTTTTCAACCTTCCATTACTATTGAACAACATGAGAAAACGGTATGATGCTCCTGCTGTTGCTTCAAGGATTTAAAAAAAATTTAAACCTTAGATTCTGGTGATAGTATCACGATAAAAACACCGGTTTCTGGTCAGCCACATAACCAGTTTAGGGGTAGACCTTTTCTCTGCCAGCCTTGTAACCCCTTCCTTCCCTATTAGGCTCTTGAATAGCTTACTTTTTGGCTAGCCTGTTTGGAGTCAAGAGGATTGAACGCTGGTGGTGGGTGTCTCTTTCAGATTTGGTTGTCTTGAAGTGATTCTACCTTCCTCTCCCTTTTTATTATCATGATTATCTCCTTACATTAAGTGGCTTTATGCCTCGTCTGGAGCGACTTCCATAAAAAAGAAATTTCCTACCAGAAAGGCCTGAGCTCGTTTTTCACCTTGAAGTATTTTTTTTAGCTCCTTGCCTCAAGTGGCTTCATGCCTTGTCTGGAGCGATATCCATAAAAATAAAGGTTGCACACTGTAATTTGGGGATAGAAATCAAAGGTATAGAGCCGACTTCACTTTTCTGGGATGTGGTGAATTTTCAATATCAGCAAAATGACTATTGATACTAGTTCGAAAACTAATCTTCTCCTGCTCATTTACACAACACAATTCTTTAAATTAAGTTCTATTGTCATAAGGCCATCCTCCTATGCAGTCCTTTAATTTTATTATTTAAGGAACAAACTGCTTTTTGTAACTCATTAATGATGATTTCTTCTTCCTCAAAGGTCCTGTTGCTTAATTCTTCGTGGTGTTCTAACATCTCTGTGTTAAGAGCAATATCATCTTTCAAAAGATCTCTGGAGTATGAGACCTCCAGAGTCTAAGCTATTTTTGAGGATGACTTGTTCTCTGTCGGCTGAGGTATTGTCCTGTGCAGTTTTAGGAGGTCCACCTTTCCAGGATTTTTCTTCTCACCCTTTGAGAAGGGGTTAGTTTATTGCTAATCGCCTGAGTCGCCCCTACTAGGCAATTTTTGTTCAGCCAAAGTGCTCTTCCTCTTTCCCGATCTTGTATCACATCTTCCCACCGAAGGAAGGTAAATACACTCTGCAATATACAAGAGCCTTTACACCTTTCAAAACTTTGAAATTTTTAATTTCATAATTCGGACTTTATAGATGTCCTTTTTTATTTTTTTAAAAGGGTTATAGATTTGTATGTTTTCTTTATAAGTTAATTATGTGACTGAAATTGTTATATATATATTTTAGTCATGCGTTATTTTTCTTCTTTTTTTTTAAAAACAGGATGGACAAGAAATGAGTATTTTCTTTTGTCCACTTGTTATATTTTTTTTAAATGTCACAAGAAATATACAAGAATTTTTTTTTATCCACATTTTTTTTTAAATCACTCGAGACAAGAAATGTATATTTCCTTTTCTCCTTGTGTTATTATTTTTTTTAAACATCATGATAAACAAGAAATGTGTGTGACTGATTTGTTTTAAAAACAGACAAGATATTTTTATAGTCACACAGAAGACGAGTTATTCTTTTATAAAAAGGTCACAACAGAAAAGAAATGTGTGTGAATGATTTTTCATTTATTTTAAATAGACAAGGCATATTTTTCTTTAAAAGTTACATGGAAGACAATTATTATTTTTTTTTAGTAAAAATAGTGTTCTATTAAGCTGGCATTCCTTTTTTACATATAACACGCATTGTAGTCAATGATATTAAACCAAACATATTTTTTTCAAAATTAAGTGATCTGGTTGCAAAATAAAATGGATTTGAAAGATAAGCTGAAATGGTAACGTAATAAAAACAATACACAAGACAGAGATTAAGGATATACTTATTGAAATTATAATGTAATAAATATCTTGCAAACAAAGTGTGTTTGAAGCTTAATTAAAAGACCAACTTAACGGATACTGTGAAAGAGGGTTCCTTTTAACGTCTGGACAGAAATGCATCCTGTTCATATGAATAAAACTTTTTAAAAAGGGGAAGAGAGAAAGATTTTCACCTTTATCTCATCAAAATTAAGTACCTGGTGATTGGTAATAAATAACTGCCCTGCCCAATCAAATGAGACTATTTTAGAAGACACGGGAGGTAATTTATTAATACAATAGACAAAGGGAGGTAACCTATTAGCTCTTTTTTATAGTTTGTTTGCTGACTAAATAATTGTAAATGATGTAGGCAAAAGTTAAAATTTTGTTGCATATGAACAGAATATTTATGTGTGTGTGAACAATAATTATATAACATGATGACATAGGCAAATATATTAATTTAGACATGTGTCAGTACAATAATTGCATATGTAGACAAAAATGTGCATACACTGATTTAGACATATGTGAGGAAATAATTTGACGTGCGTGAGACATAATCACTGTATATTATGAAATTTGTAATATTGACACGCAAGCACAATAAATTTGATGAGTGTGATCATAATAATTGTATTGTGATAGTATGGATTGCCCACCACCATAAAGTAATAGAAAGTAAATGATAATACAAAAGAAAATGACAATATGCGTGGTGCAGAAGTGAATGACAATGCGGAAACAGCTGATAATGTGGGAGCGACAGATTCATTACGTTGTACAGACGAAATGACGTCATGAAAAATTAGCTAGGAGAAAGGTAGAGATAGACAATTCGGAAGGAAGTATTTATTTCTAGTCAGGCTGAGAGTAGGTGGGGAAACCAGACATATCGGACTTCTGGTAGAAAGTAAATTTATTTAGAAGGACGAGTTAAGACGGGTTGAAGAGAACAATGAGACGAGTTGGACGGGTTCAGGAGGCGAGTTAGCCAGGCTGATCGAGTTAGAAGAGCAGGATGAGACGGGGTTCGAAGAGATCGACAGGTGAATGGTCTTGACAGGCAAATGGGTTTGTGAGATCTCGGTTAAGTCTTAGTTGATACCCTGAACTTGAAAGGTGGGAATAGAGCTCAAAAGTAGTGACACTAACAGCATGGCCCTAACAACACGCACACGTGTTCAACAATTCATGGTTATGCAATGTTTCTATCTGTGTCTGCATTGTTTTTATTATGAATGTAAATTGTAAACTAAGCGACCACCAATGCTACAAATCAGACGGCCAGAATAAGAACATAAAGAAGAAGAAAAACCATGGCACATGCGGTTTGGGGGCCAACAGTCGTCAAAGGGACTGGTACAGTAATACAATATAATGATGCGGATAAAAACTGCTCCGTTGACGCATGTGAGTACAATTTAGAATATGGTGATATCAGAAAAAAATTTGTAATTTAAAAACATTTTTTAACTAATGAGTCACAACTCAAGGATAAGGGTTAATGAGATAGATAGATTGACAGGTGAATGATGATGAATATTATGAGAGGATTGAAAATAATGTTTGCAATTAATAAAATTTGATGATTCATGAAGACGGTTTATAACAAGTATTTATTGATATTAGATTTGAAGATGACCATGTTGTAGCCCTTAGGAAAGCAATTGTGTGGGAACGTTTTCCACAGATCAGAGGTTATTAGAAAGAAAATCTGATCATGGAAATTTTGTTTGATGTTAGGCAGACAGAGGAAGAAGGGAAAGTTCTTAGCAGGTGTGGTAGAAGACGAGTTCCTGCTGTGAATGTTTTACAGGAGGAACCAGAAATTGAAGCTCAGTCGAGCAACTTCCATGGAAATAATGATAGTAGAGAGAGACTAGCAATATATCTTCTGTCAGAAATAGGCTGTAGGGAAGAGAAGAGATCATCCCCACTAGATTGCGAACTCGATTTTGAACTCTGTCAAGGTAAGAAAGTGTGCTCTTAGAGGCAATCCCCAGATGTGGCAACTTAGGAAGTGTCTGACTGAAAGGATTGGATCAAAAGTCGGGTACTTTTTGGAGTTATTAACCAATTGATATTTTTTGCTAATAGAGTAATATATTTTTGGAAAAAGTTGACAGATCAGCAATAGCGTAGATCAATTCAATAGAATTAAATGGATTCAGAAATGAATTAAGAGAGGATTATCAGATGAAATGTTTGGGCATAACAACACTATGTGGGTAATACAATGCCAAAATGTTTTCTTTGTTTTTTATATAATTATAATATTTATTGGAAATTAGAGTCAAGATAGATCATAGGGGTCAAACGATTTCCTGTTAGAGAAGTTTGATGAATTGTTGAAGATTTGATCATTGTCAGGGTGACCACTCATCAAAATGCCACCCATGGACTCGTTAATAAAATTTACAATCTTTTCTACAATTCAACCATATTTGATAGAAATAAATTACAGTCTATGTTTGACTTATTCACAAGGTTTAAATCTGTCCAACAATGTTTGTTTAATCACCATTTAATGATATGCTCTAAGTGTGCACCGCTGCATTGCAAGCACACCTGAATAACACGTTCAAAAGTTTCAATAACTCTGTCAGACTTTTCTCTTGGCACATCCTTCGCATCACCTCTTCATCTGACGAAAACTACTTACTGACCAGTCTTGACCATAATTGATTGTTTCTTTTTATTCAGACCAGTAATGAACAATGATCCCATGTTTTGATATTGCGACCCATGCAATGCACTTAGTGGAGTACAGTGTCCTTTGCAGATAATCTTCTGGTTCGTTGCAACCTCCTACAGTGCATTTGGCCAAAGCTGCTGGCCGAGATCAAATCTTTGTTAAAGCAAATTCTCTCCTTTCCCATCTTATCTCTCTTCAAGATTTCCCCTCTCTCTTTGAGTAAGCATTTTTGTATTTTTGGTGATTTGATAATTTCCCTCCCCTCTCCCAAAGAGAGGAAGACAGAGTTTTGAAAATTAGTTTGATCCACAGCATTGAATAAGTAATGACTCGTTGGAATTGCTGCAAGAAACACTTTATTGATCGTCTTATCAGTAGAAGTTGTGATCCTGAATGAACTTCACACAGTTGAAGTATTTGGGTATATCTAGGAGTTTTATGGAGGGGAGGGGGTTCTCTTTCATTCTTTTAGAGAAAATGATTTAACCTGTATTGTTTTGTTATTACCAAAAAGTAATGATGATGGATTTGCTTTTTTCTTTCACTTTCATTAACTCTAAACAAGGCACATTGCCACTGAGACATGAGAGTTATTGTAAATTAGGATGCCGCCTATAAATCTGGCCCCTAAGTGGGAAGTTGTGAGAAAGAGAGATGGTGAGACAGCATTCATTGTCCTAATCAGCAAACAAGACAAACCACTGGGTGTCTTTGAAGTGGGCCTGTGATAGTACCTCTGTGCCTGATTAATAGAAAAAGGAGTGAAAACCAGGTAATAGGCAGAGCCTATCTATTCGGTAAGGGTTTACAGAATTGAAGATGACAGTACAATCTTGGTATATACTATACTGAATACTAGATCTACCACACAAAATCTAAACCTAATGAGGGGAGGAGTGCATGATACGTGTAATTGGTAGACTATGGAATCGCCTGCACCAAATTCAAATTCTACTGGATCAATTGTGTCCAGGTTAAACACTAATACTGTCGAGAGAGGTACAAACCCTCTATTTTCCTCCAGTTATGAATAAAAAATCAACTTGCATTCTGAATCGTTCACAATAAGTGTTCGTTATTTAACTCAAAAAGCGTTTACATGTAAAATACACAAACCAAATCAAAGTGTAACATTGATGTGTCAGTCTAAAATCTGTGTGGAACCCTGTTTCAACAGTAGTAGTAACAGCAGCAGCAAAAACATTTTCATAAATACTTAATTTTGATTGGCTAATATTTATAAAGTACTCAATTTTAATTGGTTACTGAAATCAGACTTCAACCAACCAGAAAGAGTTACTCTGGGAGCCAAGCACCTCTTGTGCACCGGCTACTTAAACAACAACCCAAAGGCGAACTCTGCATGTGCACGAAGGCTATGTGAACGCATTTATAATTTTCATGAACAAATACTGAGTCTCTTCTTTTCTTCACAGACTTCACTCTTTTACTTGGTTTTTAAACCAAGTTTAGAAATAAATTTCAAATAATATCTGTATGGATTATGAGATTAAAGCAAATTTATTCAATAAAATCATAATTCATCATTTGACAAAATATGAATATTAGATTTAAATTTTAAAATTCATGTAAACATTTACATTGTTGTCTTACTATTCTTATCTTTTTCAACTGCCGAATTTAAAAAGCTTATATTCAGAACATCAGAAAGTGTCATTGGATGTCCTGCTAGCTTGACAGGCAGAGAGCAGGCTCGACGCATTCCCTCGAATAATGGCGATGGGGAGGCGATTGTAGAGCCAAGTCAGTTCCCAATGGTCCCTGGTATGGTGCGTCATTAAGAAAGCCAGGCAGTTCAAGAAGTCCCACGTGGCGGCTCTACAGTTGAAATACATATCTGTTGAGAAGATGGGCGTATCTTGATTGCTTTTGGTCCTCTGCTGATGCTGCTACATGTTCAGGGTTTGTTGCCAATTCCATTAATAATCTTTATCATTTATTGTTGTTGCTTTTGCTCTACACTTGCTAAACTTTTCTGCTAATTAAAACCACTCTTGCTTCAAAATGAGTCCCAGATATTCTCCCTATAAAAAGTAGTCTCAAATGCAAATGGAGCTTATGCATCAATTCTACAATTTGGAAAATAAATTTTTTTTTCATTTTTATAAACATTTTTTAAACTCCACATAACGTAGTACTCTGGGTGAGAAGTTCATCACAATCAGAGGAGAAATTTCTGGATATGAAACCAAAGGATAACAGGATATATGAAATAAATTTAAAATTTTATTTGATTCTTTTCTTTACAAAGAGAATGATCCCAATTTAAGGCATGAAATGGTATGAAGACAGCAAAGATGACGTGTGGACAGCACGACAAGTTGGAACAGTCACTCTCTTTCTCTCTCAACCCAAATTAAAAAAATAATTCCCTATAAATTTCGTATCCAGACAATCACTGATTTTAGGCGTGTCAAATTCCACTTTACATTCAACTAATGAAAAGACGATCAGGCAATTAGACCCCGCTTTACAAAGACAATTTGTCACATGTGATATATTAGAAAAAAACAAAACTTTTTTTACTGATGCGTCACCACTTATCAAGGCTAAAGGCTACTTGAGGATGAAAGTTAACGACTTTTGAGGACGGTTTTTGGCAAGCTTTTACTGATATTAGAGTTGAGGAGGACCATGATGCATCCCTCGTGGCAGCGTGTAATGTCATATAACTTTTGCTAAAAGAATAACAAAAAAAAGTTCCCTTATTTGTTGACAAGAGAAAGAGATTCTCACTGAAGCTGACTTCCAATATCATGTTTTGCACATAAGGAAAGAGTGTGGGTGAGGATGTTTGTTTGCACATAGAATTGTTTATGAAGGTCAACAAAAGAATTTGCCTGTTGCGATGGAGGTTTCTGGCAAGTGTTTATTGGGATTAGATTTGAATCAGACCATGATGCATCCCTCAGAGAAACTATGAAAAAAAGTTCACTTATTTGGTGAGAGAAAGCCCTTCTTACTTGATATATTGTTTTATGTGTAAGGTAAGATGTGTGGATTGGATGCTTGTTTGCACATAGAATTGTTTATGAAAAGGAAAAACAAAAGATTGCATGATGTACAAGAGGTTTATTTAGGAGTGGGAAGTAGAGGCATGTGAATTTTGCATGAAAGGAACAAGGAAATAAAAATATCAACATGAGCAGGATGAACTCTAGAAACATGTTACATGTTGAACTATTGCCGAGCACACACATAAATACCAACACTGAGATACTGCTAGTTTGTAACTAGACACACACTAGATTTATACATCTCCCATTCACTGTGTCTCTTTCAATCCATCTTGCTCAAAAGTGAAGATGTCTTTGCGGGCCAGATTCAATTTAGGCAATTGGATTTTGTCTCGATGGGGTTTAAAAGAAAAGGTATTAATATAGAGAAAGTAATAAGAAGAGACAGGAATGTCCTAGAAATATAACAAATAATAATAATGATCATATAAACAATAACTTAACTGCTATATCTCTCAATAAAAACACATACAGCAGTTAATATATTGTTTTTGTACTTGAATGTATTACAAGGAAAGTATTTTATGCATATGTTAATAGAAATGCAATCCAGATTTTCTGGTACCCTTGGTTCCAGAGTCTTGTCGCATTAACCGTTTTGCCAAATCATCTGATTTCACCTTAATAATAATTCATGCAGACACCCATAAAACACTAATTATACACCTACCATGTCTCTAAACGACCAGGGATTGCTAGAAACTTAAACTTTTTCTTTTAATGGAAATAAACTGGCGTTTTCGTTTAACACCACGGCTACAATTTGTTGAGTTTTTTTTAAATGGCTAGTAATTTACAACTTTAACAAGAGCGTCTATAATATTGAGATGTTACATGAGAGCATGATTACGTTCTAAGTGTGTGCAGAATTCAAAAGTAGGATTGCTTAACGGCTAAGAATTTGATTGCCAACATCAAAAGATGAAAAATTCTTGAAGCCCTCTACATAAAAACTTAACATCCCACAATCAATAATGTGAATTACGAAACTAGTTACAACATTTTAAAGTGTCTAGCATAGTAATTAACGTTACCAAATTCTTAGCAATTAAGCAATCATACTTTTGAATCTTGCACGCGCTTAGAACGTATTCACGCTTACATGTGACATCTCAATATTATAGATGATCTTTTTAAAGTTGTAAATTACTAGCCATTTAAAAAAAAACTCAACAGTAAAGACATATTTGTAAAGACACCAAGACTAACACCGCCTGAAGATGATTTGACAAATCAAATCGAAAGTGCTCGCAAAAAAAGGAAAGAAAAATGGAATAAGAAACCCACGCAATTTACATGCACCAATTCAACGGAAATACTAAATGGACTATTTGAAAAATTGAAAAAATAAAAAAAGGCTTATCAAGCAAAAACACTGTTATTTAACAATGTTTGCCTAAATGAAAATATGCTGCCTACATACACACAATATATATATATATATATATATATATATATATATATATATATATATATATATATATGCAAGTTGAGGGAGAGAGAGAGTAAAGAAAATTAAACTAAAAAAGACAACATACTATTTCACTTGAAATACTGTGTGCGACTGAAATAGGGTGTAGTCGATAAAACACCTAAAGAGAAAAAAGAACGATGTACTCAAGAGTGAAGAAAGAAAACTCACCAGAGAGAAGGAAAAGAAATGTTGAAAAGCTAATGGTGAAGCCATCACGAGCGAAGAGGAGAAACAATATGAGGATGAAGAGTAGCAAGGGAACCCGCACATGGTCATCACAAAGGAAGGGTGAAGTGAAGAAAACAAAGTACGAAAATGAACCATAAAAATCAGTTGGGCTTGTTCGCCACTGAAACTGTATGCATGCATGAATTGTGATCAAAATTAAATTTGTGAAGCATTCGAGAATTAGAGTCTTGTATGGACAGAGATACGGCTTGCTATGGAAGTCAGAAACGATTACCATGTCACCAGATAAGTAGAGTGATATATCTCACACCTAATAAACTCATATACACCTTTCCCTATTGAAAAAGAAAGCATGAAAAACAGAGAAAGATATCTATTAATATACACCCACATAAAAACATTTATAATCAAATCTTCAAGGCACTCAAATATTTCGTTTACATCAAGATAATGGCTCTATAATACTTTGTGGTACCCATGTAATTCCATGTCTTCAATCATTCAGATCTTCGCAAATCCTTCTGTGAACTTTATAAGTCCACTGTATATATGTTGGTTATCTTTTTCTCAAAGTTAATCAAATTTATTAATAAGCTCCTTGTTTGATGACTGTTATATGTTGTCATGTGAGTTCCAACTGGTATGAAAAGAAGACCAATTATTTTATTTTTATTTCTTTACTTTGTCATGTGAAAATTCGTCATAATTTTCACTGAATTTTCCACTGACCGAATGGCACCATCCTATAAATGGCTATATATATATATATATATATATATATGAAAACACACACGTACATATTTAAATACAGATGTTATGTACACATATGCACCCACACACACACGTCTATATCCAAATACAGATATTATGTGCACATATACACACACACACACATATATATATATATATATATATATATATATATATATGACCGGTGGTGAATAGTCGTACTTCTATGCTGATGAGTCTTGATTGAAAAGAGACGAAACGTATACGTCCATAGATAAACAATAACAAATATTTTATATTTGAAGCTCCTCGTTAAAAAGTAGAGCACTGTAAAATGGTAGTAGTAACACAGCGTAGCGTCACTTGCTTTATGCATCGTTCCTTCCCTTATAGAAGTTTGAATGCCTGTACGCTTTCGCCGCCGTTATTGTGTTAAAATTATCATTGTTTATAAGCTGTTCAGAACTGGCCTAGCGGTTAGCGACGTTGGACTGTAGGTTGAAAAAATACTTGTAGTCCAGGGTTTCGAATCGTGTGACCGGTGGTGAATAGTCGTACTTCTATGCTGATGAGTCTTGATTGAAAAGAGACGAAACGTATACGTCCATAGATAAACAATAACAAATATTTTATATATATATATATATATATATATATATATATATATATATATATACATATACATATATACTCATATTTACATATATTTAGACTTTTGTGTGTTCATGTATACACACAGATAGACATATATATATATATATATATATATATATATATATATATATATTACGAGAATTTGAATTACCTACTAGCCACCCTCCTCGAATGTCTTCAGTCTCTCTGTACAGGGGATTGGTCAGGACAACCTGACCTGAGAATACTTCAGCCTACAAGTAAACCCTGATCAAAAATTAAAGATAACATAGTATCCAAAGCCCAAATAAGATCCCCTTGACACAGCAATACACTAGCTCATACAAGAAATGGTGCACTTTCTCCAAGTAACAGCACTTAGCTTGATACTCCACCAGATTAGATGAATTCTAGTCCTGGAATCCGGTAAGACCAAGAGACCACAAGAAAGATATACTATAACACAGTTAACTAGTCAATTAGGGAGAGGAAAATTATGTTCTTAACTTCTTTACTAATTCAATGTTTTACAGGTAAAGGAGAACCTTAATAGAATATTTGAATATCTATGTATCTCATATAGAGATCAAGTGTTAGCCACAGGAAGGGGCCCCTTGATTTCTGAGAACTTCGACTGAAGTAAAATGAAACAAAAACTATATATATATATATATATATATATATATATATATACATTAATGAATAATTATCTCTAAACTGATGATTCCGGCAGTATGAAACGTATACGTATGTAGATAATGATTTGTCGACCCCCCACCACCACCACCATTTCAGACTAGGCACTCTGGTGAGTAGCATTAACTCAGCCGTCAAAATCATAGCTTTCATACATTCTGTCCCCACGAAATTTCATTTTATGGTATATCATGTATTTTATCCTCATACTATCCAACATTGGTACATTCTACATTAAATAAGTAGGTAAAAAATAAATGGTTATATAGGTTCAACAGTATCAATGTTTTAAGCAACTGTAACAAAGTCCATAGACAAAACACTCACTTTTCAACAGTTTGAATTTTCACAAAGTGAGAGGATTTCAGAATAGATTGTGATGTCATAGACTCTCTCCCTTATGTCTCTTTTTTATCATTTACATTATTCCATGCATCTCATTAATCATTTGCCCTTTATTTACGTCATTCGCCCCCCCCCCCCCGATCTGAATCATTCATGAAAAAACAAACATTTACGGTACTCAGAGTTAAAGTATATATATATATATGTGCGAGTTTTTTTTTCATGTATTTCAGCATTCTCTTATTTTCTGTCAAGACTTCTTAAACTTTTCCCATCTTCCTTTCTTCTGTCTTAGGAATAATATGTGTTCTTAACTAAATATTTTTCTTGACTTTGCTGTGAAACGCACGTAAGATTTAGAAAAAAGTATTAAATTTGGAAAAAATAAATTTTAAAAATGTTCGTTTGTGAGACGAAGAAGAAATACAAGTATTAACCGAAATATGAAAATAAAGAAATTGTAAGAATAAATGAAAATTATGGTTTTGGATTGATTTTTCCTATGGTCATTGGAATGCAACTATATATATATATATATATATATATATATATATATATATATATATAGAGAGAGAGAGAGAGAGAGAGAGAGAGAGAGAGAGAGAGAGAGAGAGAGAGAGAGAGAGAGAGAGAGAGAATTTATAGAAGGCTAAGAACAATATGGAAATATATCAAGTTATAAGAAGGCATATTGAAAAACAAGGTGATTTTTTTTTATGTATTTAAAAAAAATCTTACTTGTTTCCAGTTTTCACTTTGTTCACTAAAGTCGTATGTGTGAAGCCAAAATATCACAATATTTCAGGGATATCACCCTCTTCTCAATTGTTTCTATTTCTTTATCTCAAGTTACTCTCTGCCTCATGCAATTATGTAGATATACAATTATGTTAGGGGCAACACCATAATTGCATGATAATAATAGATAGAGTAGATGAAAGACGCTTTGGTTTAGATATGAGATACAAAGAACATGTAAAAACATAGGTACAAGTCAAAGTAATTCAGCAAATAATCGACAAAGTTCTGTTGTAAAGAAAAATAATCTCCACGTTTAATCACAATTGCACCTTCCAGTGGACGTCGAAAAAAATACAAAAACAAAACAAACAAAAAAATACACCCTCCCTCCCCAATAAAAATAAAAATGTATTTTTTTTTTGGTTTAATCTCCATCTTTTCACACTTGTGGCATCTGCAAGGTTACCAAACGGTCCGTATCAAAAGTTAATTGCCGAGCCAGTCCAAGGCTCATAGAAATACAATTATAAAGATACGCTACATATCCACACGTCCATCCATCCACACGAGATGATGATGTCACACTTCCCTGTGATGCTTCTCCGTTCCAATTGTTTATTCCACTCCCCCATCCAACACCCACCCCTACATTACATGATTTTTATTTTGCATTTCGCATTTCTTTTAGAAGAATTCGGGTATGTTCAGAATCGCCATGGATACTGGTGTCAGTGAATGGAGCCGAATAAATCTGAAAAAGAAAAGAAAGTTAAATGTTTGATTGACAAGGTTTGACCCCAGGTTAGTTGGCCACATATCAGGGATGTGAGTGACCAATGGCAAAAAAATTCTGAAATCGAGATGAATTTCTTAACCTGGGGAGCTAGGGTGTCCACTCATAATCGCCTAAAAAAAGAATCTCATTTTTTTTAGGGAGTGGGATGATTTAGCGAAGGGTGCTAATCGATTGATATGTTTTAAAGGAGACGGGTAGACATTCATTGATGAAACTACCTCTCTTACACATGAATCGTTTGAAGTATTGCAAATTAACATTTCCAGAAAGACTGGAAAGGGAGGCGAAGAAAGACAGACAAAACGTGACGCAGAGAGGAAGAGAGAAAAAAACAGGAAGAGAGAAAGAGAAAAAGAGAGAGAAGAATATTGATTGTTTGGTTGTTTTACGGCATATCAACCCTTTTCGGGTTATTTAATGCCAAATCCGGTCATTTTGGTAAAAGTATTTATGCTTCAAGTACTTTATATCTTCACATATTTATTTATGGTGTTTGGTTTGGTTGTTTTGTAGAGGAAAAATGTTGTTTTTGTTTTTAGCTTTGCAGAACATGATTGAGTTTTGCAAAGGGAAAAGAAAAAAAAACAATAACATCAATGTTTGGTGCATTTTAGGTCAGGAAGTCGGTATCTTCAGACAGCCTGATCTGGTAGCACCAGGGACGAGAAAGGGAGACTAAGCAAGACAAAGATAAAATGTGATTCAGAGAAGGAAAGGAAGAGAAAAAAAAGAGAAAAAGAGAAAGAGAAAAAGAGAAAGAGAAATAAAATCGAGCCAAATGGGGAAAAAAATAAGGACGCATAGCTCCAGAGATTTGTCCTTTACTTATTAAAAAAAAAAGCGGAATTCCGCTTTTTCTGAATCACAAAAAAAAGTTAAATTCCGCTAAAAAGTGGAAAATTAAAATCCCTGACATATGCGAGTAAATATCTGAATGGTTGATTTATTCATATGAAAGATTTGACTTGAGGTTTAGATGTTCCTTGAAATAACACCCCTTGGTAAATACGCTAAATAAAATTCTAATTTCAGGAAAGACATACTTGTTATGATGGCAACCAAATTTTACGGAAAATAATCCAGTAGTTTTTTTTATCATTTAAGATATTCAATTTTTATTTTTTTTCATAAATTGCTAAATTTAAAATCTCAAGAAGCACCAAAAAAGAGTTAATCATTAACCCCTTAGTGACAGAAAAAAGTATCTTTGCGATTACTGCTCTTGATCGCCTGTGAAAATTAACAAGATGGTGGTTTTGAAGTCATTTACTGAATTGATGAAAAAATTGAATATCTTAAATAATAATAAAAAAACAAAAAACTACTGGATTGTTTTCCGTAAAATTTGGTTACCGGTTTTTTTAATCACCATAACAAGTATGTTTTTTTCTTAAAATTAGAATGTTACTTATTGTATTTACCGGGGAGGAGTGTTATGTCAAGAAGCACCGATTTCTATTAAGTTATTTGAAAAATACTGGCTGATTTTTTTTTTTTTTACTTTCTTTTAAAAAGTCGATTTAGTTTGTAACTTTTGTAGTGTTTTATACAAAATTTCACGCGCTTGCTAATTGATAGGCCATTTAGTTTAATTATAAGTGTTCGCTGATGAACCAGGAGACCGGGTTCAATCCTCAATCTAGTCATACCAAAGACTCAAAAAAATGGTACTTGATGCCCCCTTGCTAAACACTCAGCATTATTAGGTGAGGATCAAGGGTAAGTGGAGTCATCCTGGGAAAGGAGTGGTGCCCTCCCTTACACTTTGGTGTAATAACTAATGAAAAGGGCGCCTTTTGGTCGCCCTCAACTATGATCGACCACTTTTACTTACTTTTTACTAAATGATAACTCTTTAATCAATTTCCAATAATTTATTTCAGAAGACAACTTGAATAACAAAGATGTCTTGCATTAGCTTTAAATTGGTCATAATGATTCCCAAACAATCGCGAATATCGACAGAGTATGGGGAGAAGGGTCCACAAGTGATCGGGCAGTACGAAAATGGTTTCAGAGATTTTGTATTGGTGATGAGAGTCCTAAAGATGAAGAAGGTAGAGGACAGCCATGCACTCTTGACAACGGACGTTAAAAAGCAATTGTTGAACAAACAGTGTAGAGAAATGTTTGTGGCATAAAACTCGATAAATATGGTTCCATATTAGTTTAATGAAGAAATATTTGTTTCTGAAATTGATCGTTTTATGGAGTTTGATTTTTACTTCAATAGTTCTTAATACATGAATAGGGCTGAGTAGTATAAAAATATACTTATGGCATGCAAGCTACGCACAAATGTCAATTTCACGTCTTTCTTTTCTTTTTCCTCCTCTCAATTGTTTCCTTATTCATTTGTAATCCATGCAGTGACTCCAAGTGTTTTGTTAATGCACTCATCAGACTGAATGAAATGGGTCACAAAAATATCTCCAATACTTTTTTTTCTTGAGAAGATGATGTCATTATACATAGATATTTTCATACCTCCTCACTTAAAAAAATTATTTTATTTTGATTTTTTTCAATATTTATAATATTTGACTTTTCTCATCTAAAAACAAGTCTCCCCTACCCCTCACCTTATTTCGGTTAGGGCTTTAAGATAAAAACATATCTAACTGTCCTCTTTACTTCCATGGAAATGTTATCGACAGTTATATAAAAAGACATTCGTCCTAACTGCCAAATTAGCTTGTTGAACTCCCTCTTGGAGTGAAACATCATCATCATATTCAGTATCATGTCAGTTTAACATGCTGGCATGTATTTAACTGCATTTAGAAATTGACTTCCAAACTAATCTATCTCTGGCCAGGTCTTTATGTATCCCTTTTTCTCTCAAGTCCACCATTATCACTTCCTTCCATGTTTTCCTAGACCTTTCCCTACCAACTGACTGTTACCTCATCTGTTCTACTCTCATCCAAACATATAAACGCGTTTGTCTAAATTCCTTACCATAAAGTCATCCACAGAGAGCTGTTTCGTTGTAACACGACTATTCAGTGTTGTTATATGTAGCAAGTGTATCCACGCTTAGGTTCAGAAGCCCGAACATCAATTCACCTTCAACTCTGACCAGTGGTGTCTGGTGTCTTATCTCCATGCTAAAAAACTTGCTGATGACAGTAAGGGGAATTTATAACACTATTTATTTTCTTTGTTTACGTATTTTCCACACTACCAGTAACTTAGAGAACTCTATTCTTTATAAAAGAGTATTGTTTAACGCCAAGTAAAAACTATAATTTCCCTTAACATTCCATGGGTAGCATTTATTTTCTTTGTGGGAGGGGGGTGGCACTTTGTATAATGCAATAAAGACTTAGGCTCGGACTCAGACTGAATATTTTATTCCTAACTTTTACAAGAGGAAAATAATTTTAAAATTTAAATTTTCTAATTCTTCAATATTAGCGTGGAGTTATTTGAAATGATAATCAAACGATAATTTAATTAAGAGTGCATGATTAGCCAAATGGATATTGCCCTCCTTTCAGTTTTGAGAGACAATGAATACCCCCTGTCAGACTAAGGGTCTATAGTGATACAAGGGTTATGTAGTTCCCAGAGTTTCTTTCCAAAAACTTCTCATCTGTAGGACACATTACCACAAGACTGTTTCCATGTAGACTACAACATGGTCATCTTCAAATCCAATGTCAACAAATACTTGTCAAACCGTCCTCTTCAGTAATCAAATTTTGTCCATTCCATTTATCGTTTTCAATCCTCTCATAATATTATTCACCATGATTCAACTGACAGTCCATCCATCTCATTAACCCTTATCCTCAAGTTGCTTTTGGCCTTGATAAGTGGTGACTAATTAGTAAAAAAAGAAAAACTATAAAAAAAAAAAAACGCACCTCCCCTTAACAGGCATTGTTGGAGTCCAATGGCAAGAAGTCCAGGATGATTGGAAGCAATGCCAGGATAAACAGAGAAAGACTGGTGTTGTTTTAGAGTTTTCCTTCTCCTAGACTAGTTGCACAACCAAGGATTGAGATTCTAGTCTACCCAACTATTTAATCAATAGTTGGAGGGAGGATTTATGGATTCATACCTTTCCCAAGTGAAAATGATGTATTAGCCCCCGACGTAACATTAACCCGGCACTTGAGCCTGCAGCTCACACCTATAACGACTACATGACGCCACTTTCATATCCTAATGGATAACATTACTATTTATGGAATCGGCTATGATTTGTTAAAATCCTGTCAAACCTGTTAGGATCATTTACACATTGTGGTGGCATCATCCCTATGCGAATCCGAAAACACTAACAGGAAACCAACAGAAGACATCCCCTATCTGGTCATGAACAACAAAGAGGCAGATTGAAATCAAGTAGCAGTTTCATGACCAAAAAGAGCCTTGACCTGGCACGGTCACAGAACAACTACATTGACAGATGGCATAATTGGAATGACTACTTGAACAAAGCTAGCCAAGAACCCAGAGAACATCTCCCACATGGAACGGATCTCCTAAGGAATAAACTGGATGACCCTGAACCAAGCAAGAGCGAAGGTTGGGAGCATCAACAACAAGCAACTGCCCTTGTGGAAATCTTAGACAGACAATGGAACATATTCTCAGTGACTCCAGTGATGGACCAACTTGCACTGATCAAGATTTGATTAACTGTAGTCTTGATGCCAAACAATGGATCCAGATGATGATGATGATGATCCCTATTTAGATGCATAATGGACTCTTCCGATCTAGAGAATAGAGTGGGTGCAGAAGCAATTCGAAGTGCAATTTATGTCATTTTCTCATCGTTGTGATCAACTTTTGACATGGTGCATTGTCTTTGTGAAAGAGCACTTTTTCTTTATTTGTGGCCGGTTGTAATCGATCTTTTCCTTCAAACGCACCAATAATACTATATAATATTCGCTATTGATGATTTTTCCTTTCTCAAGGTAATCAATAAACATTATACCTTGCACATCCAAAAATATAGAGGCCAAAATCTTGTCTGCTGATGTTTGCATCTTTGGTAGCTTTGGATGACTTTCACCTGCTGCTGTCCATTCAGCTGATTGCTGATTTGACTCCGGAGTGAAGTGGTGGATCCATGTTTCATCCATTGTCACATATTAAAGCAAAAACTCGTTTTTGTTGCATTGAAACACTTGCAAACAACGCTTCGAATTGTTGACATGTTGTTGCTTTTGATAGACTGTGAGCAAACGCGGCACTCTCATTGACAAATATTCATGCAAAATGCAGAATATTTTCAACTCCTCTGCTATCCTACGCATTCACCATCATTTGTGCCTGTACAATCGTGTTTAAAGGCAGCGTACCATCTCTTAACCATTGTTTCTGGCAGAGTCTGAATAACACTTATCAAGCCATTGCTTTGCTTGAACAGTATTTTTTCCCATCAGAAAGCAATGAGTTATTCGGATTTTTCCATTGTTTTGAAAATGTGCAACAGTAGCTTCACTTAAATAATTGTAATTTGTAAACTAATAATCTGATTGGGCTCAAATTTTGATGCATGACATTTGAAGGTTAGTACTTTATAAAAATCATATACATTTTTTATTAATGACGCCATCTATATGTCAGACTTTGGACTTACTGAGTGAGGTGTTAAGAATAACATAAAATAATTAACACTTTTCATTAGTCATAACTAGGTAAAAAATAATTATACAAATAATCAAACCATTCGCGGATTAAATAAAATGTTCAATTAAAAATTCTATAACCTCTCCTACAGCAAATATATATCTCTAGTTATATAAAGTTAGATATGTGTATATGTTTATATATTTCTATGTATAGGATTCACTCCTAAACTAATTAACCAATCATTATAAATTTGGGAACACAGCTAGGGTTAAGGGTGGATAATGTGGGTTATATTTAGTTTGATTTAGTTTTATGCAAAAGAGGTAAAGAGGGAATGGAAGCCCTTTGTGAAAGTTCAGATGGCTCCGATTTTTGTGAAATTTTAACAATAGGTATTAGAGACCAATTAATAAATATTCCCCAAATTTCAGTTTTTTTGGTGTATTTTAAAATGTTTTTAGGGGGCATAATATAGGCATAACCTCCCAGTTGAAAATTAAAATATTTCAGATTTGCATTAAATTTTATTCGTAGTCATTAGACACGGATTCCTTGAATTTCAATTTCTTCTTAATACCCCTTAAGCTTAAAACTTAAATTTGAGCCATTTTCTAGAATTGAAATCATGTAATGTGTTTTGATCAAAATTGGAATAAGGATTCTAGACGTTAAGTTTGATAGGATTATATCATGATTTAATCTTCGTAAAGGGACATAAAAGTGGTGCTAGACTGTTCTGTTCGGGGAATTAATTTTACCCGTCCTGGGACAGGTATTCTCCTAGTACATTTATATATATATAATTATCTTAATAATAAATATTTAAATATTATCTACATACATATACGTTTCATCAGTATAAAGATAACTATTCAAGACAGTCGCATGAGTCGAACCCCAGAACAAGAGTCACATTTAACTCCAATTTCGAACGTGCTAATCAATGAGGCTACTATGAATGGCTACAAACGAGAATAGAAATAAACCCTATTTATGTGTCAAGAAGGTGAACAATTATAGTCGACCATCATAACAGTGTTCAACAGGAAAGAACTTGTATTTATAGCTTAGATTTGACAGCTTCTTTTTATTACTCATTAAAGGGTCCAGCTGAGCTACAAATAATCATTTTAATAATAAATATTTAAATATTATCTACATCCATATATGTTTCATCCTTGCGGAATCATCAGTATATATATATATATATATATATATTTTAATCTCTGATATGACTTGACAGAGGATTGCACCTTGCTTTCCTGACCGATTAGCGAACACTCTAACCATCATGCCATATATAATACATAAATAATTTTAGCAAATTTTCTTAAAAATAGAGAAAATGATTGTGGTACTTTCATCTACAAAATGGCACACTTTGGAGGTTTATTATCGAAATGGCACAATTTTTCCATATTTTTTAAAATTATTATTATATTGCATTCCAGATGGCGATTTTTATTAAGCTCCTTCAAAAACTGTTCAAAGCTTGGAATTTAATATGTGGTGTCAATTTTATTTCTATAAGTTTTTAATTCATCCAAAGTTGATTTGAAATAAAAAGTCTAAAACCGGTTCCAATACATAAAGCAGACCTACCCGGCATTGTGTTGTAGTGTATTTACTTGCAATCTGTTTTGCTTGGCTTTTTTTAAACTATGCCGTTTTTGTTTTTTTGGAAAATATTATTTTTTGGTTCCAAACAACAGATTCAGACTTACGGCTCCTTTTTTTTCTTTTTTAAATTGGCAGCTCTATGGAAATAATTCCAACCCAAACAAAGTATTTTCTTGAAGGAATTTAATCGGATTACAATTTATTCTTCTTAACAACATGCTGCAACGATTTACAAGAAAAACTGACAACCCAGAATCAAATATTGATTTTGTAAAGTTATCGATGACAAAGAAATGATGAAACGACTAACTTTACTTTATATATTAGAATATAAACTTATCGGCTAGTAAAAGAATAGCCAATCATAGAGATTGTTTCATCTGCTTTTTGGCCAGCAATGTATACTGTGAACGTTTTCCTGTATACTTGGTGAATAACTATAGGCCAAATGAGTGCAGGGACTAGGGACTCACGTGCAGATTTAATCTATAATCCGGGTGGGAAGGGGAGCACTCTTTGTTAACAAACCAAGATGTTAATTTTCTTTTTTTAATCATAAAAATCAGAGAATCATCCAAATTTAATTCATTTTTATTTATTTTCTAGTTACTGAGATGGATACATTAGCAGTTACATGATGAAGAATATTATGAGAAGATTGAAAATAATGAATAAAATGATGACTTATGAGGAAAGAATCTATTAGAGTAGACAGGTTTCTGGCATCCAGGGACCTCTACAGTGAAGGGGTGGAATTTTGCTGCTAGTCGTGTGGGTCGGGGGTACAAGTGAATAAATTCATCAGAGCACATTCAGTGGAAGAACTTGTAAGACAAGCACAGGGATGCAACACTGCAGTGATGCAACAGGGGATGAAGCTTGGCAGACAGGTCAGAAATTCTTTTTTTGCACCCTGTCCAAGGAGAGGCTAGTGCTTGGTGGCAAAAATACTCCCTCTTAGATGGCCACTAGAGCACTGTGGAAACCATCATTTCCGAGAGTCTGGAAGGTAGGTAGCACACCGGCTCTGCTCCAATTCATATCGAGCATCTTCATTTTCAAACTTTAAAAGGATATAAAATTGAAATTTGGGGGTAAATTCAGTCATGAGATGTGGAGAGTTTGGTTCACTGAAATTTTTCCAATTCTGTAAAACAGGAAAACCCAAGACTAACGAAATTCTAGTATTACATACGAAGACTGATGCTGATTATTGGGATAAAAATTTAAATTGCCTCAGTCTAGAAGGAGTTCTCCACTGAACGAGGACAGAACAGATTAATTGTAGTATCAGAACAGATACTACACTTTTATCTTAGCCAAAAAGCCACGGATTTGTCCTGATACAGAGTACCTGTTTTGGGTGGAGCTGGATTTTCGCCACATGAAAAATTGCCCTCATGGGGAGACAAGTAAATAGGGACTGATGATGATTATAAAAAAGATAATAAAAAATCCCAGTAAAAAAAATAATTAAAAACACAAAAACAAGACAAAACAAAAAACAAACAAAAAAAGAAATGAAATGTACACAACATATATATGTAAGCAACGTATACTCGAAATAAATTGTTTGATAATATACAAATTTCCCACTTATATGTATGCTTATATCTACCTATCTATGTCAGGTAGTGCATATCTATCTATGACAGTTTTTATATCTATCTAAGTATTTGATTTATCAGTCTATCTTTCCATCAATTTATCCATTTAAGCTTTGTATAGTTATCTTTGCATTCAGGTAGGTCTAAGTAAATACATTTTAACTAATTTATTTATCTCTCCCTCTTTCTCTCTTTCTCTCTCTCTCTCTCTCTTAATCGTTTTTGGTAAAAACTCTCCCTCTGTCTGTTTAAATCTCTCTCTCTCTCTCACTCTCTCTCTCTCTCTCTCTTTTTACGTCTCTTTGTTACTCTCTCGCTGTTTGCGCAAATTTCTCTCTCAGTCTGTTAGTCTATCCATTTTATCTCATCATCATCATCATCATCATCAGTTTAACGTCTGTTTTACATGCTGGCTTTGGATAGCTTTAAGAAATTGACTAACTAACCTATCTCTGGACAGGTCTTTATTTATCCCTCAGGTCCATTTCTATCACTTCCTCCCATGTTTTTCTTGGACTTATCCTGTGAACTGAACCTGCTAACTCAACTATCCTACATCTATTAACTTAACAACTCTCATCCATTCTTTAAACGTGGTCATATCATCGAAGGCTACACTTCTGCACACATCTCCCTATATTGTCCAAATGTAATCTTCCTCTGAGCTCATCAGATTTAAGCCTGTCTTTAAGACTCACATTACACATCCATTATATCATTCTCATATCATTTCTCTCCATGCAACACATGTCCTCAACCGTCTCTGAGCAGGTTTGACATCCATACATCATCACACTGCGTACACATGCCTGATAGACTTTTCCTTTGGTCAACAGTGGTAATGCTCTGCTGGTTAGTAATGCCATAAGTTTCCTGAACTTACTTCATCCACTCACAATTCTTGCAATCACACTAGCACCTGCTTCATCCTGTGTGTAACAAAACTTCTCAACAACCTCAATAGCTTCGCCATCCAGATATACTTTCTCCACATCTGAGTTCTCATCCATCGCCATTATCTTACACTTCTTGCATGCAAATTAGTTTATCTCTCTTTCCCTCATGTCGATTTTTATCACTTCACTATCTTCAAATCTCTTTCTGCTTAAAACTCTCTCTCTCTCTCTCTCTCTCTCTTTCTCTATTAAAATCAAGTTGTTATTGTTATTGTTGTTGTTGTTATCATTATTATTATTATTATTATTATTATTATTGTTATTATGATTATCCAAGAATTATTATTAGCATTATCTTTTTTTTGCGTGTGTGTAATCAAAGAAAAAAACTGGAAAAATAAAAATTAATAATCCCTGATTCCGTAAAAGACAAATATTATTATCAATTAAAAAACAAAGTCCCGCAACCCAAGGGATTAATTAGGTGAGGTAAAATCATGAAGATAGCAGAGAAAAGAAATAGCCCAAAATATAGACGGGGATGCCTTAAAGTCACCGAAATAGCCATCACCAATTTTGGTCAGGATTTATAAAAAGAGCTGGGATTCATTTGGAAATTAGTTTCTCTAAATGTGGCACAAACTGAAATGATTTTCTGAGTATACGAAACTTAATTTTTATTTTGAGGGGGGGGGGGGGGGTCATCAAGGTATTTTCGATTTTGATATAAGTTGAGAATTAAACAGAATTTATTGATTATCCTGTCAGAACAGAAATAAGATATGCAAATCTTTTTTGTTTTTTTCTTATGTATATAGGGCAATTTTGTGTATATATATATATATATATATATATATATATATATATATATATTTTTAGTTTTAAAGGTTCATACTTTTTTTTTACACATATATCATAAAAGAAAATGAATTCCATGAACAGAAAAGTTTGGCACCACTTTTATGTCCCCTTTACAAACATTAAAATCAAGATATAATGATACAAAACCTTGTCTGGAATCCTTATTTTAATTTTGATCAAAACCAATTACATAATTTCGATTCTAGAAAACATTTCATATCTAAGGTTTCAGCTCAAGGAGTCTTCAGAAGAAATTCAAATTCAGCGAATCTTGCTTAATTGGCATCTAATGACTATAGATCAAATTCAATGCAAATCTGATATATTTCCAAATGGGAGGGTGTACCCATATTATGCTGCCTAAAAACCCTTTCAAATACTCCAAAGAAACTGAAATTTGAGGGATATTTATTAATTAACATCTAATTAATAAATATTTATTAATTAATATCTAATTAATCTATTGTTTATAATTTCACAAAAATCGGAAGTATCTGAATTTTCACGAAGGTCTCCCCCCCCCCTTTTACCTCTTTTGCATAAAACTAAATTAAACTAAATACAGCCCACATTTGGACCCATTACGCCTAGCAGCTGTGTTCCAAAATTCATAATAGAACAGCGGTGCCTAGTGTGAGAGATTGCTATTTAACGTTTAATATTAAAAAGTATTGATTTTGTTTTAATAAGGGTACAAAGAACACGCAAACTTCTACACGGAACAATATAGATGAAATATGATGTCTGTATGTATGTTTGTATGTCTGTATGTGCACCCATAACCTACTCAGCTGAGCTTTGAAATTTGGTTTACAGACACATTCATGTGTTTGTCGAAGACAGAAGGTAGGATTTACTAAAGAAAATGACGCCCGAGAAAAACCCTTCATATATAAATTCTTTTTTACAGTTAAGCATATACGGTCAGATGTTTTTCTTGTAAGCAGAAACAAAACTGAGTCATGTTTTTAAATATAGGCTTTCTAACAATTACCTCATCCTAGCGTTTCTTTTCTGTGATAGAAAACCTTGATACCTGCTTTATGAAGGAGTCTTCATATACGGGCTCGTTAAGTTCTTTCTGGTGTCTTCTATATAAATAGAATATGAACTGTGTATGTATGTAACGATGCAAGTTCTGTGCCTTTTAGCTTGACCCAGACCAATAATCGACATGATGTCAAGTCTGCCCAAAGATATGCAAGGCGGGACTGAAGAGCCAACTGCAGGCCCATATACTGTTAATAAATGAAGGCATTCGTCTGACAAGACGTCACAGTCATCATGTATGTATGTTTGTGCGTTTGTATTTACACCGATAACAGTCTAAACTGAGCAGCTACAAAGTTAATAAAACGGTAACAGGTTGCATGCATATATGTTTGTCAAAGATGGAAGACTTGGTAAAATAAATGACACCAGAGAAAAAAACTTTCATATACAAGTTTTTTTAGTTTTTTTATAGACACATCTTGACAAGAATATAAGTGTGAAGATTCATTTTCTTTTGAGTGGAGATGCTGTTAGACTTTGAATTCTATGATTTAACTAGCATAGATATCTAATGTTGTCTGGGAATGAAAGAACACAAGACGACAATTTTCTAATTTCAACAAATTTTTAACGGTCATAATTCTGTGGCTAATTGTGCTACCAAAATAAATTTGGTATTGTTGTTTATAGTTTGCAAAGATCTATCTATGTGTCCACATTAAATGTTTTTAGATATTTTTTAATATGAATCGATCTAGACAAGGCATGAAGCCACTTGATGTAAGGGGCTAAAAAAAAACTACTTCAAAGTCAAAAACTAGCCAACGATAAGTGTTAAATGGATAGATTCCGACCCAGAAAACAGCAATTCTTCCCTCCTTTACCAGAAACATTGCACATGGAATGTGAGGACTAAAGGACAATGAAAATAAAATTATGGTTTTAGATACCTCCCCATAAGCAGAATTACAATGCATCCCATGTGATCCCAAAGGTTCTCCTATTCCTCCTCCATTATCAATTATTTATTAGCTGGATGCATGTACATTACGTGGTATTATTATTATTATTATTATTATTGAAAATATTAGACCCACTTTCATTACCCATGTTTCCCAAGTACAATACATCGCTGCAAACTATATTTTTAATGAAAGAATATCTCACTATTTGCACTCGCTTATCACCCATATTTTGGATGAAATTGATGGTGGCTTTATAAAGAAATACAATGTGACCCCCTCCCCCCCCCCAAAAAAAAAAATGGCACCCATGAAATCGTTAATAAAATTTTAAAACATTTCTGAAATCCAACAATATTTGGTACAAATAAACTTCTGCCTATGCCTGGCTTGTCCACCAGGTCTCAGTTATAAATGCCCAACCGTATTTGTTTTATAGCTGTTCAATGATAAGCACACCTGGATATGACAGGCAAAATTGTACATAACTCTGACACACTCCTCTTTTGGCACTGGCCTGATTTGGGTTATTATGGTCCTCTTCTGTTTAGGAATAGTCTGGGGATTGTTTTGATAGACATTCAACAGATAAACATCGGGGAAGGGGAGTAAGGTCCAGTGAGTGTTAAGCCCATTCACGATCACACCTCCTACTGGTAAGTGTCACCGCATATCTTTGAACAGCGATATAATAAAGACTGTTCGACATTCCTGACTGAAACTGGGTGAACAAGTCAGGCATAGACTGAAGTTTATTAGTACCAAATATGATTGGATTGCAGAAAGGATTCTGAATTTTAACGATTCTATGGATACCATTTTTTTTTCGTCCTAAGATTGGGATCATCCAGTACAATTTTATCTACTTTTTTCAAGTGTTCAAAATGTAACTTAAATTAAATCAATGTTTTTGAGAAAATAAACTTTGAACAAGTTTAAGTTAATGAATTAAAAATCTATAATTAAGAGGTCAAAACATATAAGTCAATGATTTGTATTATTGGAACTTCTATTCTGATCTTGGTTGTTATATTCACAACGTATCGGCCGATGTGATCCTCCGACCTTCTTCAGGTGCGTCTTTTCGAACTTGAGAACCTTCTAGTCAAATTTGTGAATCTTTGTGTCGAACTCGGAAACCTGTATGGAATTTTGAACTGAACCCTTTTATTTAAATCCATGAGGGTAGATTGTTCTCATTTCGACTAAAAGTGATATCTTAGTTATTATCGCCTGTAGTAAGGGTTGAACCCCCAACCTCCAGAAGACGGTCACTTAAAACTGATTGTAAACCAACGCACTTAATCATTAGGCCATATGTCAATATTTTAATAATGACCATTGTCAAAAACAAAATCGTCATGATCGAGAAAAATGTTTGAATAAAAATTCAAATTCATAAATCTTACAAAGGAAATTACAATTTTATTTCAAGATGAGAAATAAAATTTAAGAACAAAATTTGGTTGAACGCAAAATAAGCGAACTATTTCAATGGTTCCTATGATACAATTGAACCAAAAATTATTTCCCTTTCTTTCCTTTTTGTTTGTCAAGTGTTCATCACCTTAACACTCACATGAGATAGCTTGCAAATTCTTGAGAATGCTACATCTCATGGCTGAAATACAGGTTATTGTAAGAATAATCCTACTTTGTCTGTTTTTCCTATAAGACTTATTTATATGGACTAGCAATAATAGCAGAGATGCTGATAGCTTTGCATCCTGTGTTAGGGGCGTGTAAAAATCTAAAAGGATGCAGTACAATATTATCCATATGTCTCAAAGACACATTAATGTTTTCATGAAAAGAAAATACATTGAAATTCACATAGCAAATCCGTTAGGAGTGTGTTTTTTTTTTTCTAAGCTTTGCATTTTGTTTGTTTTTAAATAGGAAATTTCCACCCATTAATTTACCTTCCGTATTTTTCCATTCTTCCCTCCCCCCACTTCAAGCAAACTGTAAAGACAGTCAACCCGACCAACCTACCATGTTCTTTGTAACTGAACAATTTAAGTTAAAGATCGGTGAAATACATTTTAATATTTTCTTAAAAAACGGAATGAGGTACAAACAAGATGGATGTTGGATAGAATTTTGCGGGGGAGGGAGTACAGAATTCATAAAACTTTGCGAAAACCCATTAAAATCAAATGCGTGGGTCCCAGGATTCATTAAATTAAAAAACGATCAGCTGCATTATATAGTATGCATGTTTTAAATGAAGGCAATTTAACTCTTGTACGCATTTCGAAATAATGGAGACATCTCTACTATATTTTCGTATTTCACTGATAGGATCACCGATGGTTGCTTTGTTTTATGGCATATCAACCCTTTTCGGGTTATTTAATACAGAATCAGGTTATTTTGGTAAAAGTTTTATGCTCCAAGTTCTTTATATCTTCAAATATTTATTCATGCTGTTTGATTTAGTTGTTTTGTTTACGGCATATCAACCCTTTTCTGGTTATTGAATGTCGAATTAGGTCATTTTGGTAAACGTTTTACGCTTAAAGTTCTTTATATCTTCAAATATTTATTCATGGTGTTTGGTTTTGTGTGATTTGGTTGTTTTGTAGAGAAAAAAATGTTGTTTTTGTTTTTAGCTTTGCAGAACATGATTGAGTTTTGCAAAGGGAAAGGAAAAAAACAATAACGTCAATGGTTGGTGCATTTTAAATCAGGCAGCCGGTATCTTCAGACAGCCTGATCTGGTAGCACCAGCTAGGATCGCCGAAAATTCTCCCTTCGCAATAGGAAATGAAAAACACTACAGATTAGACAATATATTAAACCATGCTACCTAAAAAAGTTTTTTTTTTAAATATCGAACAGATTTAATAAACAAGCCAGTGAGTTACAGTTAGCTGTAATTAATTTGTTTTTGTTATTCATTTCCTCTAACAATATCTAACAAAAGGAGCAGACGTGAACATGCACTATAAAATTTATTACCAATCTTACCTAGACAAAAACAATCCATGCAAGAAAAAAAAAACAGTTGAGACCAATTTTTATTTTAAACTAATGCAACTTAACTCTTGTATGTGTTTCAAAAATCAGATACATCTCTACTGTATTTTCGCATTGTGTACATGATTGATAAAGAGGGTAGGACCTTCGAAAATTCTTACTCTCCAATGGTAAAAGAAAAACACTATATATTTAACAATATATTAAACAATGATTCCTAAAAAGGACCCAAAACATAGCAGACGGATTTAATACACAAGGCAATGAGTTACAGTTATCTGTAATTAATTTTGCTTTGTTATTTATTTCCTCTAATAATATATTAATATATATATACACATATTTCTGCAGCCAGTATATATTTATATTAATAGGGTATCATTCAAAAAATTCCAAACATTAATTAGTCTTTCAAATATTTAAATCGAGTTCGAGAAATAAATACTCAACACGTCCTTTCTATGTACACACGTTTCCTAGAATCAGCTTTATTAGAAAAAAGGCATTGTGTTGAGTATTTATTCCCTAAACTTGATATGAATATTTGAAATTGTAATTAATGTTTAAAATTTTTTGAATGACACCCTATTAATATATATATATATATATATATATATATATATATATATATATATATATATATATATATATATATATATATAAAAGAGGGAGAGAAAGATATCACTATCTATACAGTTGACACACAGTTTTGATTTTTTTAAATAGTACTCTATTAATATGCGGAAGCTCTAATTGACATAACCTATTACTTATTGAGCTTATGTTTAACTGTGGTATTGAAACATTTCATGGGTATGAAATAATATCTATATTCTTTTACAAAAAGTATATATGAATGAATCTCACCCAGGAGAATTTAAGAATTATTTTAGTTTATAAACTGGAATTTTTCCTAATAATATATATATATATATATATATATATATATATATATGAATATATATATATCTGAATATATTAGTAACTGCACTTGCTGTGATGGTATTTGGGGCTACTTTTGGTTAAAATTTGTTAGTTTTGGGGCCTGGTACAATGAATTTAGAATCTTTGACATATCTCTATCTGGTAATCCTACTCCCCCACCCCACACACAAATACACATGATAGACGTGAATCAAAGTGCAAAAATCAGAAATGAAATAAGCAGAGGTAACTGTTCACTCTTGCATTTTCTAACTTATTTCTTGTCTTTGATTCATATTAAAATCGAATAACTCTTATTTTTGTTTCTAGATAATTCAAAATATTTCCATTTCTCATACATTATATTAGGCCTTATACTCGAGTTTTAGGAGAGAGAGGAAAAGAATCGAGATTCGCCCCAGACATCACCAGGTTACCCTGCACCCCACTGCTACTACAACAAAAGGCACCCGGAGAATGCTGTAGAGTACAACAGACAAAATGTTGGGAATATAATAACAAGCGTACTGAGGCTAACCATCGAAAACTTTTAAATAAGCTAAAATATTTTTTTTTAAATAAACATCCCTCTTTTTTGTCGTAGGCCACAAGGCAGATCAGATGTGCACTTTTGTGGCTATCACAGTTCCTCCTTAGCTCGACTACAGACCAACAAAGATAGACTTTAAGAAGTCCCTAATAACTTGCCTCCACGAGGGCAAAGTAAGACACACGGTTGCTTTTTTTTTATCTGGGAGATATCCAGCTCCCTGTAATGAGCCACTATAGTTTGTAAAAAAATTTGTAAAAAAATTTGTAAAAAAATTTGCCCCAGTCAAGAAAGATTTCTCCCCCTCAGACAGAAGATAGTAGTGAAACTACACTTTTATCCCAGCCTAAAAGCCAAGAAATTAATAAGAAATCAGTTTAGTTATGTAAGTTTGAATGCTTTTCTTTTTTCACCTTTCTATACGAAGAACAGATATTCAATGCAAATAGCGAATCAAATCATAATCCCCTCTCTAAAAACAATGTTTGCAATTGGGAAGGAATCCACTGCGATAGATTGGGAAAGAGGAGAGAGAAAATTCTCTTGAACAACCAAAAAAAAAAGATCCCATTGTTTAGTAAATCAGTTTATGGTCCAAAATCCTCGTTTTAGCAGAAGGAAAATTAAGGATACAAAAGGAGATAAACCACTTTAGGGTTAGTAAAGATGAATAAAAAAAAAAAAGAAGAAAATGAGAAAAGATGAGGGTATATATGAGGAGCAACTTGGACTATTATCTTCACCAATCATCAAGCCTCTTTGGGGATCATCTCGCCTTTTTTTTTTAATCAATAACATCATTCCAACTTTTAATCAGGGTCGCGGAATCAGAGTCAGAATCAGAGGTTTGGAAAAAGTCCGAATCAGATTTTTAAATCTCTAAAGAATCAACAGGCACTCTGAATATTGGAAGACTTTAAAATAAGGAGTTAGATATTTTAGAAGTCTAGGAGTCTAATTTTTTTGGAAACCTAGGAGCCGGAATTGGATCTCATACCTTCTGACTCCGCAACCCTGTTTTTTATGAAATAAAAAAAAACTGTTCTTTTATAAAAATATACTAGTTGTACCTACCTGGCATTGCCCGGGATGAAGTTAAGTCATTTTAGTTTTAATTTAGATTCGTTTGCACATTTCTTAAATATATACAAAAAGAAATAAAATTTTAGTCGTAAGGTAGATAACTTCTATCATATTCTTCAATGTAAAAATGAGTTATCTCCCTTGGTGATTTTTATTTTTACGTGATTATTTAAAAATGCTTTATATTACCAGTTGTCTGGGCCAAACTAAGTAATTTTTCAAATAAATTGTAGCAAAGAACGTTATTATATTGCTAATAACATGGTACAACAATAACAAAAAGAAAATTGCCTAGTCAGAAGCAAAGTTTGATTTGTCAGCTTAAATGTTAATTGGGTCTGACTTTGAAAATTTGATAAGATAACTTTATATGCTAGATATACATATATATTTATAGGGAAGATGTTGTTTTTAAAGGATACTAATATTTTGCGGAGACGAAAATGAATAATATCTACAGGGCTAGAAAATAGAAAAATCTATAAAGAGGAAAATGAGGCTCAGACAAGAATTCGAACCTATTGCTAGGAATAGTCGGTTTTGACCGCTTAACTACTGGGAATCTTATTGTTAGTGAACACTGAAAATTGAATTTTTTTTTTTTAAGTCCTTTTTCACTTGGCGGGGTAAGACTTCTTCATTTACTGTCTCTCCAATTTTCTATCACTTGCGTCTTGATTCAGGATAGTTGGGATTAACGAATCAAGACGTAAGTGGTAGAAAATACCACCAAGAAAAAAAAAACTTAAAAGACGAGATGAAGAAGACGACAATATCTCGACAAGCTGTATCTACAGCGAATATGGTGTACTTAAATGAAGTAAATAAGGGATTTTAATTCTGAAATGTTGCTTTTTGAAGGATACCCATATTTTAGATAGACACAAACCGTATTAAATAAACAAATAAGAAAGGGTGAAACATATCTACTCAATTCACCCCCCCCATTTATTATTATTATTATTATTATTATTATACTAAAGCTGAGTTAATAAACGTTTGTTTCCTTAAAGTTTTTTTTTCTATGTATTTTAATAACACAAAATACATGCTAAAATATTCCTCAATTCTCGGATTGAATTATGTTTGAAAAATATCCACTTTATTTGTGCTAATTAGTCGTAATTTGCAATTAACTCACCAAGTGATCTATCTCTTGCTACGTCTCTCTCTCTCTCTCTCTCTCTCTCTCTCTCTCTCTCTCTCTCTCTCTCTCTCTCTCTCTCTGCATGTTGTTTGATCCCCACTATTATTTTGTACAGTGTCTATCACTCTAGTTTCCGTCGCACATACACTCTTCATCTCTGTTTATTAACAGTTAAAGTTAATAAAAGCCTACTTCTTCTCTCGTCTCTTTCTATATTGAGGAAAAGAGACAGCAAGAAGATAAAAGGCTGGTGACGGCAAAAGTGTCACCTTATTAGGTGACACTTTCTGTCAGTTTCTCTCTCACATTCCCTCCGTCGCAGCTTTTGACTTTCCCCCTCCTCCGCCCTTCATTTTCTATATTGATGAGGAGAGACAGTAAGAAGATAAGAGTAGTGATATTATTTAACCCATAACTGGAGACAGAAAGAGAGAGAGAGAGAAAGAGAAATATAGCTAGCAGAAAGAGACTAATTTGGATTATGCTTTTATTTTTTTTAAATTTTCCTGATTCAAACAATTTAAGCATCTAACCTGAGCTCAATGGGTAACCCAACAGGTCACATTTTTTTCTAGTATATATATATGGAAAATGAAAAACCAAAATTATTTATATACTTATCAACTTTTCGCCTTTATTTCAAGACTTCCTCAAGATGAGTGATTTGAAGGAGTAACATAGAAGTACAATATTTGGTGTGTTTGTTATGTGAAAAGTTTGTTTTTTTCAAGATGTGGTGCAATTATGACATGAAAAATGTTTTTGTTCTTTTTTCGAACGAATCATAGCCGGTAGAATTCAAAATGTGTGGTGCGTTTATGAAATGGAATGAGTGGTTTCGTTTTAGTTTTTTTTATCATTATTATTTTATTATCTATGTTATGTACTTGTATGTTATTTCTTCAAATCACTCATCTTGAAGAAGTCGTGTAATAAAGGCGAAACGTTGATGAATATATAAATAATTTTGTTTTTTCATTTTTCATTACATTGGAATATTATTTCCATAATTTTCATCATTATATATATATATAGGAAAAATGGCTGGATCATTCTATTTCTGAAGATCGCGGAAGCACATAAAACCACGGTAATGGTATATTATAACACATCATTTTTTCAGTACTCTATATATACATATATATACATATATATATATATATATATATATATATATATATATATATATTAAATTCCCGAAACAGTTTTTCATGGTAAACAACTGATGATCCCTTAAATAATGTTAGAAGCAAACTAATATAATAACTGTAAAAACTAAATTGACTTACATGAGTGATTTTCCACTGAACGACTTGGGACTTAAGGTTTTTTTGGGTTTTTTTCTTTTATTGAGAAACTTCCGAGACTATATATATATATATATATATATATATATATAGTACTGAAAAGATGATGTGTTTGTAATATACCATTACTGTGGTTTCATGCTCTTCCGCGATCTTCAGAAGTAGAATGATCCAACCATTTTTCCTACACCTTTAGCAACAGATTAGATATGTCTTGCATTTTAAAGCTGGAGTGAAAGTCAGTCCTAGGAGCTTATCAAAATAAGGTGGTATTTAAAATTAAGTCTTTCGGTTATAGGGGGTAGCAAAGAGCAGGAGCTGGCTCGGTTGTATTGGCACAGTTTTGCTAAAGCCGTTCCTGTTTAGCGACCCCCCAACTGCTGTTTGAGGTTTGCTAATGCTATCATGTAGTAAGTAATATCAAAACTCCTGGCAACAATATCGCTGACCCAAGTTACTTTCGTGAACAGAACAAGTGGTTCCGAATAACAATGGTGCTGTTGAAGTTCATCTAGTTACGAAGTATCGGCGTAGGATGGCAGGTGTTAAATAACAAAAATGGTGGACCTGCACAGTGAACATATCTCACTTCCGACCACCCATATTATCCATTATTATACTAAAGCTGAGTTAATAAACGTTTGTTTCCCTAGATATTTTAATCACACAAAATACATGCTAAAATATTCCTTGGTTTTAGGATTAAGTTATGTTTGAAAAAAAATAAATTCCATTTTAATTGTTTTAATTAGCCGTAATTTGCAATTTACTCACCAAGTCACCCATCTCTTATTAAGTTTCTGTCTATAACTCTCACACTCTTATTCTATACACTCTCAATCACTCTCACTTCTGTCACTCTCTCTGTATTTCTATTAACGGTAATATAATCAGTTTCTCTCTGGCCACTTTCTTTTAAACCTCCTCCTCTCTATTTACGAAGACAGCGAGAAAAATTTGTACGAGAGAGAGAGAGAGAGAGGCTAATTTTGGATTTTGTCTTTTTATTTATTTTTTTTAATTTAACTGGCTTTACAAACTCAATTTATTTATAGAATGACCCTTTTGTCTGAATGGTATGATATGGTTCAGTCTTAGTAAGGCATACCCCTCCCCGCAGGCATTACCTTCTCTTTCAAGATGGGCTTTGGCTTATTGCTGGTTACCTTTTTCTTGATTCAAACAATCTAACCCAAGCTCAATGGGTGACCCAATGGTTGACACACACATATATGACGTCATCTAAGGTCAGAGCGGCCTCAGTTTTGACTCTACAAGAAAGCAGCAGCCACCCCAATCCCAACCAACCGACCAGGCTTTATTCTTGCAGGTAATTTCTCCACCCACAAAATCAATAGAAAGAGAAAGAGAAAAATTTTAATTTTTAGGTTTTCTTCTCTGGAGAAATCAAATTTTATTGGTCTTTTTAAAATTCCCAATCTGAATGGCATGCTACAATGAAGTGACGTCTATCACACACACAAAAACATCATGCACTTTTTAACAAATATTTAGAACAACATTTATATACTGCAACCTTTTATTTATCCAGCGAAGCAACCCCATTTTTTTTAATTTATTAAATTAAATTATTATTATTGGGGATCATCTCATTTTCTAACATATAATGTTATCTTGTCAGATTTTCAAAGTCAAACAAAAACAGCATTTAAGCTGAAAATCAAACTTTGCTTCTAATTAGCAAATTATTATTTGTTATTGTTGTACAGTGTTATTGGCAATAGAATAACTTACTTAGCTACAATTTATTTTCTAAATTAGTTAGTTCGGCTAATTGCTAATATGAAAGATTTTTAAATAACCACCTAAAAATAAAAACCAGTAAGGGGATAACTTGAAGAATATAATAGAAGCTTGACTTGTCCATGAAGTTTCAGTCATGGATGTCCAACAGTTTGTTTTATCGCCATTCAATGATATGTAAAGACACTTTGGTGATCGTCTCATTAGTAGGAGGTGTGATCCTGAGTTGGATTCACACTCATCAAACCATAATCACTCAGATTTTTTATCGGTGAGGTTATCCTAAAGATAATGCTATGAAAACAATCTCTAGACTATTCCCGAATTGAAGAAAGCCGACTCAAGAAACTTAACCTTTTCTCCCTTGAGCGCTGACGATTACGCTATGATCTAATTTTGGCCTACAATCTCCCTAATGGTCATTATGATATAACTCAGAAAGAAGTCTACGCGAACACTACAAGAAACTAGTTCACTGCCGAATTCCATTGATCCGGAGAAGGGACGCTTTCTCAATCAGGATCCCTGGACCTTGGAATAGACTTTCAAAGAAAGGTAATAAATGCACCAACAACGCTGTAATTCAAGGTAGATTTAGACAGCTGCTAGGCTACTGTATCCTCTTCTGTGTAAATTTCTACTACCCTTTCCCTACATGGCAACTGAAGCATGCTTGTGTTATTTTTTTCCAAATTAATTAAATTGAATTGAATCACAGCCAAAATTAGGGCAGTGCCGAGAAAAGAGAGTTATTGACAATTGTGCAAGTCATATCCTGGTGTGCTTGTCATTGAATAGCAATAAAACAAAGACTGTTGGGCATTCAAGATTGAAACTTGGTGGACAAGTCAGGCATAGACTACATTTTATTTGTACTAAATATGGTTGAATTGCAGAAAGGATTGTGAATTTTATCAACAATTTTAAGGGTGGCATTAATGGTGGGTAAATCTGTACTTGGAATCAATAGAATATCATAGTGACTGTCATTATATCTAATTTAGAATATGATCAAATAATAACAAATGATGATGATGATGATGAGGATGATAGTCCAAAAAGGAAATTGTATCAATTATGAAGTGATTTCATCTCGCAATTTTCCCAAGCTTTGATGGCGCGTGTAAGACGCGTCGGCACCTGAGGAGGGTAGAATGCAAAAGAGACTCATGCAGCACGCATCTGCAAGGAGGAAGAGGAGGTCTTACCCTGGGGTGACGGCTAGGGTCATTGTCATCAATGGATTTCTCATAGGTTGATAACTGTCCTGAGCCCTTACTCGTGGCTGAAAAGCAGACACTGACCAATGAATGGACACGGAAAATGAGACAAGCAACATGGTGAAAGGACAGCTGCCTCGGGCGTAAAACGATGCAATTTGTTTTTGTTTTGTTTTTTGTTTTTATCTCACCTGGCAGTTTCAAATATTTGTAATTAGAACAAAAAAAAAATATTTTTTAATAAATTGGGAAGGGGTGGGATTTGGATGGTTTTTAATTTCATTAATTTATTTTTGTTTAAAAAAGTTCAATAAGAATAAGTACTAGATTTTTGTTATTGAACTTTTCGAAAAAAATGTTCTCATTACATGGGAATTGGTGATTGAAATCTAGCCATTATAGAAAATAACAAACAATATGGCCGACAATAATAGTCAACAAGACACTGAAGGGAGATAATTTTAAATTCATCTAATTAATAAATATAAAATAATTTGGGACCTAAATAGCATTTAAGCTGACAAATCAAATATTGATTTCTGATTAGCCAACCTTTATTTGTTATTGTTGTATCAAGGTAATTGCAATAGACTAAGGTACTTTGCTACAGTTTATTTACAAAAATACTTATTCCGATCTAGCAGTTTCTAGTATGTAGACATTCTTAAATAGTCATCTTAAAAGAAAAATCAGCTATGGAAAATAACTCTTATTCTTTTAGTAAGAGTTATTCCCCATACTTTTTTTTTCATTCACGGTTTACTAACAGTTACATTTTCTCATTCTTTTCTTTATAAACGAAAGCAAAGGTTCATTTGTAATTTAGACACGGATGAATTATTGATCTATTTATTATTTTTTCTTCCTTACATACTGAACATAACAAACAAATTGTGGTTATAGAACATAGAAATATTTACAAAACAAATTTGAAGATAGTGGATCCAGGGCAATGCTAAGGTCAGTACAGCTAGTAATATATTCAAATTGCTATAACTAACTGATTTAATATTATTTTCTTTTACTAAAACATGGGTTAAAGAGTAGACGTCTACTTGCTGACAGTTTCCGGTTTTGAAATCGGAAATTGACAATTGGTGTGGTGTTTATCCAAAAACATCCATTATATTTTATCCAAAACATTATATTTTATCCAAAAACATCCATTATATTTTAGGTATGATGATTTTTTTTTGGGGGGGGGGGGTGTTTTTTTTGTGTGGGGGGGAAGATCAATAATTTGTTTTTACTATTTTTTAAATTATAAACAGATAAGAAAATAAAACTTTTTTTTATAATTGGACACTTTTTTTTATTTAAAAAAAAATTAATTAAATAAAACTTTTTTATAATTTGAATGTTTTTAATTACAATTAATCAAATTACTTTTTGCTCGGTAAGGGGGCATTCTACTTTTTTAGGCGATTACGTGTTGCTTTACAACCTTGCTACTCTGACAAAGAAATTTGATTTACTCTGTAAAAGAAATTTGATTAACGAAATGTTTACAAACTAGTGAAATTAACTTTTTTTTCCAAAATCTAAGCGATATAACATTATGAGTGACAGTTTTTTGATAAACACTGTTTGTCAATTTTCGATTTTAAAACCGGAAGCTGTCACCAAGTAGACTTTTACTCTTTTACTAAACATGATTTAAAGTAAAAATAAGTAGTTTGTGATTAATGCTGAAACCGATTTCACTGTAACTAATTGACACACTTAAACTAGTAAGTTACCCATCACTTAACACATAAGAGAGAATAGGTAAGGGACCGTAATATTTAAAATGTTGACCTTTGAACCAAATAAACTGTAAAAGCAATCCCCCTCCTCCAAATGTATTTCTATTTAAGCAAAACCTAAGCAATGTTTGCTTCAAATTAACTAATTTTCATCAAATAATATTTTTTAAGTATATTTTGTTTTTGAAAGATTTAAGAAAAAGAAGTGATTGATTTTTGTGGTGACAGTTCCATCCATATGACTGAATTGGTATAGTCTTAGGAGGCTATCTTCACAGGCATTATCTCTTCTTTTGATGTGTATTTCCGACAGTATCTCGTAATTTTCTCCCAGGTAAATAAAATATGGACGAATTTATAAATTTTAGATTAAATAGTTCTAAATTCGATTTCAAATACTGAAAAAAGTTTGTTGTTTTTTAATAATTAAACTTAATCCATTATCTTACAATTAAAACTAAAAATTTAAATTTAAAAAAGGATTTTGTTTTAATTTTTTAAATGCATTTTAAAATTAGACACTAATTTTTATTTGGGGGGGGGGAGGTCGGGGTCATAATTTTTTTATATAAGAGTAAGCAAACACTGTTAAATATTTAAAATTAACTTTTTAAAAAATAGAAGAAAAAAAACAGAAATTTGAAGGCAAAAAAATACCATCATTTTGACAAGAAATGTCTTTAAGTGTTTGTAGTTTGTTAATTTTTTTTGATAAAATCATGCAAATAAAACAAAAATTTTATAAGAAAAAAAAGTTGAGTAAAAGTTTACATCCATTTTTACAAAACTTAGTTTAAAGCAGGAGTCTCTAAAATGGTTGAGATAGGCCCGTTGACGATCCATATTGTTGATAAATGCCCGAGAGACTGAAATGGAATCACACCTCAGGGAATCGACTATACGTTTGAGGTGAAAAACCAACATTAATGCACAAAATAATACAATAAAAATACAACTTTCCGATACACATTTCCAATTCATATTAACCTAGAAGAATACCCATCCCTGGACGGGTTTATTTGCTTAAAAAGTTATGGAATGCCAGGAACAAAACAATTTATCTTAAAACAAATGCAATAAATCCATTTCTTTTAGCAATTTTGGTCATCCGTATTTTAATATAAAAACCGAAAATCTGAAAATCTTTTTGTATTTGAAACAAACGATTCGGTTTTTATCTTTGTAAATTTTAAAATTTAATTTATTTAACTTATTCATGTTTGGATTCAATTGTAACATAGGGACTGTTGAAATATTTTACCAATTTCGTTTAGTATTCGCCCAAACGATGGATAAAATCGATTCTTCGTCTGAAACGCTACTTTTTAGCATATATAAACTTGAACTTTTATACCAAACTAGTACTCTTGGTGACCATTTTAATAAGCTTAAAAGATCTGACCCTGAAATATTTCAAAAACATATTGTTATGGTAAAAATAGTTTGAATATAGAGATTACATAACTGAAGTTATGGGCTTAAAATGGTGTTAATAGTTATAGAGTTAAGTTCCTATTAAAGTGAGTTTTAATGAGTGACTGCAGTTGAGTCAGAATTTGAGAATCGATATAATTTAGTGTCTCTTTAAATTTCATGGTTTTGATTTCACGAGGAGAGAAAGTGAATGGTGTTCATGCGCCCTCACCCAAGGGTCCTTTTAAAATGTGCAGCAGGTCATCTCCCAAAATATTTCAATGCAATGAAAGCATACAAACAAAAAAAACATGGACACACATACACATGCAAACATAAAAGATACTAAAGTACAGAAAAAAACCATAATAGATGCATGCAAAAACAGATACCATACAAAAGAATAATAGATACACACACACAAAACATAACGAATACATACAAAGTATAACAAGAGACACACACAATAGCTCCTTAGCAGACGATTAATAAGAGCTTAACCATCATCATCATCATCATCATCGACTTAATATTCGTTTTACATGTTAGCATATGTGAATAGCTTTTAGAAATTGACTTCCAAACTGACCTATCTCTGATCAGGCCTTTATTTATCCCTTTTTATCTCAAGTGCACCCTTATCATTTCCTCTGCTAACCAATCCTACAATCTCAACTGTCCTACATCCAATAACCCAAGCACTCTCATCCATTCTCTCAATGTGACGATACCAACGAAGTCTCCCTATACTGCCCAGATTTAACCTTCCTCTAAGCTCACCAGATCCAAGCCTGTCTTTAAGACACACATTAGACAATAGAACAGACAAGGAATACAGACGCACATATGCACAAAAAAGATAATATATAGAAAAACAGATACACAAATACAGATAAGTATACTCGATACACGTACACAAACACAAAATATAGGCAAACACAAACAAAATGGGCACACTTAAAAATGTATATACATGTGTTACATAGTCCCTTTAAAAGGGCATTTTCAACATTGTTCGTTAAGCATATCAAATAAAGCATGGTGCACTTTTCCTTCCTGCTTTTTAGTTCTTTCAGTTTTACAGATTAGGATCCCAAAAAAATGTTATGCCCCAAAAAAGTTACCTTACATTTTCTTTCTCACTGTTGGTCGTGAGTTTGCTTGCACACTCATCTCCGTTGCTGGCTCGTGATCGTAGTCGTGTACCTGTCTTGTGGTTAAACTCTGTTTTCATGCACGGAGACAAAAACGTTCGAAGACAAGACTTTTTGAGAGAGATTCCATTTGTTTATTTCACACTTCAATCGGAGAGACTTCCATTCGTCGGTTCGTTCACTCATACTCTGTCTTTCTTTCATACTGCTTTGTGGAAATGTGACGGATGCAATCGGCTATTTTCTTGTCCCGCCTTTGGGATCTTACTCTACGTCTTAGCCCATATCTGGCGATGTCAACCCAACTCTGTGCATTGCAGAGCTCAGTTTATGGACGTCTGCCCATTGCGCGCCTCTATGGTGAACTGTCTGAAAGCTAATTTCTCACCAGGGATCTGTGACGTCAGAGCCCTTTGACCCTTCAACTAATGTCATAACAGAACTCAATATCGCTTTTGTGTCTAACCTTTTTGATCCGAGCGTTTCATCCTGGCCAGCATACATCCAGTATGTTATGATTCCCAGAATGAATCATTTTGTTTGTCTCAAATTATCAATGCACCTAATTTGTACTTCATCCTATTTCTTTCACCCAGTTCATAATTCATACTAGCTACTTTACCCATTTTCAAAATACAGGGCCCGTCATAATGTAACATATGCATGTACACACAAAAACATAAAGTAATATAAAGACACATAAAACATATAAAAACATGGGCGCATGCATAATTCTGGACACACATAATTCTGGACACACAAGACTTAAACATACAAACATAATAAAGACGCACACAAGTAAAAGTGTAGACACATACAAAAACAAACTTACAAACAAAAAAAACACACATAAAAACATAATATACATGCATACAAAAATATAGACATGTACACACACACAGAAACATAATACACTTACACATACACAAATATATTGACACACACATGCAAAAACAAACAAACAGAAAAACATGCAAACATAATTGGCTTGCTTTGGACTGGTGATTTTATGGCATATCAACCTTTTTGGGGTTATTAAATTCAGAATTTAGTAATTTTGGTAGAAGGTTTTATGCTTCAAGTTTTTAATATCTTCAAATATTTACAGATTAATTTGTTTAGTAGGCATGTATTTTGTATATAAATGGTCTGCAAGCGATAAATTCTATTTAATCCACAGATGGGACCCTGACAGGTACTACCACTCCTCATCAGAGTGGACCTGGGAATAATTGACAACTAAGTGGTGACTCCACATTCCCCTCAAACTCCCAGATTGGGGTTTCACCACTTTTTCCAGCTTTCTGTCATACTCAGGATGGTGGGATGGGTAGAGATAGCTTGAGTAGTTGATAGGGTTTGGAAATAGGGTAGGCATAAAGAAAGTAGAAAGGGTTGGGAAGATGAATTTGGAGATGGTAGGGCGGAGTGGAGTTGAACACTTTGTTCAAGGGGGTTAGAGGTCGTTTAGTGTCATGCCTGCGACAAATTCTATTTAAGCCATAGATAGGAAGCTGATCAGGATGGACCCGAGACTAGTAATGGCAAATAAGGGATGACTGTACACACCCCAAAGCTCCCAAATTGTGGCATCACCACTGGACGTAGTTTAAAATCATACACAGAACAGCAAACATAAAACTCACACACACACAAAATATAGAAAATAAACACAAAAAACATACTAGAAGGACACAAACACATACAAAAACAGACATAAACACACAGAAACATAGCAGACATTTACAAACAAAGAAATAAAACGTCATACAAAAACAGTATAATAGACATGCATGCACACACAAAAAATCATGACAAAGATATAGACAAACACACGCATAAACGCACAAAATATAAACAAACCCGCACATAAAAACATAAGACACACACATAAAAATATTGACACACATAAATAATGCACACATACACATAAACATGCAAACACTAACACACAAACAAAATAGACACAAACAAGCACACAAAATATAGACTCCACACAACAAATATAACAGATACACATGTACAAAAACAAACACAAACCTAACAGACACACAAATAAATATAGATACACACACAAAAAAATCATAGACATAGTCTTAAACGATGACAAACACATAGAAAGAAATATAGGTACACACACACACACACACACAGAAGGATAAAAACATTACAGACACACAGAAAGACAAATGAAGAACATAAAATTAAAACTAAAATGAAAATTCTTACAATAGGCCCAAGTAATGGCAACTAAGGGGTGACTCCCCCAATGCTCCCAAATTGCAACCTCATCATAAGATGTAGTTTAAAACTAAACCCAGAAAAGCAGACATAAGACAACCCTCCACAAACCCACACACAAAATATAGAAAGCACCAACACAAAAACATAATACACAGACACATACAAAAACATGCAAACACATACAAAAACATGCAAACACATACAAAAACATAGCAGCAACTTACCCAGACAAATACAAAAACAATAGTCACACACAAACACAAAATACACACACACAATAAAAATGCACACACACACAAAATCATAACAGAAAGAAATATAGACACACAAAACAAAACAGACACACACACATAAAAATATTGACACACATACATAATGCATACACATACATACATACATACATACATAGAAAAACAGACAACTGTTTAATACTGAAGGGTAGGTATTTCAGCAAGTATAAAATGTTGTGACTTTCATTCGAATGTCCTCAGAAGCATTCAATGGCAGACAGAGCAAAGTATTGGCTGGCAAGGTTAGAAGGTCAGATGTGATAAAAACGTGTGAACAGAAAAACAGGAAGTGCAAAAAGTGTGAATTACAATAGTGATATCATCCAAAAAGTTTTAAAAAAAAAAATTTATAAGTTAAAAAGTGAGTGGGAATCGAGTTGCAGTAGACATAATAAAAATGAGTAATGAAAACAAACAGAGGTTGTCTCTCATTCTACCCCCACCGTGCCGACTTATGAGAACTCGAATAAAGAACAGGCTGTCAAATGGAAAATCAAATCCGATTTCGTTCTATTAATTTGAATTAACAACAATGAAGTTTGCTTTTCCAGTAAGAAGTATCCGTCATTTATTTTGCTACTTCAGTGCAACAATTTTCATGCAGAAAAACCCTGTTTATAACTCAGTCTCAACCCCACACCCACTAGATGATTGATCGAATGGCCACAATGATGACAACGAGTATGCAATATATTACACAAACATCATACAGACAGAAACAAAAGCATAACAGACACACACACACAGCACATGAAATATAGATACACACACACACACACAGAAACAGATTAGACACACACACAATGATGCAAAAATAGACACACGCCAACAAAATAGACACGTGGAAACAAACTTATTCAGACGACGGGAACAAGGCGCCGGTTTGTCTGATAGAGTCGTGTTTGGTAGTCAACACCACTCGCCACCACTAAAAAAGACGGTTACCAGATGGGAAGTTAAAGATTAAGAAAATCCATGATCTTAGCGTTAATTCTAATAAATATCAACAAAGAGATATGGTTTTGAGTAAGGATACACTTTACATTTGCGATTCTGGAGGTCTGCTTTGATTTAGCGGATAAACAATTGGGCCTGTCATCGTTAATCACGAACTCGGTGAGAGATTGTCACCAGCTGTGTGGCAGAATGAAAAGGCAATTGTTTTAGCGATAACGCCAAACCAGAAAGAAAATTCCATTTATTTTATAGACGGGGGAGGGAGGCGCCCGTCCTAACTTCCCCTAAGAGAGGAAGAGACGCAGAGAGAAATATGGCAGAGAAAAGGGGTGTATGACGATAGACATCTTCAATAAGAGAAGGTGCGTTTTTACGCACACACACACAGAGAACCAACGAGATAACTTAGAGAAAACAACTTTTACGAGTACGGTAGACATTAATCTAATGTAAAATCAATTCTTTTATTTTATTAATAATTACACTTCCATACAAAAAAAACCCGACCGAGTTGTTGAACATTGTTCTTTTCGTTTTGTTTGCTGTTCACCCAGTGATCGCTTGCTAATATAAACAGTTTCAACGTGGGAGTGTATTTGTAGCTGGACAAGACGACAAGATCGGCGACGTCATCATCATCGTTGTCACCATCCTGGCCGCTACGACGATCGGCTGAAGTGTGTTCACGGTCTGGCAAGACTGTGCGCGCGAGTGGGGTTCAGAATGCGCCTCTTATCAAGAGACAGAAAGAGTATCGATGATCGGATACTTTTTCTTCGGAGATTCTAATTCTTTTCTTAAATGGTACTGTAGGGATGTAATTATGTCTCTGAGAGACAATTTGTCTTGCTGGTAAAGGGCTTACTGACTAAAAGATTGGCCATCTAGGGAGTCACAGGATTGTCACACAAAAATGAGGCCGTCTCTCAACATTAGCTCTTCAGTCGGACAAGTCATATAGTAAGATTTCTCGATTATTTATATCAGTTTTTACCAGTCATGTATAATATGTACTCGTAAAATCATATGTGTGTAATCTATTTGTGGAGATTTACATTATGTTCCATAATATATACACATCATTATAGTTTTTTGTATAAAATTTTATTATTCGGACTACTATTCTCATTTTGGTTTTTATATTCACCACGTTTCGGCCGATGTAACTTCCAACCTTCTTCAGGTGCATCTTTTAAAACTTTGGAAACTACTAGTTGAATTTCATCATATCATCATCATCATCATCTTGAGTTTAATGTCTGTTTTACATGCTGGCATGTGTTAGACAGCTTTAAGAAATTGACTTCCAAAGTAACCTATCTCTGACCAGGTCTTTATTTATCACTCTTTCTTTCAGGTCAATTTTTATCACTTCCTCCCATGTTTTCCTTGACCCCTGCTACCTCAACTGTTCTACATCTACTAACCCAAACACTATCATCCATTCTTTCAATGTGGCCATACCAACAAAGTCTCCTGTTCTGCACACATCTCCCTTTACTGTCCAGATTTAATCTTCCTCTGAGAATGGCGAAACCTGTACAAAATTTCTGACTGAACCTTTTTTATTTAATCGACAGAGAGATTGTTCTCATTCCATCAGGTTCTTGAGTTTGAAAAGATACACCTGAAGAAGGTCGGAGGTTACATTGCATGAAATCTTGTGAATATAAAACCAAGATGAGACTAGTAGTACGAATAATCCAAATTGTTTTTGTTTTTTTTAGTTGAAATTATTCTACTTAGATGCTAGTATTTTTCCAAGCAAAACATTTACACAGAAAAATATACATGTTATTCAGAAAAATATTGCTTTCAATCCATTTCATACTTAGTCCCATCACCAGTCATCTTTAATTATACCAGTAAAACCTCTCAAACAAAAACATTAATAAAAACAATAAAAAAAATACAAAGGTTATCCATTTTATTCATAACTAATAGGAAATGATCACTATATTCATTGTTAATCATGACAAAAACTAATGCAGACATGCACTGTTTTTGCATAATTGTTAGTATTACTAAGGTTTTTAGTAAGACAAAAATCAATTGGAATACATATTAAATGTTAATGCTAGCAAAAAACAAAAACAATAACAGCAACCAAATGAAGACCCAATACTTACTACCGGATTTAGTTATTGTTTCACCTATTAGTAAGTGGGAAGAATTTAGTGGCAAACACAAAATACAAATAACTAAATGCAACAAAGTACAATTCCTTATTACAAATGAATATAATTGCCTTTATATGCTGATGCATCATAAGAGTTAAACTATATATATATATACTTCCCTGATACATTTGGCTTCTAATTCACAAGTAGGTTAGTCAGATTTTGTTGACATCAGCCCTAGCCACTCCTTTTACATACAGTAATCTAGTTGTATAAAAGTATACTTATGGTAAGTGAGATACACAGAAATGTTTGTTTTATTCCATCAGAAGGAATTGATCAGGCTAAATGCAAAATCTGCAATTCAACCATCACTTTTATAGACAAATGTTTACATATTACTGCTTAAATTTATTAGTTGTCATTGTCAATTTAAACCTACTTCCCCTGGTTATTCCATTTTAACTTAAAACTAATTGCTTTTTGTTGTTTATAAAAAACAGTTATAATCCTCCACTCCCTAAAGTTCTACCTACTTTCTCAGACATTTTTTAGCTTCTAATTCATAACTAGGTTAGTCATACTGTTGACATTAGCCCAGCTGCTCCTTTTATCTCTATTTATATAAAGGTATATGTATATGTTTGTATGTACAGGATTCATGACTAAACTAATTAACTGATCATTATGAATTTTGGAACAATGTCTGGGAAGATGGTTTAATAGCAACCGAATAAATACTACATCCCCCCCCCCAAAAAAAAAGAAGAGGTAATGCCTGGGAGAATGATATTATGACAACAGAACAGATACTACACTACCCACCCACGCTGAATTGGGCATTGAAAGATAGTACATAAGTCTGAAATAGTATATTAAACTGAATTGAGCATTAAAAGTAAAATAGTACAATTAATAGAATTAATCATATATGTTGAGCTTGAGACAGATAGATACCAAATCTCCATTAGTAATAGATATAGAAGTAAAGAGACTTATGGTTTTCCCATCTAAAAATGCATAGATGCTTGTGGTGTGTACACTGTACATATACATGTATGTAAATTCGAGAAATACATAGATAGCTAAGAGAGAGATGGATGCTTTTTTTTAATTAAGTATAAATGACAGTTAATTAGAACAATTAAAACAGAATTTTCTTTTTAATATAACCCAATCCTAGAACTAAGGTATATTTTAGCATGTATTTTGTTTTAGTAAAGTATATAAGGCAAAAAAGTCTTAGGGAAACAAACGTTGATTAACTCACATTTAGTAATATGTATATATATATATATATATATATATATATATATATATATATATATATATATATATATATATATATAATAACTCTTATAACGCATCTCATATAAAGGCCATTTTAAAATGGTGTACTACTAAAAAAGCTTATAATTACTGTTTTGTGCTTGAAGCAAGAATTTACCATGGTCAAATGGAAGCTGGAATTTTAATGAATTTTGAACGAGTTTTGTTGGATTAATAATCCAACAGCATTAGACGCAGAAGAAAATGTTAACAAGCCGATTTTTCAAGAATATCTTCCTAATCTCTTTAATAACTGTACATCCAGCACCTCAATTATGTTAGCACCTAAAAGGAACAGGTTTAGCTTGATGCTGTATTGAATGTAATTCTTCATTATACGAAGAAACTATTCTTAATAAAATAAATGATAAACTTGTCTGCATTTAATTCCATTTTAAATGCTAATCCTCTTGGCCAAGAAACAAAACAACAAAAGAACAGAGTTGCCATTTGCAATCTGATAATCACAAATTGTCTTTTTTGCATTTAAAGGTCCCAAAGTAACCATAACTCATGTTTGACTATGTAATAAAGAGAGACAAATGGGAAATAACTTTTCCTTACCTCATTCTCGAAATTTAATTTACAAAACAATATTGTTAATTAACAAATGCATTAAATTAAAACTAAATTGAATAATATTACATAAATAATTATTATTTTATTTAATTGTTTATTAACAATATTCTTTTGGATATTAAATCATGAGATACAGGTTTGTTTATTAACACCATTTTTTGTAAAGTAAATTTTGAGAATGAGGTAAGAAGAAAGTTATCCTAGTAGTGTCTCTTTATTAAATAGTCAAACAAGAGTTATGTTGATCAATTCTAGGTAACATAAAAGTGTTGTTCTTTTTAATTAATTTTTTTTTCTAATATCACTATCTTAATTAAATTAAATAATATTACATAATAATTATTATTTTATTTAATTTGTTTGTTTAATAAAATATTCTTTTGAAAATTAAATTACGAGTTACAGATTCTTTTGTAAATTAAATTTCGTCAATGAGATTAGAAAAAATTTATTTCCCAATTGTCTACCTTTATTGAATAGTCAAACAAGAGTTCTGGTTACTTTGGGACCTCAAAGTTACAAAAAAAAGACCTACAAATGTTTAGATATTTAGGGTAATTTTAAAAAATTTGGATTCTAAATTTTCACGGGAGATTGCGGAGAGAATTTAGAATTATTTCGGGATAAAAAGGAACTTTTGAACCTCCACCAGATCTTTGATAAATTGTACTCACGGTTTTGTACGAGTGACATAACTCAGCCACGAATAAGTCAGTGGAAACAATTTTAATCGGGTGACAATATTTTAGTCAATGTTGGTCGAATATACAGCTCACCAGCCATATTTTCTGAAGCTCAATTTTTAACGATTGTATTATCAGCTGGCCAGGTTTCTCTCAAACAAATTGACGGTATTATTTAAATTGTGTCTCTTTGGACGACTATCCTCGCTACCGTTCATATTTATATTCATACGTTACAGCCGAATTCAACTCTAGTCTTCTTCAGGTTTATAGTTTATTTATTTACGGTAAATAGTCATCAATTTGCTTGTTTGCCAACAACAATGTCTCTGCTAGATGATTCACACACTCTCTTCACCTTTCCGAGAGTTCTGCAGGCTGACAACGATACCTCGTTACGTCTGTACTTCAGATGGAAGTGGGTCTGCAAAGCAAACTTTATCTTGCTGCAACTTGTAGTCCTTCTGTATATCATTATTAACTAGCAATGTTACTCGATGTTGCCCGGGTGAAGGGATAACATAAAAGAACAGTTCAAAACATTGTGTGATATATACCTGGCCAAAATAAAATATTAATTCAAGCACATAAGAAATAGATGTTTAGTAATAACATGTTTAGTAGTGACATGTTTAGTAGTGACATGTTCTCCTCACTGAAAGAAAAGGAAAGATGTAAAAACAAAACAAAAAAATATCTGTTAAATAAGAAATTATTTTCAATGTTGTGTATAGTTTAAAAGCGAAGAATTATATCTTTGGCTTGATTAGTTATAAAGTGACCAATCAATCACTGAAATAGTAATTAAATTTGTCACAATTAAAAACATAAGGAATGTTATGTTCTGATAAGGGACGGGGAGGGAGACTATAACTATCAGGTGAAGATGTTGACTGCATGTTATAGTGACAACTTCTTCCTGGGATTGGAAACTGGCCGGCAGCCAGTGTCTGCCAATATATTTCATCAACTGATTTTAGGAATTAAGAAGAAAGATGTATTTATTGATTTGTAATTATATATTTTAGTATTAGTTATTAGGTATAGTGCTTTAAGATTAATACCAATATATTCTCCATTAACAGAATAGAAGATTGACAGAATAAACTTACACACAATCTACGTATTCTAGTTCTTTTACAATTATTTCAGAGACGATCACACTAAATTAAACTTGTTTATTAGCAGAGATTTTACTATTTACTTTGTATTATCTGGATTTAACACGCATTAAATGGACCTTCCGTCTAGCTTTGCCAAGTTATTATTTTTTTGTATATATCTGGCTTACTCTTTCTTTGCTTATCTTTGTTCATCGTAAACAATAATAATTACTATATTTTTTTATCTTTTATGTTACAAATAAATTTATTCCGAAATTAAGTAAAACACAAGGTGTTTTCTCTTTTAAGTAGTTTCTAGTGTTGCAATTTCCTAATATGAACCGGTAGCTCAATTGGTAAGTGTGCCTTAATTAGACAGATTGGTTGTGAGTTCAAACCTCAACTGGAACATAAGTATTTTTAATCTGATTTTTTTCTCAACATTAAAAATTTAAATATTAAGCACATTGTTTAGTTTTAGTTTTCTTTTTTTTTCTGTAATCTACAGAAATTAGCACCCTGTAAATGTAAATATTCTATCGCTAAGTGTTTGTTTTTTGTTTTTTTTACTTAACTTTATATTGTAATTTTTACTTTCTTTTTCAATTAAGGCTGTAATTTGAAATGCTACAAACCTTATATTGTCCACCAGGGAAATTAATTTCATAAATATTTTGGTCACTTCCAGTTTTTTTTAAGTTTCCAAAACATCTCAGTGCAATTTTTTTTTTACTTGACCTCATATTGCAAATGTTATTATTTTTTTTTTTCGGAATTAAACTTTCTATTCGACAATTTAAATAAGTAATTCAGCAAAATCTCTACATTTTTGCACCAGAAACTAAGACCTTAAACACTGTGTGTCTAAGGGCTTTAATGTAGTCTCATTGGTACTTTGAGAGGGAGTCCAGGATAGAAAGTGCTAATTGATGGTTTCTGCTGTACATCCTGAGAATAAGGTTTGGTCTGCTTAACAATCAAAACTGATACAATGTTCATGCCTCCCAAAATTCAACCTCTGGTACACCTATATATATATATATATATATATATATGGAAAATGAAAAAAGAAAAAAACAAAATTATTTATATATTCATCAACGTTTCATCTTTATTTCAAGACTTTCTCAAGATTATTGAAATAAAGACGAAACGTTGATGAATATATAAATAATTTTGTTTTTTCCTTTTTCATCACGTTGGAATATTATTTCAATAATTTTCATATATTATACACACACACACAAATATATATATATATATATATACATATATACAATGTCTGTATTAAGGGATGTGTGTGTGGATGTTAGGAAAATAGTTGCTATGATGAAACCCAGGTGAGAGAAAGGTAGTGGCATGTAAAAAAAGTCAGGGTGATGGATATTAGGAGAAAGGGGGCCAAGTGACCCATAGATAAGCATAGATTATTCAATGAGAATGGTTCTGGAAGTAACCAAAATTCGAGAAACTATATCATTAGCCACATTTACCTATATTCTAAGTCGTTCATTCTAGATTAGTAATATATGTCTAATGTGTTTAAGTTAATGGTATTAAGATCCAAGGAGTCCTCATAGGCTGGTAATCTTAAATTTATGTCTACATCTAGACATTAATTCGTCTCTCTTATTCAATATTATGTTCATATTAAAGTATCCTATTTTTTTCTAAGCATAAATTACATCTATGTTAAAGGTTAAAAAGTTAACGTGCTGTGCATTCTGAAATACAATGTGATTATTAATATATCTTGAATTATTTTTCTCTAAGCCCTCCACCTGGGACTATGTCTCCTCACGAGTCTTATTTTTTTTTGTTACTATAAACAATCATAAGTGTACAATGATTTATAACTGGTATAGGTCCACAATGGATTGGCGAGATGGAGAACAAGAACAGACAGACAGATAGGTTTTTTTTTACTTTTATATAGATAGAAAATTACTACTGAAGAAATCTGGCATTGCTCAGGAGCAATAATTTCAAATTTAAAAGTTGGTGGGAGTCTTTATCACAGATTTCATATTTTTATCACAGATTTCATATCATCACAGATTTCATATTTTTTTAGGTTTTGTGCAAACTTTTCTTCTAATATAATAAAGTTATCTTGTCAGATTTTCAAAGTCAGACCCAAATAGCAATCCATCTTAAATATCGATACCCAATTCGGACTAACCTATTTTTTTCCTTCCACTATGTTATTGGCACAAATATATTTTATTTTCTGTTAGTTTTTTTTCTGAAAATACTTATTCCGTCTAAGAAAACTAGAGTGGAGACAATTTTGTTTACTCACTGAAACAAATTAAAGGAAAGTTAATGTGTACTGAGTTTGCTCCTTTGAGTTTTATGAAAATAAATAAATAAATATATATATATATATATATATATATATATATATATATATATATATATATATATATATGCAAACATTGTTAAAAATAACAGAATTCGTCTTTTTTATTTTTTCAATTTTTCTGATGGTCTTTTTTGTATTAACATAAAAAAAAATGATAAATGTTCCATAGGTTTCACGAACGTTTTTGATTCTTCGTCGAATCATCCTCAGGTGTCAAAAGCAAATGGACAAAAAAAATGGAGAAAGAAGAGAATTTTTAAAAGACGGTGGAGAAACGCGCATAGAACGTTTTCCGCATTTTTCCAGGAAGTCGTTGGCGATTTTAAATTCAGCAACGCTGGATGGCATCACAGAACAAAATCGCATTACGTTAAGCATTTTAAAATGTTACCACTGGTTTCATATGTGATGTTGTTAATTTTAGGTTGTTGTGTTCTTATGTAGATAGCTTCGAGCATTTTTAATTTTTTTAAATTAGTTTCGGAATGTATAGAAAATTGAAAAAATAAAAAAAGGTATAATTAAATAGACAAATTTTGTTATTTTTAACAATGTTTGCATAAATGAGAAAATGCAGCCTAAATACACACAATATATATATATATAAATATATATTAATTTATACAATTTAAAGCATGTCTATATGTGCTTGTTTCTTGCCTCCACATTATTGATATGTTATTATTTGTTCGTTACTATTAATCGATAAGCGTCAACTTTTTAAAAATTCCTATTTCACAAAATAATTTGATTAGGAAATTAAAGTCAAAATTCATTTGTTTCTTCATAAATGAGCAAGTAATTTTTTGTTTGTTTTACTCCCGGGCAATACCGGGTAGGGACAGCTAGTTTTATATAAAGATATCAAGCAAATTGTAACTTCAAGTGTTTGTTTTCTCATAGAGAATAAACAAACATCTGAAAAAGGAAGAAATTAAATTTTACCAAAACACCACATAAAACATATACATAATAAAAATAATTTGCCACTCATTATTCATATCATGCTCAAATATATATATATATATATATATATATATATATATATATATACATAAGAATACCAATCCCAGGATGGGTAAAATTAATTCCTCAACAGAACAGTTTTGCACCACTTTTATGTCCCCTTAATTAAAATCAAGATATTATGCTACTAAACTTTATGTCTAGAATCCTTATTCCAATTTTGATCAAATCCATTACATGATTTTGATTTTTAAAAATGTCTGAAATGTAAGGCTTAAGCTATGGTTGCCTTATGAAAAAACTGAATTTCATGGAATCTTACTTAATTGGTGTCTCATGACGATGGATCAAATTTAATGAAAATCTGAAATATTTGAATTTTCAAATCAGAGGTTGTGCTCATATTACACTTCCTAAAACCTTTTAAAACACTTCAAAGAAACTTGGGGGAAATTTATTAATGGATATCTAATAGCTATTGTTGAAATTTCACAAAAATCGGAGGTATCTGAATTTTCACAAAGGGCTTGATTGGTTAATTAGTTTAGGAATGAATCATATACATAGGAATATATAAAGAAATACACATACTTAACTTTATATAAATTGAGAGATGCGATTAATCTAACTACAGTTTAATGCCAGTCACCACAAATTTATAGCGTTCATTATATAAAAGATGTACTCATCTGGCGTTGCCTGGGATACAGTGAATCATTTTAGCTTTTCATTTTTTATTTGTTTGTATATTGTTAAACTTAAGGTAGACAACTCCTATTATATTATTCAATGTAAAAAATGATTATTATTTTTCTGTGATTATTTAAAAATGTTTCATATTACATCATATTGGCCAGACTAAGTAATTTCTGAAATAAATTGTAGCTAAGTATGTTATTATATTGCCAATAACACGGTACAACGATAACAAATGAAAATTGGCTAGTCAGAAACAAATTTTGATTATTTGTCAGCTTAAATGCTATTTGGGTCTGACTTTGAAAATCTAACAAGATAACTTTCTAAGTTAGATATATGTATATATGCTGTGTTTTTGTATAGGAAAAATGATCTGAGTGCTCAATTACATATGTAAGAGCAGAATATCTTCTTACAGATTACACTATATATTAATTCGATCAGCTATTGATACCTGTGGTTTCATGGAACCATTAGAAATCCAGCCTGTTTGGGCTAAAGGATACCGATCGTAACCATTATTCAGCCGATGATCTGTAAAGTAGTTGATCAACACATTTGGTTTACACTAATATATATATATATATATATATATATATATATATATATATATATATATATATATAATCCGAATTAAAAAATTTCAATGAATATCTATGGCATGCAGAAGAAAAATGCACAAAGCTATGAAGAAAAGAAAATCCTGAATTTTTCTTTTACGATTCAAATGTTTTATCCAATTGCATCAACAATACTTACTTTGTCTGTAAATGTCCCATTCGACTTTGAAGAAACTAAATGTGGCAACTGTTCCGATTAAGACAAGAATTAAGAGTTGCCATTCCAGAGTCAGTTTCAAAGAATACAAGAAACACAATGCCGCAGCCAAAGACTGGAACAAAAAAGAAAAAAAGAAATAAACTTTCATGGATATGCACGACCCAAATAACAAATGATTTTCCTTCATTTCTCCTGAAAGTGAGCCCAGTTTAATAATACAAAAACAAGCAGTGACAATGGGAGTATAGGCTTGGAATATTAAATATAGATGTAAATAAATGACATGAAGGGAGGGGTTCATGTTTGATTGAAAAAAAGAAATAATTATTCTTATATTCTATCATAAAGAGTAAATAAAAGGAATTAAGAAGAATGTAAAGTTATGGGATTAAAATATACAAAATTTAAATATAAGAAGTTTTATGGCATTAAGAATTAAAATAAAATAGTCTGTATGGCATTAAGAATTAAAATAAAATAGTCTGTATGGCATTAAGAATTAAAATAAAATAGTCTGTATGGCATTAAGAATTAAAATAAAACGGTTTGTATGCCATTAAGGGGCTTTATTGTATTAATATATAAAATATAAGGGTCTTTATTGTATTAATATTAAAAAATATAAGTGTCTCTATGGTATATAAATATATGTCTTCATTGTATTAAAATATAAAGGTCTTTATTGCATTAAAATATAAAGGTCTTTATTGCATTAAAATATAAATGGCTTTATTGCATTAAAATATAAAATATAAGGGTCTTTATTGTATTAAAATATAAAATATAAGGGTCTTTATTGTATTAAAATATAAAATATAAGGGTCTTTATAGTATTAAAATATGAAATATAAGTGTCTTTATGGTATAAAATATAAGTATCTTTATGGTATAAAATATAAGTGTCTTTATGGTATAAAATGTAAGTGTCTTTATGGTATTTAAATATAAAGGTCTTTATGGTATTACCTATAAAATATAAGGGTCTTTATTGTATTAAAATATAAGTGTCTTCATGATATTAAAATATAAAATATAATGGTCTGTATGGTATTAAAATATAAAGGTGTTTATTGTATTAAAATATAAGTAAATTTATGGTATTAAGATATAAAATATAAGTGTCTTTATATTATTAAAATATAAAATCCCCCTCCACAAAAAAAAATCTGGTGTTGCGATATTTGTTAAGAAAAAAAAATACCTAACATGAAAAAGAAAACACGAACGTTGGATTAATGTTACATATGTATGGATGGTCAAAATTGAAACAACATACTTTTTTTTCTGTTAATTATTATTGGAAGCGTTGTAGAGAAACTGATATTACATGCTTCCATGAAATTTGTATCAACAATTGAATGTTTTCAAAGTGAACGCTGCAGTTAGTTTTACGCTGTTAGTATTTTGAAAATGATTTTTAAGCCTTAAAGGTGTTATGTATTAAATTGTCTAAGTGTTTAAGTTAAAAAATTAAATTATACCTGAAGCAATCGAATATTACTAAGGGAAATATCTTAAGTCAATTCGATTAAAATATTGTAGCCTCCATTTTGAATCAATGTATAGTAAAAGTGATTAAGTTTGTTAAGTGTATTCTGTAAATTCCGGAATGAGATGAAGTCTATACGTAATAGTTAGAAATAACGTCGGCCTCGTATCTAATATGTAATCTGATATTCTCTAAAATCAGTGGAATATAAGGGAGTGTCTATTAAATTTGTGAAGAATGTATCGTATTATCTATTAAATTAATAGAAGATGAATAGAAAACAATAACATTTAAGTTTTTCTAAAGTATCCGTTGTATATTACTTCCTGGTGATAAAAGAGAGAGTGCTATTATGAAAATATTAGAGGGAAAAGTTATTTCTACCATCTCCCTGGAGTATGTTTTTTGGGAGAGTCTGTGATGGTGGTCTAAAGGTAATATTTATTATTAGATAGAGAAAATTATCATAAATTTCTTCAAACATGCTCGAGTGAATAAGCTGAATAGAGTAATGAGTTTAGTAGCCTATGATGCATGTGGTTATTTTCTTACGCCCGTCAAAGGTACAGCGGAAAAAACGTCTTCACTTATATATATATCGATAAGCGTTTTTATTGTATAAAAATATAAAATTTAAAAGTCTTTATTGTATTAAAATGTAAAATATAAGGATCTTTATTGTATTAAAATATATATAATAAAAGAGTCTTTATTGTATATGGTCTTTATTGTATTAAAATATTAAATATAAGTGCTTTCATGGTATTAAAATATAAAATATAAGTGCTTTCATGGTATTAAAATATAAGTGTCTTTATTGTATTAAAATATAACGGTCTTTATAGTATTAAATATAAAATATAAATGCCTTTATTGTATTAAAATATAAAGGTCTTTATAGTATTAAATATAAAATATAAATGTCTTTATTGTATTAAAATATGAAACATAAGGGTATTTATGGTATTAAAATATAAAATATAAGGGCTTTTATGGTATTAAAATATAAAGATCTTTATGGTATTAAAATAAAATATATACGTGTGTGTTTATAGTATTAAAATATAAAATATAAGTGTCTATTGTATTAAAATATAAAAGGTGTCTATGGTATTAAAAATTTCAATATAAAGTTTAAAAAGAATTAAGTAAAAGGCTATATATGATAACGTTGCATTCAAGGAAAAATGTGTGATTCTTATTTTACCTCTAAACTATGTTTGCGGTGTTGAAGGTCATGATTTCAAATTAAAAAAGTCATGTTTGCAACAAATCTCACCTGTATAAATTTAAAGATGGCAAATGCTGGTGCACTGTCTTTTGGATAAACACTTCCGATAATCGAGTAAATCTGCAAGAAATAAAATAAAATCAAGAAAAATGTAGACCAAACTTTACAATTATAGACCCCCCCCCCAAAAAAAGACAAACATCATTTTTATTTCTTTTAATGCCAGCCAGGTAGATAAGTAAAATAATTAGATAAAAAAAGGTTTTCTAATGAAGTAACTGCAGTTGTATCCACTCAACGATAGTACCACCTGACTAGTAGCAAAATGGCACCCCTTCACTGTAGAGGTCCATAGTTTCCAGAAGATTTTCTACTCTGACAGCTTCTTTCTTTGGACATTGCAATTTCTTTCCTGTATCCCCGACCATACCAACATCCAGAAATTCAAATGTAAAGTGAGCAAACATCTTGCTGCTCAACTCCCCACCCAGGTTGCCCCCTTATAAATCTTGACCCTATTACAGTAGCTCCTTACATATCAGCGGCAATATGCCTTGTTTGAAGTGAATAAAAGTAAAAAGAAAAAAGGTACCACATTCACAGCAAACCTCATCTGGCTACAACCATTGTAAATAATTTTCTTTTCTTCCTCTGTGTACCTGGAGCTAAACAGAACTTCCATGAGTGGAGTTTATTTCCAAGAACTACCCGTCTGCTGAACAAAATACTGCATACCTGGTTTTCAAGTCTAATATTAACAAATTCTTGTTGAGTCATCTTCTTAACTAATCAAATTCTGCCCAGTTTCAACCATCATCTCCATCCTCAAGGTGTTGTCTCACCGTCCACCTGACAGTCATTAATCCTTATCCTCTTCATCTGGATTCTGAAGGTGAAGTTTTGGAATAAAGACCACAGCAGTTTGGAGCTTTTTTAGGAATTTTTTTTTCAAACAGCTATTCTGAATTCAAATCCTTATGAACGTATTGTGATTATTTATGCCCTAATACTGTTGGGAAAGATATAAACCTACAATTTTACCCTATTTCTGGATTAAATTGCAACTTGTGTTCAATCAATCATATACAATGAATAGTTTATAATAAATATTGTATTTTAACATTAAGCAATACAAAAATGGTTGATCTATATAATAAGGTAAATTCAGTTGGATTTCCGATTTTTGTCATTAATATGTTCCTTCCTACAAAATCAATATTTCATTCTAAATAGTCATTTTATTTTGTTGAACGTTGGTCCATGTTTTTAAGAACAATAAAATGTCATTTGAGTTTATTCCTTCCAGAAAATAATTTAACTTATCGGATTTATTACCGTATAGTCACCATTTTCTTTTTTAAAAAAGGGATCTAACTCTGTATTTATCCATTACAGAATTACTTCCCCATTTTTGGGGGGGATGGGGGGAGGATTCAAATTTAGCAAAAAAGCAAAACAAATTGAAAGTAGATATACTACGAATCATCATCATCATCATCATCATCATATTCGGTTTAACATCCGTTTTACATGCTGGCATGTGTTGAACGGCTTTAAGAAATTGACTTCCAAACTAACCTATCCCTGAACAGGTCTTTATTTATCCCTCTTTTAAAACTGACAAGCCAAAGCCATCAATGAATCATTTACAATAAGCATTCTGGATCCGCATTAAATAACCTAAAAAATGTTGATATGCCATAAAACAGACCAAAGAATGTTTTTTTAAATTTATTTTACTATTGATCAAGTATTTTAAGACATAAGCATAAAAAAAGAGTTGTTTTTTTATCATTTTTTCTTTATTCTAATTATACATTCATCATAAAACAGACAGATATTGTAGCATAGTTGTGGATTGTTAGCATGAGTTGACTCCATGCTTTGACTTGGCTCTTGTCTAATTATGATGATGATGATTATGAATCTCATCGACTAGTCGTTGTTTGATTCTTCCAGCCAGCCATCTTGAATTAGGACCACACGTGTGTTGACCTGGAACAAAACATTATCAAAAGAAACAGCAACACCTTCTTTATGGTTCACAGGTTTATTCATATTGCTGAAAAATACAAACAGTGAACTGTGGTTGTTTTAAGATGTGGTGTCCAACATAGTTTATGTGGACTACCAGTGGTCTACAGAATAATGTTTGTGGTCCACCGCCAGATTTGAGGATTGGAAAAATTGTTTCTTTAATATTTCTGTCTTTATATTCTAGCTACCTGGCTTGTAGAAACAGGATTTGCAGTGGTTGCCGACATATTTACAAAAGAAAGAAACCAGTCAAACATGAATGAACTTGGAACATAAAGATTAAAACAAAATAAAACTATTTCAATTGAGTATTTCTCCTTGTCCAAAAAGCATCAAGACCAAGCATTACATTGACATTTTTTATCAAATAAAATTTACTTCTTTTGTTCTTTTGAAACAATAAAATCTATTTTGAAACTTAAATGATTCTTTATTAAAAATAATGAATTGTTTGCTACTTAACTACAGACGTTCACAGAAATATTTTTATATAGTTTGTGGTCCATGGCGTTAAAAAGGTTGAGCACTCCTGGGTTAAAGTATCCCAGGTAAGGAGGGGGCAACCATCTAAAACGTATCTGCGCCACAGAGACCCAAGACGAAAGAGGGCAAGCAGAAATAACATAATTTCTCTTCTGGCTCTGACACCATTTCCTACGACTCAGCCACCGACAGAAAGAAAGACAAGCCGACAGTCCCCATTATAAAACAATATAATATAACCTGTGTAAAATTTTTTAAATAAGTATTGGAAGACTTACAAATTCCAGCCCTTTGAGCTAAGATTAAAGTCCATTTGGGGATATCTTAAGTAGGATAGCCCCTAGAGTAAATGTGGTATTGTGGTGACTGAGATGATGCTAGTTAAGAGTAGGATAGACATTTTTTTATCATTTTTGACCAAGGATGACCAACGACTACAATTTTTCCCACACTTTTGATGGCCTTGTGCCTAATTTGTTCCAAATGTAAATTTTTATATTTTGTGCAAATAAATATTTCAAAGTGTCGTATCTGTTCTATCTTCAGTCAGAAGAATAGACATTCTTCTTGACTAAAGCAATTTTTATTTTTAGTGCAATCCAGAGTGCCCCTTTTTGGGGGAGCTGGATTTTCCCCATATTAAAAAGAAAACAACCATGTATCTAACTTTGTCCTCGTGGGGAGTCATTTAAATAGGGACTTAAAAATTATTAGCCCAGTTATGAAATCAGTGTACGGTTTAAGAGAAACTCACTATAGCAAACTGAACTCCCTTCTAAAAATAAAAATACATTTTTTTAAAAACTTTAAAACACTTATTTATATGATTTCCTCGCACTATTGTTTCATCAATATTTACATTTATACAATTGTTTCAGCCGATGTTCCCTCCAACCTTTTTCCGGTGTATGCCTCGTTTATGTACAACAATGTTTTCCTGTATTTAAATACGGTGCACATTGACGATTTTACATTGATTTTTATTACATATTTAAATCTACCCTGCTACCGACACTCCTCCATTCTTCTCCCACCCTAACACTCTCCCCTATCTGCCACCATGCAGTTTGGATTCTTACCACCACACCACTGTATATATAAATATTGCAGTTTGTTACTCTTCATGTATTCTCGATAAAGCCTGTCCTAGGCGAAATATCAATTCAAATAATGACTTTGTGTTAAATTCTTTTATTTCTATTCGTTTATTTCCATTGAAAGAATGGATGAGAGTTCTTGGGTTAGATGTAGAACAGTTGAGGTAGTAGGGTTAATTGGCAGTGGAAGGTCAATAAAAACATGGGAGGAAGTGATAAGGATGGATTTGAGAGAAAGGATAAATAAATACCTCTCCAGAGATAGTTTAGTTTAAACTGAATATGATCAGCCTGTCTTTTTTTGCTTCATTCATACCTAACGGTGTGGAGATATATTGTTGGTCGGAAGTCTTCTTAGAAAAAAATAATTTCAAATATCGTCATCTTTACAATTTCTGCCTTGGAAAAGTTTTAAATAATATTTCCAATATGAGGTCAAGTAATAAAAAACCTATCAGCTTGGTAGTGTTCTTTAAAAAAATACATGGTGATGCTGTATTTCTTAACGTTTCCGTAAATGGGTTTAATGTTTAAACCTTTTTTCACATACATTCTTCAGGGATATTCTTTGTTTAATTTTATTTTTGTTTTATATAATGAAGAAAATCTATTGGGAATCTTTTACAATGATCAGCAGAGTCGCGAACGGGGTCCAAAAAAGAACGAGAAAGGGTTTAAAAACATAAATTTGCAACAAGTAAAGTTGACCTACGACGAGAATAGATATTTTTCTACTTACCTATGTAATTTGTTTGTATTTTTACGTAGTATAAATGGCTTTTTATTAGATGTTAAAAAAAAAATTCTTGTTTTTTTAAGATCGAATTTGGCAACAAGGAAAATGGCCGCCCGGCCTCTATATTATTACGTAAATCGGCCATCTTGTTTTGTGCGATGTTCGTGTGGCGAATACTTAAATTTCTAATAAATAGTAATTGAAACGGGTTAAAAATCTTTTTAATAGTTGGAAAAGACACAGGTAAGTTTGAAAATAACAGTTACTTTTATTTGTTGAATATTTGTTGAATATTTGTTTTTTGAGCGTTTTTACTCTGCTGATCATTGTAAAAGATTCCCAATCTATTTTTAAAAATGAATTTCGTTTCTTGCAGTTCTAATATATTCCAGTTATTTTATGGACCCAACCAACAACTGCCCCTAGTGACCAATATTGCTGAACTTCAGTGGTGGTCCGACAAGAACCGGTATTTACAGTATGATATGCCAGCATGTAAAACAAACGTTAAAACTAATATGATTAATAGTAGTAGAATTTAGAGACTGCTGACCTGCTGAACCGTGAGAAGTGGAGAGTGAGCTTGCGTAATATAATTAAACATCTGACCCCTGAACAAGGGAAAAGTGACGTTAATTAAATGAATAGAAGAAGTAATGTTCTTTATTCTCTGCTTACATTTTGCCATTTTAAAAAGTAATCCAACATTATTTTATGTTTGCACAATTTGTTTAAACTATTTTTTAAAAATAAACAAAATACAATCATTTTAAATTAAATTATTATTTGATAAAAAAATATTCAAAAAAAAAAAAAAAAATCAAAATCTGAAACTTAAATTTGTTTACCAATCACTCGCTAAACCTACTCGACGTCACCAGATAGTATTTTTACTGACATTTTTGTCTGCTTGTTTTTTTTAAGTATGCCGTTTGTTTGATTTGTTTTTACAAAATTAATATTATTTTTTTTTAAATAGGATTTTGAAAGTTACATTTAAGTATTAAGATATCGTTTGTTCATTAAATTATTAATTGAAGCAAATTGTTATAAACTATAACTAATCTTGTCATGGTAATGTTGTTTTAATCTCTATTTATGCGATTATTGGATGTAAATAGCTTCCAAAACTTTAAATCTTTCAATACTTCAAGGATTTGTTAAGAATTTTAAAGCCAGAAATGACTTTCTATTCAACAATTAAAATATTTCCAAATTCCTTTCAAATTTCAAACTAATGCATTCTTTTTCCTTTCTTTTTTCAACTATAAAGAAAAGATTAAAATAGCTGACTTGTTTACGAAGAAAACGAAATGCATTCGGGGGATTTAATTTAGTACTTAAATTATTTTTTTATAAAAAATGTTAAAAGTTATTTTTGGTACCTTACGCTATTGCATTTTTTATTTTAATAAATATTTGATTAATAGTAATTAATAAATAATAATAATAATAATAATAATGTGTAAGTCACGTAGAGACGAGAAACACACGCACATACGCAGACAAACGAGAAGTTGTCACACGATTTTATTAATATAGATTACAATCTTCAGTCTTTGAAATAATAAAAATTTTCATTTTATAAGGGAAGTAATTCTTGATAAAGAAAATGGAGTCATCTTCCTTAGAACAGATACTGTGTTTTCTATAATATTGGTTCTGACGACCAGTTGTCATCTTACCAGCCGAGGTTCGTTTTGACATCATCCTGGCAACCTAGGGGCTGTACTGAACCATCAGACCTTCTTTCTCGGTATGAAGTATAGTTTAGCTTGGTCCTCGGACGTGCACCCTCCCAGACATTACCTCCTTCTTCAGGAATGCCGACGCATTCTGCTATTTTTTTTTTAATTATTTTATGATTTTTTTATTTAATGGCATTTATAAAAGTTCTTAAACTGTTTGCAAAGGTGAACTAATAGAAATAGAATCATTTAAAAAAATTTGGTACTTTTACAGTTTAGCGGATACTTTGAATAAAACAAATTGAGGAATATCCGTTTACCAAAAAGCACGTAAATTAATCAAGTAGTTTTTATTTTATAAAAGAAAATTAAACTTTACCGATTAACGAATTGCGAGTTATTCAAGGGAGATAACCGAAATTTATAATAAGCCCTAATGAGGACGTATTGCCACGTTATTCGTTAATCAGTAAAATTTAATTTAATTAAATAAAAACTACTTGATTAATTTACGAGCTTTTTGATATAGGATATATTCAACCCGTGACAGGTACGTATATCAAACAGATATTCCTCATTTTTTTTTTTTTTTTTTCGAAAGTATCCGCTAAACTGTAAAAGCACCAAAATTTTAATTAAAAACTATTTGAAGAACAATACTTAACACCTAGTATTTTAATTTTATTTTATTTATTTATTTATTGGGGGCACGAGACTTACGTTTTAAAATTAATTAGTAAGATGATATCTCATGATTTCCCTAGCATGAATAATAATGTGTAAGTCACTGAAACAGACGAGTTGCCTCGAGAATTTTTAAGCTATGATGGCAAAAGATGGAGGTCCGAAAGTAACGTAACTCTTCTTTGACTATTTGATAAAGGGGGACAACTGCGAATTTTTTTTTCTTACCAGATTCCAAAAAATAATTTACAAAATAATAGTTAATAAACGAATCTGTATCTCGTAATTTAATGTACAAAAGAATATTATTAATAACCAAATAAATGAAATGAAATTATTTTTTTATTTGTTTATTAACACTATTCGTTTAGACATTAAATTACGAAATACAGGTTTTGCTTATTAACAGTATGCTTTCTTTTTTTTTTTTTCATCTAAAAAAACAAAAAATATTTATTTCATAACAGAATTTAACAAATCTAAACTAAAAAGTGAAGATGTTAAAACATGCTAGTAACTAAATTTAAAATAAAAAATATCAAAAGGAAAATGGCTGCAATACATAGAATAAAATCAAGACCAATCAACGAAACAGTCAGTATGTAAGAAGTGAAGCTTACACTTCAGTGCCCAAAATGAAGGTGCTCAAAATCGTTTCTGCACACACAGCTCCACACATTCATGTGCCTGAATTAATAAAAGCAAATAAAAACATTTTGAGCCAATCAGAGGCTTCTCTGAATTTGTAGAATTTTCCCTTTTGATTCACCTTTAGTGCATATGAGGAAAGATTTTTCCTCCAATAAATAAGTTGACCCAAAATCTACAACAGAGCCAACATCTATTTTATACCAACTTCCCTCACTCCTGTTAGGCTGGGGAAAGTAATTTCTCAACTCATGTGCACACAGTCATATGCATACGTACTCTGACACTAATACGTTGCACACACACACACACACAATGCCTTAACGCTTTCACATTGTCGTCTGCTGATTGAAAACAAAATATATAAACATTCATTTTAATACTCATAAGATTTTTCACTGAACTCTCTACAATGAAAATAAATGAACATTAACTCTTATTAATAACTTTCAATCAAATGTAATTTTTGTAATTGAGTGGGGAACTTTTGATTCTAACTTTTCTGACTTGTGAATAATTCACAGCCTTTAAATAATTGACCAGATTTCCTAATTATCTCAGTTAATTAATCCTCCTTGTTCTGCAAAGACTCAAAATATGAACAACCATTCTATGTTTACCTAAACTTCCATTTTTACATATATATAAAATATCTCTTTCGTGAACTTGTGCTTTTGTACTCATTATTTTGTTTGTGTTTATCATGTGACATTTCTCTCGCTCTCTCACACACGTATATCCCTTATAACTGTTTTCCTAAGAATGTTTCTCTAAAATTGTCTCTCCCAAAAGATCTCACCCTAACAGTAGAATCGTAAAAAAGGTCCTCTAAAAGTAACATATTTTTGTATTTTATTGTTTTTGATTTTCTTGTAAGCCGATTCAAGGCAGCAGAAAAGTGGGTGATTCTTGAAAGACATGCACAAATACGGTAGTTCAAACTAAATTAACAGGAAAACTCTTTGATATACTTACATATCAGGAAAAAGTAGACACCTACACCAAAAATTAGGAAAAATTATCAAGTAGAATTTTAATTAAAAATAAAAATCAGTTTTTTTCGTATATATCCGATTTTTGTCTTTAATTTAAGAGTTTTGTAAAAGGGAGAAAAAGAGGAGATAAACGTAAAATGGGTTTGCTCCAACCTAGAATCGGACATACATGGAAAAACTGATTTTTATTTTTAATTAAAATTCTACTCGATAATTTTCTGTAATTTTTGGTGCAGATATCTATTTTTGCCTGATACATAATATATCAAAGAGTTTTCCTGTTAATTTATTTTGAATTGCCATATTTCACTTGTGCATGTCTTTCAAGAAACACCAAAAAGTGTGGTTGTTGTTTTTTAAATTAAAGCAAATCATTTTTTTTAAATGAATATCACTATCATGTCCATCGTAAAAAATGAAATAAACACTTACATTTAAAAAATCCAATTAGCCTCTTCATAAAATTAAAACAAATAACATTTTCTTTTGATAATCGTAATCTAAATCTAATTTCGAGCCCCATTAAATGTCATTATTAAATATATGTATTCTTTGAAAAGCATTGAAGTAAAATCTATAATGTTTGTACATAAGGCATGACGGAAGTTTTAAAATGAATAAATACTTAATCATTATCAAATGTCTATGTATCAAAAGCAATGCTATATTGCTATAATATAAAAAAATATGGCTGTCTCAACTACTTTATGCACAAAAATATATTTCAGTTCTATTTCTCATTCCCAAAAATTAAAATTCGGACAGGATACATTTGACGTGATTTTTTAAAGTGTATGATACATACGGGAATAATTTAAATACCTTAATAAATCTATTTGTATAAGAGTCAATGTATGTGTGTATGTTGTTGTGTGATGTTTGTTTGTTCCCTATATAAATAAAAGCTGGAGAATCTACAGATAACGTAAAAGTGTACTATCATGTAGAATTTATCGGGATAGTGTTCCGAAATCCTTAAATCTAATTTAAGTGGAGTATGAAGCATAAACATGTAAAACTTTAAATATATCTTATAATATATATTATTAAATAAATGTGAAGAAACTTTTATGGATTAACAAAAACCTAAAAAAAAAATGTTTTGCAAATACAGACGAATTGGAAAAATGGTTTAAGCAGATCCATGAATAATTCTCATCTCTGATTTTTTTTTTCACAACTTCCAGAGAAAGAAAATCATTTTTAGATGTTTTGATATGTTTTTTTTTCGCTTTTGAAAATAAATAAACATTTGAAATTTACCTGTGTGTTGTAAATACTGTCTCCAAGTCCCAAGAGAAAACTGCACACCATTGCTAGGATTAGGCTAAAATATAAAAAAATAGAATTAAACACAAAAACTTTTTTAAAAAAGATATTACAATAAAACAAGGGTCATATGAGATCAATTACATAGTAATACCAGTGGCGCCTAAATGTGATAGTCCTAATTGAACTTAACCTGGGTGGCCTGAATATAATCCAATGCTGGTCGACCAACGGATGCAAGGTTGACCTGGACTGAGACCACCCGTACACTCCCAGCTGACAGAACAAAGAACTAATCTTATATATATATAAAACTCAACATCTGTTTGTGTTTTTGTGTGATGTTTTTGTGTTCCCTATAGAAAGAAAGGTTAGAAAATTTACATAAAATCTAAAAGTGTATTCTGATGTAAAATTTACAATGGAAGTGTTCCCGAATCTCTAAGTGCACCCCTAAAGAGACTATCAGGGCATCACCCCCTTAAAACTTCAAATATATCCTATTTTAATGAAATTTAAATTATATGTATAAAATTTCTCGGGGAAGACAATGGAAGTGGTCCCGAATCTGTATGTTACCCTCTATGTACAGAATATCTACGTGCCTCCACATCTAAGTGCCCCATTGGGACAGAACCTCCTTAAAACTTCAAATATGTATATCAGATTTTAATGAAATTTAAACCATATGTATAAGACACTAATTCAGAGAATTTTCCAACATTTCAGCTTCTTCCGACTATATTAGGGGGTGAAACAGGAGGAGGGGACAGTAAAAACAAAGAAAGTAATATGGTGTTATGAGCATAGTGAAAAAGTACATAGTAGTGATTTTCATTCAATCCCGAGCAACGTCGGGTCTTCCTGCTAGTATTTATATAAAACAATACACAAGGAAGCAGAAAGAGAATAGTACAGTGTTCCAGAGAGAGAGAGAGAGATATGATATCAGCTATTCGAACTTGAGCTTTCACTCACCTCCTCCCTCATCTTGTTTGTATGGAAAAATAAACTTTTAAATTAGAATTTTATGTGTTAAATTTATTTCACAAACGTACCACTAGAAAACCACAAATCAACGAGAAATCATCACAGAAGCTGTGTTAAATATTGGTGAGTACCTTAGCTAATATAAATAATTAAAATATATTTGTTCATATGGATCTAGCATTATATGTAAACAGGATATATCCTAGACATCTCCAGTAATGATGCTGTTATGGGTTGATTTGTCAGGTAATAAGCTTGATTCATGAGAATAGAAAACAATAGAAATTAGGTGGAAATGACATCTGACAGACGATTGAGCGAGTGGTGGTGGTGGTGGCAATCTCAACAGTCTAGTGTGAAAGCTTGGATTTACAAGACGTGTTTTAATATAGTTATTCTAACGCTTGTCAGACTAAGTATGTGCTTATAAAATAAATATCTTCCCTCTCTATCTCTACCTCTATGCCCCTCTCCCTTCACTTTGCAGCACTGGACGATCAAACTGCGGCTGATTGAATAAATCATTCCACTTCTTTAAGCTGTGTTGAATTACTACATTAATTACAGAATTAATTTGATAAGTATGAGATGGTTTTGATTGCAACTGCGAAATTGACCTCAGTCCTCAGAGGAAACAACACATACATACAAAGAATAGAATAGAAATTTTAGGAAAATAAGTAGGAAATAAAAATTATTACATTACATATTGTCTCTTTATGTCTATCGTTTTTCACCCAGACATTCTTTTAATTCACCCGGTGACCATAACCTTAAAGTAATCATTTTAAATTTCAGTGTGACTCAAATGATGACCGTGGGGACCCGTGAAATCTTTTAACACTTACCTGGATTCAATGAATGTCCCTTGCATCGTTTCTTGAAAAGGTGCATCAAACGGAATGTTGAGAAAGATGAGGTAGAACGCCAACATATGAATGATGTAGCCCATCAAGATGAAAGGGTCTTTGCCAAAACGATTGGTCCATTTACCAAATATACCAAAAACAACTCCTCCTGGAAAATCAGAAACGGGTTAAAAGGAAAGAAAACACATGGAACCGTGACATAACAGTTAAATGCCTCGGTTAGCAATAAGTTTTAAGTGACAATCTTCTGGAGTTTGAAAGTTTAATCCTTACTACAGGCAATAATAATATAAAAATAAACTTACTCTTATCTTGACTGATGGAATGAGAACAAACTACCCATGGATTAAATAAAGGATTCAGTTCGAAATTCCATATATTTTTTCCGAGTTCGACATACAGACTCTCAAGTTCAAAAAGATGAACCTGAAGAAGGTCAGAGGTTACATCGATCAAAACGTTATGAAAATAACAACCAATTTTATAATAGTAGTCTGAATAATTCAAATATCTAATTATATTTTGGATTGTCCTACTTTTAGGTGAAGGCTTCCTTAATGTACTCACCGATTTATTATTTTGAACTTATTTCTGAGTCTGCTTCATGAGATTAAGTCGCTCCTTTGGTTTAATATGTTATCATATTCATACTATAGCATTCTAATTTTCTCCTCCATGCATAGGTTACATCTCAGATTGAAGCTCTTTGGGATATTCAACTTATATAAGACAGACCAAGAGACCAAAGATGTAAGATTATTTTCCTTGTAGCCAAAAATGTTTTGAAAAAACCGTTTACTAACATCAACAACAGGTGCAATTTTAGAATAAAAAATGACTGCCTGTTGGGCGGTAACAGCGACATAAATAAAAGAATAACTGGATACAAGAGTCACCTCAGAATGAGATACGAACCAAAAAGTCAATTTTTTTCCGAATGATTTGTAAACAAACAATGCAACATGTACATATTTTGAATAGAGATTCTGTATTTACAATATTTATTTGAATAACAATTAAATAAAAGTGATGCTTTATATATTTTTTATAAACAAAAATAATAGTTTTTATTTAATCATAATTTGGTAATGATTCTTTTTTTACTTACATATGATACATTCTTCACACATAGTACTGAATTTAATTTTAATTGTTTTTTTTAAATAGCAAAATATATATATATATATATATATATATATATATATATATATATATATCACTGCTGAGAGCATAAGCTTGAAACGATGTCGTTTGTAGGTTTATATAATTTAATATTTATTTATATATATATATATATATATATATATATATATAATACCGAATATATGCTCCCTCCGGTCGCATATTTTTGCTAAGCTGGGAGGATTATATAATCATACAAGAACATACAATACGTAGTTAAAGCAAAATAAATTGTTTTGGACTATTAAAATAATTTCCAACGCTATTGATAATGTTTACCCATTCATTTATTTTTTATTATTGCTTATATTTGAATTCATATTTTAAAACATGACATAATTCATAAATCTATGGTGTCATGCAAAAGCTATAATTATTTTCTTAAGGTAATGTTTTAAGCATTATTTATTTAGTAGAACCTCAGACTGAAGATCTCAAGATTTCGGTTTCGATTTTTGATCATTATATCCACTTTATTGTTTTGAGAATGTATTATTTACTATTAATGCAATATTCTCCATTTCTAAAAGTAGTTAAGATCTCTGATATTTCGAAATGAAACAAATTCAGCAATGTATTTATTACATTTTAAAAAAATGCAACAAAATCTCTATTTATATAAGATGGATTTGAAATATAACAAACAGTATTTTTTTGTTTTTTTAGATTACTAATTTACAATTTAACAAACAATAAACATATATATATATATATATATATATATATATATATATATATAAAATAAAATAAAATATAAAACTAAAAGTATACTTTTAGAGATTTGAACCTATAGTGAAATGGTTTAAGCTCAATATACGAGATAGAGCAATTATAAAGATAAATGAAGGAAGAGAGATAAAGCTGTACGGATGGCAAATCTATTTCATCTTCAATTGTTCAATGCAAGGTGTACTCGATAAAATCATGTTTATTTTTCTTTCCTTAAGTCAGGTTTTTCAAAGATTAAAATCTTATCAGAGGAATTACATAGATTGATAAATTGGCAGTGTAATAGCCAAAATTCAAAATTCAAAATATTTAAGAAACAATATAAAGTAATGGAAAGTAAGAGTGTGCGTGTAAAAAGGTTATCAAAATATGGAGTCTGTCCAGTTGGTGAATGTCCGTTGATAAGACGTCCGGTGACGAAAGATTTAAAGATGGAAAAAGGGATTTCGTGGAGACAGCGTTAAAAATGTTCAAAATGAAGTAAATCCAATTGAAAGAAGTTTAGTTCAACCATTCACCAGACATCTTATCAACGGACATTTACCAACTGGACAGACTCCATATTTTGATAACCTTTTTACACGCACACTCTTACTTTCCCTTACTTTATATTGTTTCTTAAATTTTTCGAATTTTGAATTTTGGTTATTCCACTGCCAACTGATCCATCTATGTAATTCCTCTGATGATAAGATTTTAATCTTTGAAAAGCCTTGCTTAAAGAAAGAAAAATAAACATGTTTTTTATCGAGTACACCTTGCCTTGAACAATCGAAGATGAAATAGATTTGTCATCTGTACATCTTTATCTCTCTTCCTTCATTTCTCTCTCTCTCTCTCTCTCTCTCTCTCTCTCTCTTTCTCTCTCTTATATATATATATATATATATATGTATATATATATATATATCTCAAATCAAAACTTATTGCCAACAAAAACGGAAAAATGCATAATGCCAAGTAAAAGAGTGAGTTACAGGTGGAAAAGTACAATTAAATACATCTGTAAAAGAGTTTTCTGTGCTACACCCTGGGAAAGTCTGTTTCATGGATCAGCGATGAGGACAGAGTAATCGGCCTTTCACTTGTTGAGTCAAGACACTATGGGAACATCAGTTGAAAGTCCTTTTTAAACTGACTAATAAGTGGGTTTGTCTCTCCCTCCTTCTCTTAGTTAGTGTGACTGTAATGCTGCCAATACGCATGCACTAAAACAAAGGGATGTAATTCATCCAAATTCAACAGTTTCTTGTTCTATTCATGATTCCCTGAGCTGATGTATTGGACGACACTATTTTCCAGCTTGTTTAAATTCAGACAATACTTTTTCATGTGGATTCTCAGTTTATCTTTGCAGCATTTTTTTTCTGGGTTCCTGCCCTGCGACGGCCAAGATGTAATTGGCCATACATGACTTTAGACTATAAGCAACTTTTTGACATCCTGACTACATGACAGAGCTAGCAAACTTGATGCCAGATGATGGTAGCCGCCATACCGACACAACAGGTTTTGCAGCGTATTTCTGTATATGTGTTGCATAATGGATGAACAAAGGCAGCAAGACGATTTTTAAGTGTTTTTTTTAATGAAAATCGCACCAGACAAGGCCTGAAGCCACTTGATGTAAGGAGATAACAAGAACAAAAGATGACTATCGCAAAGACAGGAGATGCCTATTTGCCTTAGTTTTGAAAAAAAACAAGGCTATAGGTAGGAGGAAAACAGTTAGCAGGAAGAGAGTTCCACAAGCCTGTAGTTCTTGAAAAGAAGCTACTGGAATATAAAAATCTATTATAACGAGGTATCAAAACAACGAATTGGTGAAGACTACCAGACCAACGAGTCAAACAAGCTGGAACAAAGGAAACAAAGATGAGATCAGACAATTGTGCCATAAAACACATGCCATAATAGTATTTATAGAAAATACTGAATCTAGCAACATCACGTCTGTGAGAGAGAGAGAGTGCAGAGAAGAAGAAAAAAAGGGTGGAGCCAACGAAATTACATAATACGTAATAAGTTAACTGAAAGAATAACACAAATGTAGCATGACAATTCTTCGATCCCAGCAGATTCGTTTTCTTTAAATTAGAAATACAAATTATGAGTGTTCCCCCGACACAGCTCTATAGGGGTAAGTCATTCTAAAACACGCCTGCTTCGTCTCGCAAACAACACTAGTCTATTTCTCCACGTATCACTATTCCATGCCACTTCCGGAAAGCGCCTTCCTGTTCACTATGTCACTACTTGTTTTTTAGTTACGTAAACGTATCACATATTTTCTATTTGCTAACTTTGGTTTGCATAACTTACTTATTTTCACGGTAAATTTTGTTAAACAAGTATCAGGATGTGCAAGGATTACCCCGGCTAGGTATGACGTTGGCTGCTGAAGCTATGTATGCGAGTCGACCAACAGTAATAACTAAAATACAGTGAGAACAACAACGAACAATAAAGAAAAAAAAATGTTTTTTTTTTAAATAATTTATTTTAAATTAACTCCCTTTATAAATTTTGGAACTACCTATGCTGAACGAATTCCATTATTCACACGCCTCGATTGACAACGAATTATCACCGAAACATACGCAGTAAACATACTCATGATGACAAACGACATTCGCCTAGTGATTCAACATTGAACTCTCGACTCATTGACGTCATCGATTTCTGGAGGACAAAAGGTAAAATAGTAGTGATACACGAAGGGGGGGGGGGCGATTCTTTGTTACAAGCGGATTATCCGGACAGTGGTTCATCACGAAGACAGCTTGAGTCTTGTTATGGAGATGACATGTAGCAGCCTTCTGTTGTCTCTTCTCTTCTTTTTCATCGTTGTTCTGTTATGATGCGTGTTGATTAATACCAGTGGTTCTAAATAATAACAGCACAGGGTTTTTTATTTATCTTTTCCAGTATATACCCTAACCACTCCCCATAAGGGAATAGAAGCAGCTCTCCCAAAGCACGACCGCTCTCTTCTATGGTTCAGATAAAAAAACGGGAGATCTCGTTAGTTTATCCGCTATATGTCACTACCGACTTCCTATTTACCTCTAACTCTAACTTAACCTGGAATGGAATTTTCCACTACTCTAACCTTATGTGGGAAAATACCGTTTTTAACATTATTTTTACACATCCGCATCTAAATATTACTACATCAAAAATAGAATGTGAACAGTATCTTCAGGGCTCTAATAACACGTTAGTTTCAAAATTTAATTCTACACAAGGCACCTGAAGGTCAGAGGGCATATGAACTGAAACGTCATGACAACAAGCAAGATAATGATACCAGTCCAAAAATTGTAGACAATAATGAAAATTCTTCATCATAAAATTCCAAACAAAATAAGTTGGGGGAAGGGGGAGGGAGTGAATCTCACCTAGAATTTCTCCAACGCCAATAATAATCCCAGAAATGCCGATGAGGCCTTTGGAATCTTTACCAAAATATTTGGTGTTGCCAATACAAGTACCGTAGACGCCGCTGAAGAAGGTCAGTTCGATCCCTAAAAGGAGAGCAAAACAAAACAAAAATTAGTTTCTTGTTCTGCTGTTATATCTATATCATTCTTCAACAGTTTTCATCAGAGCAGTGAAGTATTGCCTGGAGAACAGTCAGGGTGGTGAGTGCTTTCTGTAATACAAAAGGGAAATAAAAGCGTTCTTACCTCAAGAATAAAAAACAGGAAACAAAAGTAAACAGTCGGGCAGCTTCAATCAACTGTAACAGATTCAATCAACAAAACACCCATTTTTCGACACATCAAATGTTCAGAGTCAAAGGATTTCAGAATACATTGTGATATCATAATAGGCCCTTCCGTCTATTTTAATTATTTACATCATTCCATTCCTCTCACCACTTCTCTTATCATTCGCCCTTCCTCCCATCATCTAAAACATTCATGTACAAACATATACGGTTGTCAGAATTTTAGCATTAAAACATCATAATTCATTGAAATATCACACCTTGTATTTTGTGAATCAATATTGATTCAAAGAAAAATGGTAGAAATAATTCTCACCTGTATAGACGAAAGGGAAAAGAAGCAAAATCATTGTCCGTTTTCTTATCAACTTGAATGATTTAACTGTAATTAGAAAGAAAAAGAAAATACGCAATTTTCATTATTACGGCTCAAGCAAGAAGTTTTGATTAATATATACTACGATATCCCGACTCTAAAATCTATATTTGTTCAGATTTTCTGAAAAAGTTCTTAATTGCTAAAGATTAAATTACAAGATTATACAAAAAAGATAAGGAACTGTTTGATTTTTTTTAACTTTCAGATACAAGTTCATAACTGTAGCCATTTTAACTATCATACAATCTCTACATGAGACTAGGCAGAATTTAGGCTCTCAACTAACACTGAATTATGAGGCATAGCCGAATTAAAGGTCTTGACCATAACAGTTTATGTTAAGAATGTGTTTTGCTTGTTTTGTTTTTCAATAAACATCACTCAGTATTATCGCTCCTTGGCCTTTTTTCTAGAAGCAAAGTGTAATATCTGTTCTGATACTACACATATTCTTTTCTGTCCTTGGGCATTGAAGGAAAAATCCTTCTAGACTGGGGTAATTTTTTTTTTGTTCCAATCAAGAGTGCCCCTTATTGGTGAGCTGGATTTCCCCACACTTAAAACTGACCTTGTGCCTAACTCTGCCCTTGTGGGGAGGCAAGTAAATAGGAAAATAACTCAGTACTCGGGGTCCATTTGATAAGCAACTCTTTAAGATAGACTGACCACTTAAATTTTAAATAACATTTTCTTTGTTTGTATTCACTTGCCTCCCCACAAAGGTAACAGGTAGAAAGAAGGTCGGTTTTTAATGTTGGGGAAAATCCAGCTAAAAAAAAAAAAAAGAAGCACTCTGGATTGGAACAAAAATTTAAATTGCCTCAGTCTAGAAAGATTTTCTTCACTAACCGAGGAAGCAAAAGTGAAGTGTAGTATCAGAACAGATACTACACTTTGCTCTTACCCAAAAGGCTAAAGTACATTTTCTTTGTTTAAGTAGCATTTTTGTTAGTATGTCACACTAAAGTTTGAAATAACATTTTTGGCAGTCTGTCACGCTTAAGTACAGAAATGGATTTTTGGTGGTCTGTCACACTAAAATTTGAAATAGCATTTCTGGTGGTCTGCCTCTCTAAATTGAAAAAAAACATTGTTGTCAGTCTGTCATACTAAAGTTTGAAATAGCATTTCTGGTGGTCTGCCTCTCTAAATTGAAAAAAAACATTGTTGTCAGTCTGTCATACTAAAGTTTGAAATGGCATTTTTGGCGGTCTGTCATCCTAAAGTTTACTTTTCAAGTAATGCCACATGTTGAATACTCATGATAAAGTGAAGAAAACTTGAACTCACAGAATGTTTCTTTTAGACTTGGTGGCGTTATTGTTTCTCTAAATAAAATTAAAAGGAAAAAGAAAAATGTTTAAAGACTTTGTGTTGGTTCAAATAAATTCTTATAAAAACACAAAATGTCTTCCGCGAGTTAAATATTTAAGCATGCCATGAAACAAAGATGTGAGGTACCAATGGCAAAAAAAAACGAAGAAAAAAAAAAAAAAACAATGTTAAAATTATTGTGTTTTCCCAACTTGTGGGCCATGCCAACTAGCATCAGAGCTAAAAGAGAAAAAAAGAACAAAATGTTTGTACAGATCACATGCTGGTGATAAGTAGTGTTACAAAATTAGATGTGATTGTGTAAAAATAATGTTAAAAAATAGAAAAAATAACATAGATTTATCAAGAAAAATAAATTTTTAATTTCCAATGGAAATTTCCTACTCTTTATCTATTTTAAAGTGGAAACTTCCTCTTTCTACATAACCACATTTCCCATCTACATATTACTACACAACTACTTTGTAGCACATGTAAAAAGTTAAAAGCAGCTCTCTTAGTAGATTTTAATTTAATCAGTATATCTACTGCATGTTAAATTCCTATGGTTATCCATAAGTAGGGCCAAAATTAGAAAAAAACTCATTGAATGAAATGATACATAAAGAATCACTCCACAAACCAAGAGTACTGATGTTGGCTGATGCTATCTGGTTTAGGTAGGTTATTCGGTAAACCTAGGAGAATGTCGGTCACTGGGTATAGTTTGCATAACTGTAATCCAGCGATGGACTTCCAGATGGACATCCCCTCTTCGTGTTACTATTGACTAAATATAATTCAACTGCTGACTTCCCAAAGATCGACAGAAGAAAGAGGTTGAATTTTTATGAAAATAATTTTTGTTCACAAGTCCTGGATATTCATCCAAAGCCGTCTTAGCAAATGATAGCTGTTTGGCACTCTTTTTGAAATACAATTGCAGTTTTCAAAAAAATACCAAACGAGTTGGATTGTAAAACTAATTGTCTCATAATAAATAAATCATTGACAAAGACTCAAAACAATTCAAAAACAAAAAGTCACAGGATAATTGAAACGCGGTTGTTTGGCAATTTGTAAAATGCAATTTTGTGGAGTTTTTTTCTATGAGGTCAGTCAATGTACAATATACAATGAGAATCTGGTAAACAAATAGCTTTTCAAAGTGGATCGAATAAATTATCATAAATTTGATAAACAAAATGATATTGACAAAAAAGAAAGTATTTCTTTATGAATAGTGTAACAAGGCAACCATTACAATCATACTGAATGATATAGATATTCACTGATCATTCATTCAGATAAATATATCAACATTTCTATCTTTCACTAATAGATGTGAAGTGAAATAGAACATCCTGAAGGAATACAGATTTTCTGCTTATCTCATTGGAAGATCGTATCATATTTTGACTGTGATATGTAGCAAAATTAAAAGATTACCCCGGATTATATTTTCCTGACTTACATTGCAAAAACAACTTCCACTCATTTGTATATTTGAATATTCCATTTGTATAATAGAAAATTCTAGATGATCTCTGAGTGATTCCTGAATGATTGAACCAAATTCTAGTAAAGGTGATCCCTAATAATCAAATTCCATCAAAGAAAATTCCCAATAATCAAATTCTAGCAAAGATGATCCCTAATAATTAAATTCTAGCAAAGATGATCCCTAATAATCAAATTCCAGCAAACAAAATCCACAGAATAAACTTGAACAAAGATGATCTAAAGAAATTCATTCTCTTTGAAAAATACTTACAAATCTTCCACTAATTCTGGGTCCCTTGAAACAGGTGCCTTTGTGCGTAACAAAAACAAGCAAAGGAGACCCAGCGCACAGGCGCCTCCCAAGCCAATGAAGAGGTGCGTTCTTTTTGCAGCTGTGATATTGGTATCCCCTCGTAACGTCATGTAAGAATAAAGGTTTCCCCAAAGCAAACTGGGAAATAAAACATGGCAATTATTTTTTTTATTTATAGGTGAGAAATAAAATATTTAAATTAAAATTAGACATTCAAATTTGAAATTTTACTTGTTTATATAACTTAAATATCGTACACAAAATTGTTGTTAATGTTGAATTCTTGGACCATACATAAATGAATATGTCATAAATTTATTTACCTCAAATCTATTATATATATATATATATATAATTTGTGAGTTCTTTTCAAAAATATATATTTAAGTATATACTCCTTATAATATCCGAAAATGTTACAAATTGCAAGCTCAATGATGTTGTATTACAAGCTTTAGAGCACATATACTTTATAGTTGCATTCCAATGACCATGGGAAAAATCAATCTAAAACCATAATTTTCATTTATTCTTACAATCTCTTTATTTTCATAATTCAGTGAATACCTGTATTTCTTCTTCGTCTCACAAACAAAAAACTTTTTAATTTAATTTTTCCAAATTTAATACGTCTTCTATATCTTATGTATTTCGGCATGCCGTTATTTTCTGTAAAAACTTCTTAAACTTTTCCCATCTTCCTTTCTCCTGTCTTTGGAATAATGTTTTCGTATTACCATTAAATGAACTATTGCTCTGATGATCAGCAATGTAAACTAAAGACTATATATTTGCTGTGAAACGTACGTAAGATACTAAGTGTTCAGAGACATCATCATAATCAGAAGATTGGCTCTTTTCTAGATTAGTGGCCCCCTCTTTTATAATTTGAGTAGTGATGAACGTAGTTGAGTCCCTTCTCCAACATAAGCATTGCTATGTTGAATATGTTGGATTATCATGAATAACACAAGGTCAAAATATAAAGGAAAAAGACAATGATAAAGAAATAGTAATAATGAAGAAATGGTTACATTTACATACATTTATTCAAACATAAGAGAAGCATTGTATACATCTTATAGAAAACGGTAGGTGAAAACAACAGACATAATTAGTAAATGTAATTCTACATAAATGACCCAAACACAATCAAAATAAACATGTATTGCCAGGGCTAAAAAAATTATAGAGAATGTATGGGCTATGTAAAATGAATACGACTTACTGAGAACGCTTCTGATAACGAATTCTGCAAGCAGTACAAAAAGGGGCCATGCTGAAATGGCTAGCTGTCTGGGAGTCCCGTCGAAACTGCAACCAAAATTGAGATCTAACCACACAACATAAGCAGTGTGAAAACCACATAAAAATGTGAAGCTAGGTGGAAACATGTTCACCGAGCTCAAGCCCACAGCGAATAATGATGCTAAGTTGAACCTCGCACATGTGTAGTGTGAGTTTTCTTTTTTGTACTTCATAATTGAAGGGTTTATTCTCTTTTTGTTCAGTATAAATAAGGGGAGATAATTTGAACATGGTTCAAGGGAAATAATTCACAATATAATGAACCGACAACAGTAACTTCAGCAAACAATAACCGATACTAGATATCTAAAAGGCATTGAATGCAGAACCAGGACAATCTACACTCGATGCTATAAAAATAAATGGTTCAGTTATGAACTATGACAAAAGCAAGGATGGATTTAGGCTTCAGAGCAGGAGCTGGATTTTTCTCCACATCAAAAAACGACCTTGTGTCTAACTCTTCCCCTGTGGGGAGACAAGTGAATAAGAACAAGCACACGTGGAGGAAATTAATTTTCGAGTTTGGGTAATGGCGGAGCAGATTGAAATACAAAGTAAATTGTGCAATGAAAGAAATAGGCGAATCTTTCTCTTTGATAACCAGGATGACAAAAATTGCTGGCAACAGACATGGGCACCGCAGTATTTAATCTTTTGCAGCCGTCTAAAATCCATCCCTGGAGAATGATGTAGAGAAAAGTATTGAGAGAACAGTTGCAATCGCACACCCCTTGGACCACAAATGGAATGTGCTCAACTAAGTTTCTCCTTGTAAAACTTTTACAGCAAGAACACGTCTATCTACCATCACTGCAAAGAACTTTCCTTTCTCCCTCCGTGTGCCTAACATCAAACCGAATTTCGATGAACAGAGTTTTTTCCAAGAAATTCCAATCTGTGCAACACATTGCCACAAGATTTCTTCCCTGAGGGATACAACATGGTCACTTTCAAGTCTAATATCAATAAACACTTGTCATAAACCGTCGTAAGTCATCAAATTTTATTCATTATTTTCAATCCTCTCATAATATTCATCATCATTCAACTATCAGTCTGTCTAGCTCATTAACCCTTATTCTCGAGTGTCCTTTAACCTTGATAAGTGGTTACTCATTAGTAAATTAAAAAAAAAAACGGACAATATATGATAAGACTTTTTAAAGAATCTGTGGCATCTGGTGTATGTTTTACCTGAACTGTAAAAGAGCCCAAAAGATTCCGCTGTTTCTTGCCATTGTTTGAGAGTTGGAATTCTGGGTAAGAAATGTCCCTTGACCTGTCCAAATTACTGAAAAAATAAAAAGGAAATGGAAATTCTTATTTTTAAAGATCTGGTATGGTTAACAACTGACCGACAGTTTGGGTGTGCTCATAAGAATACTGCTTGGTCTAAAGTAAGAGGAACTAGCTGCCCCTACCTGACGTTGCCCAGGAGTCTTTACTTTCATTTTTGTTTTTTGCATTTTTTTATAAAACTATACCGTTTGTTTTTTTTTAATATTTTTTTTAATGGGATTTTTAAAGTAAAATTTACTCATTACGATATTGTTTGCTCATTAAATTTTTCATTGACACAAATTGTTATAAAACTATAATTATTTGTTGTTAAGATAATAAAATTATTGGATGTACATTGCTCCTACAACTTTTAATCATCGTTGGATCAATACATGTGTTTTAAATATGATTGGTTTGTAGATTAAGATGCAGTTTTGTGTTATATCCAGAATGGATATTGGGCGGCCTTGAGTCGAGGACATAACCAAGGAAGTCAAGTTTGCCATGTGTGATAACAGAAAAACAGAAGTAGGAAACACATGAGTCATGTGACATCATCGAGAAAGTCGAGCGACGTTTCAGGGTCAGTTCTTGTTTGGAAACGAGTAGAGAAGACATGTATTAAAGATACAGATCATAATTTGTCTCCATCTCTCTCTCTTTCTTTCCCCAGTGATGTGAATGACGGATAAAGAACAAGATATCTGTATCATAATCGTTTGTATTAGTTAAATGCAATTAACAATGATGCAGCCGGACAAATGACACTACAAGAATCTATCATAAGATCCACTCAGAATAGATTCCAAGTAAGTTTTCAGAGGTGTTTAGTTTCATCCTGTGTTCTCTTCGCCAAATGAGATCACCATTGCCATATATGACTTTTATATTTACTGGTGAGGGGTCCTTCTTTATTTTAGATCTATTTCTCTTTTTTCAAAAGAGGTAATTTGCAGAAGGTTTCAAAGTCAAAATACAGTTATAAAAAGAAATGTAATTTGATGAGACGGATGGACAGATAATTTAAAATCAATCACAGACAAAAACTTTAATAAACGAAATGATATTCACAAAAAATAAAATGTATTGAAATTAAAACAAAGAAACAATGACATAAGTATAGTGCAAACTATATATTTAAAAAAAAAAAACAGACAGAAAAATAGAGAGACAGGCGGAGACCCAACACGGCATACATGTGACACAATGATTCAGGTATTGAGACAGTTGACGCTAGCGTTAACAGTTGCCCATAAATTCTGAATTACGTATCAAAGAAATATTTGTCATTGCAGTATAAATAAATGAAACATAGAAAATAATCCTTTTCTCTAAAAACAAAAACAAAAAAGATGTGTCTTTTCTTCAGTATAATATTCTGGTGTATCATACAACGATTAACAGCTAAGATTGCCAAGTCATCAGCAAAATGAAAAGATATGTAATCAATTCAGATAAAGGGAGGTTACTATTCAACAAGCAGATGATAGAACGGATTTCAAAATCCTGGTTATCTTCCCATCATCGTTTTTATATTTGAGAATCATCATAATCCCTCACTATCATGCTATAGAAAGGATGCTATTTTGTTTAAGTTAAGCAAAACCAAATGTTATTAAATATTTTTCAACAGCAATAAAACCAAACATTTAAAACTAATAATAAAAGAAATATGTAACAATTTTTAGTAAATAAATAATTTTACAAAAAGAAAATTTATTTTTTCAATAATTTAAATCATTTAAGTTAATTTACTGCAGGATCACTATGAGAGTTACTGAACTAATGAAATGTAAAACAATATTATCAGTGCTTAAGTCAAAACGAATTTCAGTAGATTTAAAACAATTACTATTTGATTAGAAGGTCTTACCTCGAAATATATTATGAAACACATTAGATCACTGTGTAGAATTTGAGACTAAATCAAGTAAGATCTACTAAAAAAATCACTTCGATTTTCCTCCTTCTCAACTCCAGCATATTTCAATTTCTTACATTGTGATAGTGTTCTATGACTCCTCGACATTACACACAATGCTTCAAGCAAACTACATCACCTGATACTTCTTTTTTTCATTTCAATAGCAGAAAGCCTATATTTAGCAAAAGAATCAACAACTGAAAAAATAAATCGTCCATATACAGCCCTTTTTATGTAACCTTACTTCCTCTACACTGCTTTCAAAATCTGTAATCAGGGTTCTGTTCAAGTTAAATTTTAATAGTAAACTGAAAAATAAAAAATAAAATAAGTGTAAAATTATTAAAATAATTGAAAATTAGTAGCCTTTTCAATGCAAGATCTTTTGTATTTTTACTTTAATCTTAAATATTTTGGAATAAAATATTTCTTCAGAGATGACCAGAATTATGTCATGATTTAAAAAAAAAAAAATTATTTGTTGATGTTGTCCATGTGATGGTATCAAATTCTTGGTGTGTGAATGTGAAGCATGTTTTTTGTTTTTTTTCTGAAGAAAATTAATTTACAGCGGGTTTAACGAGAGATAGAAAAAATCATTTGAAAATGATCCCCATTAACCCAAAAAGGACCAATTCTAAAAACAGGAATGTGAGTAGCCAATGGTAAAGAAAGCTGAAATTGAGATGAATTGCTCAATCTGCCCCCCTCCCTCCCGTGTGTGTTTTTCTTAAACAACTCTAAGCAGTTTCAACTAAGAAAGTCAAGACATTGAATGCGGATGTGGAGGGAAGGAGACAGGAGGTCATTATTTGATGAAACAAAAATCATCTAACACCCCTACACTCTTAACAAATCGTTTTGAAGTCTTAGTCTTAATGGCAAAATTTACATTTTCAGTTTTCGGAGAGAACTGTCATAAGAGAGAAAAGGAAGACAAGATAAGACATACAGAGGAAGATAAAGTGAGAAAATACAGGAATAGAGAGAAATAAATAAAATCCAGCCAAATAGCAACGAAAAAATAAGGAGGTAAGGCGTTAGTGATTTAGCAGAAATTAGCATTTTTTATTCAAAAAAGCGAATTTCGAACAAAAAGCAGAGAACTCAGTGATTTAAGCGGAAATCTGCTTTTTCTAGATAAAAAAGTGGAATTCCGCTAAAGAGCAAAGAATTCATATCACTGTAAAAAGTTATTTCCAAAAATCATTTGAAAATGATCCAGATTACCGAAAAATAAAAAGAAGCAATTTTATAAATTTATTCAAAAGAAAGACAAGAAAAATCTTACTTGCTGCACCAAATCCAAGAATACAGGATGCAAGGTAAAGAAGCCACTCCATTGGTTTCAGGAATTGCAAAATGAACAAACTATAAAACAAACAAAAGAAAAGTTTAGTGGAACAACATTTTTTAATTGCCTTAATGAAGTTAACAATATTTATTTTATAAAATAAAATTAATTAAATATTAATTGTTTTTAATTTTTTTAAATATATATTATTTTTATATCTCATTACAAAAATATTTTTATTGAATAAAAAAATTTGTAATAATTTATTTTAATCAAAAATATAAATATATGCATATTTTTTAATTTCATTTTGAAAAAATATTTAAATATTAATTTTTTAAATTCAAAAATATATATATGTATATTTTCATTTTTCAATTGAATATAATTCACTTCTATTTAAAAAATATAAATATACAAATACTACGTATACATATGTTTACTTTCTATTTTCATGCTGTAATGTATATATATATAATAAATATTTGTTATTGTTTATTATCTATGTACGTATACGTTTCGTCCTTAATAATCAGGACTCATCAGCATAGAGATATGACTATTCACTATCGGTCATGCGATTCGAAACCCTGGATCACGAGTATTTTGCAACTCAAATCTGATGCCTTAACCACTCGGCCAATTTTGAACAGCGAATAAACGGTGATAATTTTAACACTTTATACGGCAGCTTGACGTCTACAGCGTTCGACTTTTTTTTTTAATGAATGGAACAATGCATTTAAAGCTAGCGACGTCATGCTGTGTTAATACTACACTTACAGTGATCTACTAGACTGGTGTTTCTAGGAGCTACAAATAATAAATATTTGTTATTATTATTTTACATCTATGTACGTATACATTTCGTCCTTAATAATCGGGACTCATCAGCATAGAGATATAACTATTCACTACCGGTCATGCGATACGAAACCCCTCGATATAATAAAATAAAGTCGTTTTCCCCTACACATTCAGACATTCTAGGAAAATAACCAACCAATTTATATGCTAATCTGTTCCGGACTCCAATTAACTTAAGCACTCACTCATGAGTGTTTCCAGAGATTCTGCATTCAATTCATCCTAATTCTATATTTAATATATTTTACCTATCCTCTCGGACTCTCTCAAACTAAGCTTTCAACGAGAAGGTAGGATCAACTTTCACTCGCTACTATTTATCTACTACTAAAACCACCACCACTTTACACCGGGACTTATTCTTCAAAGAATACTTTTCTATGCTACATCGGCCATTATTTGTTTCCTATATTCATTCCTACTGTCTTTCAACCATTATACCTTTACTAACTAAATACGAGCCGCTTCCCCAAAACCTATGCTTTTTACTTTTACTGATTTAGAAAGTAATTGAGAGCATTCCTCAAAGAGCTAGGATTCAAGATCACCATTGATACCAAACTCACTAGTGTGGACTTTTTAGACACTACCCTTGACCTAATTAATAACTCCACTAGACCATACCATAAACCCACCAAACAGCTCAGGTATGTCAACACCCAATCCTTCACCCCCTAGTCTTTAAGAACCTTATACCCAACATAAGCAAGACAATCTCCCACCTTTCATCCAGCCCCAAGATTTTCCAACAAGCCCTCTGCGAAAGCAGCTATAGAGAAACAATCTCTTACAGACCCACTCAATCTACCCGACAACACAATAGGAAAAGAAACATTATCTGGTTCACTTCCCCTTATTCCATCAGTGTCACATATAACATAGGTAAACAATTCCTCAAATTAATAGATAAACACTTTCCACCATCTAATAGACTTCATAAACTTTTTAATAGAAATACGGTCAAAACAAGTTATTCTTGCTATTCTTCTATAGGATTCCTACTAGCCCCAAAATCCACAACTCCAATCAATCTCCCCACCCCCACTGCTCATGTAGGAGAGGGGAAGTTTGCCCCCTAGGAGGGGGTTGCACAATCAAATACATAGTGTATGAAGCCAAAGTCATATGCAGTCTAAGATCCAAGAAGGAAGAAATTTACATTGGAATAGCTCAAGGAACTTTCAAACAAAGGCTCTATGTCCACAATAACATTTTCAAATATCCGGGGAAAAAACACCTCTCTATAAACCACTTCATGGGCATTCAAGGAGTCCAGAACTTCTACGAAATTAAATGGAGGATCATCGATAAACAAAAGTCTTTTAGCCCTACCTCCAAGAATTATCTACTATGCACCACAGAAAAATTCAGGATCCTACAGACAATTAATAACACTTCCATAAACTGTACGAACATCGAAACTGAGGTCTTCAAACTATGCCCACACTGAAGAAAATTTCTACTAGCCAATTGGACTAATAACGAAAACAGATAACTCACTATAAGTCTAAAAACCACATCATCTGAAAAATACAAGACCTATCCATCTGCCAAAAGATCTTTCCAATTATTATCAAAATTATTTTTATATACAATATATAACAATCCCTTTCCTTTCCTCCCTGATATATCAACATATCACCTCCACATCTCCCCTACCAACCGAAATATAATCTACACTCGCATCCTCATAATCCCTACCTATCACATATAACACAAATTAATAGATACCCAATTTTTTTTTTAAATATATTAAAAAATCTTACTAGTAAAATACCTAAAAAGAAAAGATACATATGACCAAGATTTAAACCTAACAGATTCACACAGACCCTCTGATAGGCTCATAAACGTTATCAAGTAAAAATTATCAGAATTAATTAAATACAAGGATGCCACATGACCCCATACAGGTACCACCACATATATTACAGTGATAGCAAGCCTATATGGACCCATCCACTTAATTTGATACCCCTTAGGAAACCTTTTTTCATTGATAAGGATACCCCCCTCCATTAATCTATACAGCATCCATTATCAACAATTAAGTTATTTTTAAATAATACTTAGTTACAGTTAGAACCCATGCAACCATACAGTCTGTAATAAAAACTGGACGCCGAATATAACTTAAGGATAAGCTTTATTTAACCATTTGTTGCTTACTGAGACAAATAGTGTTTTAAACATTCACTCTTAATATACACGAATGTAGAACATTCCATTATTACTTCAAGGGGGAGACGGGCATCAATTATCTTTGTTACTACATTCTCCCCCATCTACCTTCTTATTCGTAGGGAACAAAATCATCCCATCGACCTGGCCTCCTGCGGGTTCTTTGAGGGCGTCTTGGTTGTTCGTGCCCGACATCCATTTCTAATCTAGGCTCCTCGGAACCTGACGACGTTTCGGGACTGTCTTGTGTGGCTGGTTTAGGGCTAAAATATCTTGCTCCAAATCGCTCTCGTTTTCTACGGCGCTTCCGTCACTTGGTGTCTGAAGATTGAGTATCTGTCTCAGATATTGGGTGAAACCGCTTTCGTGGTACCCATCTGTCGTCCGAACTAGAGTCAGAGACGACTCTATTAGTATATTCAGATTCGTTTTGTTGGGACTCTGAACTTGACGTATCTGGCATACGATCACCTAAGTGGGTCGGACTTGTTCCACGAACCGGAGCTGTATATCCATCTGAAGCAGTTCTACGTTCATATACATTTCCTGCTGGGGCTAGATCCCTTAAGGAGACAGTAGATTGCCTTCCTTCTGAATTTCTGACCAGTGCATACTGAGGGTTCGCTTCGATTAATTCTACCTCGCTTACCAATGGGTCATGTTTACTATGACGAACATGGCGTTTTAATAAAACTGTGCCAGGTTGTGCAAGCCACGAGGGAAGTGATGTGCCTGCTGAGCTTCGTCGTGGGAACGAGAAGAATCTCTCATGTGGGGTAGCGTTTGTCGCTGTACATAATAGAGTCCTAATAGCGTATAAGGCCATGGGGATGAGACTTTCCCAATCGGAGATCGGACTATTGCGATTTGCTGCCGCCAACTGTACTGTCTTCCATATTATACCATTGTATCTTTCGCACTGTCCGTTTCCTTGAGAATTGTGAGGAGTTGTTCTACTTACAGCTACTCTTCGTTCATGCAGAAACTGCTTGAGTTCGTCCGACATAAAAGCAGACCCACGATCTGAATGTATATATGCAGGCACTCCAAAAACGGCAAAAATGGAGCAGAGGCCTTGAATTACTGTTGCAGCCGTTACGTCTGGGCAGGGGATGACCAACGGAAATCTTGAGTACTCGTCTTATTATTGTGAGCATGTATTTATTTTTAGTTTTAGAGGGTAAAGGGCCCTTAAAATCCAGGTTAAGTCTTTCAAAAGGCTGTGTGGCCTTAATGAGTGTTGCTGGAGGAGGTTTATAGAACCTGGGCTTATTTTCTGCGCATATCCGACAAGAGTTCGTAATTCTTTTTACGTCTTCAACAGAATATGGCAAGTTTCTGCTCCTGACTACGTAAATCATTCTTGTGATACCTGGGTGACACAATTCCCTGTGTATATACTGAAGATCATCTGAGCCAGTTACCAGGCCACATACCCTTGAAAGCGCGTCGACCGCGGCATTCTCCTTACCAGGGCGGTAAGTGACGTCAAAGGAGTAGCAAAAAAGCTCCATTCTCCATCTCGCTATTTTCTCGTTTTTTATTTTACTCGTTGTTTTTGGGTTAAACATAAACGAGACCGACTTTTGGTCAGTGATTAATTCAAAATGTCGGCCGATTAAGTAATGCCTCCATTTTCGTAATGCCTCAACTATGGCGTACGCTTCTTTTTCTATTGCCGAGTGTCGTCGCTCGGATCTCGAAAGTGTTCTTGAAAAAAAAGCTACAGGACGACCGGATTGTCTCAGTGAGGCAGCTATCGCACAGTCGGAGGCATCCGTCTCAACTAATAGAGGGATAAAAGGATCCACAGCAGAAATGGCAGACTGAGCAATGTTCCTTTTCATGTTTTGAAATGCTCTGATGGCGGAACAGGACAACGGAAAAGTAGATACTTGCGTCAATGGGTGTATTTTTTCTGAAAAAGACGCAACCCATTGGGAGTAATGAGCAAACATACCGAGGGCTCGTCGTAAAGAGGGCATGTTTCCAGGGATTGGTAATTCCATTAGCGGTTTCAGTCGCTCGGGATCCGGCGTCATGGTGCCATTTTTGACAATGTATCCCAATAATTTGATGCTTTTCAAGTTGTAGGAACATTTTTCACTGTTCAAAGTCAGATTATATTTCTTGACGGCAGCCATGAATCGTTTAAGGTTGTGGTCATGTTCAGCTTGGTTATGTCCGCATGCTGTGACATTGTCTATATATGCAACAGTACCCTTCAATTTTTCATTGGAGATTATCTCATCTATTACCCTCTGGAAGCTAGCCACACCATTTTTTATCCCAAAAGGAATTCGGCAGAACTGATATAGGCGACCGCAGGCCTCGAATGCCGTGTAGGGCTTATCCTCTGGCTTGATAGGTACCTGATGTTAGGCACTTCTGAGATCCAAAGTACTGAAAGTGTGATATTTTGCAATATTAGAAATCATTTCGTCAATACGAGGCAGTGGATAGGCATCGAGTAATGTGTATCTGTTGATGGTCTGGGAATAGTCAATGACCATCCTTTTCTTGTGATTTTCAGTGGCTGTTACGAGGACCTGGGCTCGCCATGGAGATTCACTTGGCTCTATAATTCCTTCCTTAAGTAGTTTTGTTACTTCTGCTGCTATGAACTGTTTGTCCGTTTCTGAATAGCGTCTTGATTTTATTGCTACTGGTTTGCAGTCAGGAGTTAAGTTTGTAAAAAGTGACGGGTGCCGCACTTTGACAGCTGCTAGTCCACATACGCTTAGGACCGGCTTGGGGCCACCAAAAGGAATTTCAACGCATGAATGTTGTTTTAGAAAATTGTGACCCAAAATCACTTCGCAGCAGAGGTTTTTCATTACTGATAATTAGATCCCTTGATAGGAGTTTCCTTTTAGTTTCATGTTAACCATGCAATATCCAATTACATGGGACGATAAAGATGAATTTGCCATTGATATTTGGTTGGAACAAAGAAATATTTCCCATTTATTCGCTTTTACAATACTGGCATTAATAAAACTTTCGGAACTGCTTGTATCAATAAGCGCATGAATAGTCAATCCATTGATTTTTACCCTCATGATTGTTTTTGAGAGGCAGCCGGGGAATGCAGCTGATATTGTAATTGGTGCTACAGTAGCAAGAGTAGCCGAACGTTTTTTTTGAGAAGCTGACCGGCAAACTTTCGAAAAATGTCCCTGCTTATCACACTTGTGGCATCTAACATCTCGAGCCGGGCAGGACGAACAGGCATGTATACGAAGGCCACAAAAGTAGCATGTGGATCCAGCTGAGGCGGCAGTGATAAGTTGTTCGTGATCGTTAGAAAGGGGGGTGGCAGCATCTTGAACAATGGAAGAATTTTGAACATGCAGAGGAGGGGCTACGATAGCAGCTCCCAAAATATCGGGTTGTAAATAGAAGACAGACTGCTTCTGTGCCATGTCCAACGTTAGAGCTTGTTCATAAGCTGTTGGTAAGTCTAGGTCTTTATTCTCTAGTAGTCTTTGTCTTATTTGGTTGGACTGTATTCCATTAATAAATGCGTCCCTGATAAAAACATCTCTCGCTTGGTTCGCAGTTAAGGCTGTAAATTCACACTCGCGACTTAACGTCTTTAGAATCTGAAGGTATTGTTCAAGGCTTTCTTCTGGTTGTTGACGCCGGGTAGCAAGTAAATGTCTAGCAAAAATAGTATTTTTTTTTTGACAAACATGGCTTCTAAAATGTCCACCGCAGTTTCATAATTTTCACATTCAGATAAATTTCTATAAATAGCAGTAGAGACATGATGTAAAAGAAGGGTATATTTCTCAGTACCTGTTAAAGCTGCGTTTGAAGATAACTGTAGAGCTGTAAGAAATCCTTCGAACATTTTTCTCCAATGCCGCCATTTGTCAGTAGATTCCGAGTCGGCCGTATCAAGGTCTAGACGATCGGGTTTCAAGTAACGTTCCATAACGAATGGTTAAATAAATTGTAATAAAAACTGGACGCCGAATATAACTTAAGGATAAGCTTTATTTATCCATTTGTTGCTTACTGAGACAAATAGTGTTTTAAACATTCACTCTTAATATACACGAATGTAGAACATTCCATTATTACTTCAAGGGGGAGACGGGCATCAATTATCTTTGCTACTACACAGTCCACCCTTATTAACTCAGTACTTTCCCTAAAAGGGACGTTTCAGCAAATTCACCGGAAGATATTGCTGGTGATCTTTGAACTGCATCCTTCAATTTATTTTCATTTTCGTCATGTGCGCAAGAATGAGTCGCCAAAATTACTACACAATACATTGATTTAATTACAAATTTCCAAATTAATACATAATAACGTTGACTTTACCTCGGCCCAGTTGACCATCAAAGGATAAATATTTTTTTTAATTCTGAGATATTATTCATCCGAGGCCACACTGTTCAAGAAAATATAAACTTTATAGGTATTTGCTATGTATTTGTTATGTATTTTTCAAGTTTTAACTGGACATACGAACATACATTCAAACACACACACAGACGTTTGCCCTTTATATGATAGAAGACAGAAAAAAAGACTTAATGAATATCAAAAAAGAATTTATTTTTTTTGTAATTCAGAAAGATTAGGACTTTGTTTTATTTTCATGACAAATGTTAAAGTTATCATCATCAGCATAATTATCATCACTACCAACATGTTGACTCCTTGGCCTTTTGGCTAGGAGCAAAATGTAGTATCTTTTCTGACGCTGCACTTAATTTTTCTGTGCTTGGCCAGTGAAAGAGAAATCAGAAGAGTCAGGATTATATTATATTAAAATATTTTGAAAAATTGGGAACTCATATTTATAAAAATCGATGTTTTGTAAATTATGAAAGCATTTAAAATAATGATTTTAAATGCTTTCATAATTTACAAAATATCGATTTTTATAAATAAGAGTTCCCAATTTTTCAAAATATTTTAATATATTATAACCCTGACGCTTACCAATCGTAAAAAACGACATTGACCGCGATTTAATAATTTGTGATTTTAAATAAAATTTTGATCTGTTATTGGTAACTAACGTTTATTGGAATTCTTTTGACATGGACGAATGTATGGAAGGCCATAACGCCCTGTTTACACTGTTCACATCTTAAAGAGAAAAGAGTTGCTTCTGCAAACAAAAACACATGTTACTGTTACTTGTCTTGTTTTTTTGTGTTTTGCTTACATTCTTTATGCTAAAAATAAACTCTGTTTTTGTACAACACCAGTATTATATTATTTCTATCAATTTTTTTTTTCAAATTTAAATGTTTATTCATTCAAAAAAATTTTTTGAATTTTAATTTGATCCGGCGAAAATCCGACCAATGAACCTAAACTTATTTTCATTTTGACATGTTTTCCATTTATTTTTGATTGACAAATATTTTAAAGTATTGTTAATCATTAATAAACTTTCTCAATGTTCATTTTTGGTTTGATTTTTATTATAGATAAAATTTAAGTCAAAACAAAATAATAGCAAAAAATGTTACTTCCATTAGTCATTTTAAACAAGGCATTTATATTTAATTTCATGAAATTCAAAACTTTTTCTTTCTTAAAAGTGTTCAGTTGTATTATTATTATTATTATTATTATTATTATTATTATTATTATAAGTGTAGTATAGAATTATCAATAATACAATTATTTATTTTGTGTGAAAAATTTTTTTGCAAGCAAAATTACTAAAATTTACTTTTAGCGTCAGAAATTATTTTCAAGAAAATTAAGTTAGTTAGAAATTATGGCAGTATTATTTTTTTTATGGCAGTCGCCCCAGACAAGGCATGAAGCCACTTGATGTTAGGAGCTAAAAAATACTATTTCAAGGTCAAAAACTAACCAACGATAAGTGCTAGATGACCCAGAAAACAGCAATTCTTCCCGCTTTGTCAGAAACATCGCTCATGGAATGTGAGGACTAAAGGACCAAATAAGGGAAGCGAGAGTTATGAGGCTACCGAAAGCAAACCTAAGGTCCACTTTCTACTCTCTTCAAAATGTACAAAATTACAGTCATTTTTAGACGGGTCTAATTGAAGAACTAGAACTAATTAGCTACTAAGAGAACTTTTTTTAATCATAACAAGCAAGAAATTTTTTTTTTCTCCTTTGGCCATCCATAGAAATTTAAAACATCACATCATAATGCTCATTTGGGTGTATAAATAGATCCCTGCTGAAAAAAAAGAAGGATTTTCTTTACTCATTTCTCAAGATAAAGATGAGCATTTTTTGCTAGTTCAATAATTTAATCTTTTAAAAAATATTGGTCTATGAATATAACTTTACTTTAGGGAGATTTAAAAACTCAATAAATGAAAACAATTAAACTCAGATGTACGCGTTGTTTTAGGAAACACATAAAGTGGTGACGTATTAGGATTCTATGGTTCGCTTTGGAGGATTCTATGGCTCGCTTTGGAGGATTCTATGACTCGCTTTGGAGGTCTCTAACGTGCATATACATATATATATATATATTAAATTTAATTCTAAGTTACATTGGAACAACTGAATTCATTAATTTATTTTTGATTTCGCTTGTTTATTGGTAGGAGGGGGAGGAGGAGGAGGAGGAGGAGGGGGTAGTCTGAGGTTTTGCTGCAAACCTTTGTCTAATACTGTCATTCTTGTTATTTGCTTATTTTTATGGAAAGTAGGTCAAGGACATAAATGAAATGTGTCTTAAGAAACCCTCAGTTACCTCTCCTTTCTATTCTCTAACCAAACACCCAGCCACCCTTACCACATCTTTAAAAATGGTTCCTTTATGAATACTCCCCTCCCTTTCCCTCCCCCTTGCAGTTTCGGGTGGAGAAAAGGTGTTAGGACAAGGAATGTTGCACATTGACTACAAATATAGCATTAAATGAAAAAGGAAAACAAATGATTAAACAGCTGAAGAAAAGAAAAGTTAAAACGTCTGGCAAGAATTCTAAATTATTCTGTAAGAAAAGTCTATGTAACTGGAGAGTTTCTTACAATTTATTCAAGACTAGCAAGATTACCAGGCGTTGCTCGGTTTTATATTAAAAAAAAAATGACTGACACAATTAGCATTGGAAAGCTTAGTGGGGGGAGGGGGCATTGTTAATGTTTATCCTCTTATGAAACACCCGACATTCAAAGGGCTCTTCATACTAGAATTTACTACAATTCTACCAAATACTTTTAGAGGCTATAAGTGTTTATTATTGTTAATATGCAGTAGTAATATCATTTTGATCCACCTTTTCATGAAACATCCGGGATACCAATGGTTCTCCATGCTAAAATCGGTTCAATTCAGACTCATAGGTTTAGAGGCTGTAAATGTTTATTGTTTTTAGTAAAAGGTAGGGATATCATGTCACTCAAAGGAGTTTCATACTAAATTTGGTGTCATTCTGGCAAGTAGTTCTGCAGCCTATAATTGACTGACAGACAAAAAATGATTAATTATGATATAGATAACTAGCAGAGCCACTCTGTGTTGCCCAAAATCTCTATATAAAGTTAGGTATGTGTATATATCTATATATTTGTATGTACAGGATTCACTCTTAGACTAATTAACTGATCATTGTGAATTTTTGAACATAGCTACTAGGCATAAGGGTAATGTTGGGTATATTTAATTTAGTTTCATGTACAGGGGACAAAGAGGAGGTGGGAGCCATTAATGAAAATTTAAATACCTCCAAGTTTTGTAAAACTTTCACAATAGGTACTAAAATGTTATTTAAATTATCAAGAAATATTCAAATTTCAGGGGTTGTCTTTTAGAGTATTTTAAAGGCATAATATAGGCACAACCTCCCATTTGAAAATTCAAATATTTCAGATTTGCATTAAATTTGATCCATAGTCCTTACACACTAATTATGCTAGATTCCTTAAATTTTAATTTCCTCTTAAGGCCCCCTAAGCTTAAGCCTTAAATTTTAGACATTTTCTAGAATCAAAATAATGTAATAAATTTTGATCAAAATTGGAATAAGGATTGTAGATATAAGGTTTAGTAGCATTTATATCTTGATTTTCATCTTCGTAAGGGGACATAAAAGTGGTGCAAAACTGTTCAGAGAATTGAGTTTATCCAGCCTGGGAGGGGTATTCTGCTAGTTATATGTAAAAATACTGTCAGTTATAAAAAAAAAGGATCTGTTAAAATTAGAAATCTTAGCTGAAAAAAATATAAACAATTTTCATACTTTCCATAAATAAAATTCTGCGCAGTTTAATTCATTTACTATTTATTTAAATAAATATCATTCACATGTATTCAATTAGAAATTAATTGATGCACAAATTTGGAATGATAACCTCATAAATCCATTGCTCTTTCTGCTTCTCATGGAATGACCCAATGTAAAATAGGATCCCCCCCCCTTCCAATTTTTTTTTGAAGGCACCCAGCTGTTTGTTGAACATTCTGGAAGAGTGAGTTTAAATTTGGTCTGAAGAAGCTGCAACATGCAACAAATTATTACAACTAAACTACCATGGATTGTTGAGTTTTTTTCCATACTCTCTTGTTATTAATATATATATATTAGTCAACAACAAAACAGCTGTTTAATCATTTCATGGCTCCTCAGTGTGGCTAGATGTAGCGAACGCATCAACCCTGAGATTCGAAACCAAGATACCAATCCCTATTTACTTGTCTCGCCATGGGGGAAGAGTTAGACATAAGGTCGGTGTTTAATGTGTGGAAAAATCCAGTTCCCCAGGGGTACTCTAGATTCGGAGAGAAATTTAAATTTCCTCAGTCTAGAAGGTCCTGTTCACAGAACCGATCGTACACTTTGAAATATTTATTTGCACAAAATATACATATTTACATTTGGAACAAATTAAGCACACGGCCATCAAAAGTGTGGGAAAAATGGGGATCGTTGGTCATCCTTGGTCAAAAATGATAAAAAATGCCTACCCTACTCTTATCTCGAATCATCTCAGTCACCACAATACCACATTTACTCTAAGGGCCATCCTACTTAAGATATCCCAAATTGGTTTGAAATTTTTATTTTGATCCCAGCCTAATGAGGGGAATATTAAATAATCTTCAGAGTCTTAAAAAATATATCTATCCAGCTTAAGATTTGCTATTTATAAAAATTAAAAAAAAATAAAACATCAATGAATTCTGACCCACTGACCCATTCACTTCCCAACCTTAAAGACCAAAACATTTTTTTTTAATTTTATCTCTTTATTTTTATAATATGGATAGACATTTTTCCTCTAACGTCTGAAGATCGCTAATTGGCATGAAACTGCAGCGTTCCACCATGAATTTGTAACTTTTTATATATCGCTCTGCAATTTCCGTTTCGCATCACTATCTAAGCTGACTCTTTAAGCTGACGAGTAACTTTCATTTCATTCCACAAGTTGAATATGGGAGGAGATGTCTATTTAGACGCTGTTATTGGGCATGCTCGTATTTTAAAAGGAGTGCACACCCTCTGTCAAAAATGACGATAAATAAATTATGCTTCGCCAGTGTTTGCACAAATATTCATATTCATATAAAGTAACGTCTGAATCAGTGAAGTTAAAAAAAAGAGAGAAAGAAAACTTGAAAGTTTCCAAAGAAAAAAAAAAGGAAAAAAAACGTATAAATCGGTATAGAAAGCAGAAAGAAAAAAATGAAAATAAATTTGCTTTCTAATTTTCCCTAAATACTTGAAATGGATTCAAACGGCAGTTTTTTTACTCACTAACTTTTGTGTGATGAGACTGATATATATATATATATATAATATTCATAAATAAATATTAAATTATATTTACCTACAGACAACGTCGGTTCGAGCTTATGCTCTCATCAGTGTAGGGGGGGGGGGGTGATAATTTCAGACAGTCACAAGGCTCGAACCCGGTTCACAGAGTTACCTTTGACTCTACACGCTTCCGCTCTATACTCTAGGCCATAGGAAATTATCAGGTGATACGGAGAAATTAAGTTATATTTATGCCGAATGCAGCGGGTTATAAACATTAAGACCATCTAAAGAACTCAACAAACTTACTCGGAGCCTTGCTTATATATAATAGGTCAATGTAGTTTGCTTGAAGCATTGTTTAGTGTGTATATAAAGGTAATTTATAGAAAGCAATACAATGCAGAGGTGTAACGGATAAACACGAACTGAAGCAAATTAAGACATATAACGGTAGAATAAGTTTTGAAGTTTCCACCTTTTATTAATATATTTTTGTTTAGTATATTACAATCTCTCTCTCTCTCATATATATATATATATATATATATATATATATATATATATATATATATATAACAGCTAACACCACTCTTGCTGTTATGTAAGATTTTAAGAAAAAATAAATGGTAAGTCATATTTCGTATTCGATTTATTATTTTTGTTCCTTCCAACTTACATCTTACCCGGAATTTGCATTGCCCACAGCCTTTTAAAAACATACTACTAATATATATATATATATATATATATATATATATATATATATACATTGCTCTTTATTATAGAGTGGAGGATGAAATGTTTTTTGAAAGGAAATGTTTAAGAAGTAATCTTTGAGTAAATCGTTATATATAGATGAAAAAATACAGATATCAGAAAAAAATCCTAACATTAACAGATCTATCAACAGCGAGTGTTGTTCAAAAAAAGAGATTACAGTTGTTTGGACATGTTCTCTGGCTGCCAGACTCCAGCTATGTAAAGAAGTCATGTAAAGAAGATTTAATTGAAGAAAGATCAAGAGGATGGCCACCAAAGAGATAGGTCAACCAGATAAGGGTTGATACTGGTATGCCACTCCTGACAGCTGAAAGACTACCCCAAGATCATGACAAGTGGTCAAACTTCGTTCTCAAGTAAGTGGCGAAGCTCTCTGAAGTATGCACATAAGTCATTCTTTTTAAAATGACTAGTGTGTTCACTATCAGATATAGAAATTCTGCTGAATAAATAGTCTGACTGAATATTGTATTGATGAGCGGGCGCTAGCATTCGCATGACATCTGCTATTACGAGCCAGCACATTTGGGGAGGGGTGGGGGCAACTCTGATATTACAAGAAAATAAATGTTCAACAGTAAAAGGGGTCATCATTTTTTTTTCAGTCTCACTTAACTGAGCATAAGAAATTCTCCAGTTCTTTCCATGTGTTAGAATCTTGGCATTAACTACGGGGTATCTTTCGAGCAATCTTTATACGATTTGTTGAAACAGATAGGCGGGCGTTTCCCTTTCTATTAGTTTCTTATGTACATATATACTAGCTGGCTCTACCAGCTTGCTATTGCTTCGCAAAACCAAAATCTTAAATAAACATTTCATTCATAAGTTTCCTGTAAACACAAAACAAAAACTTTCACATATATTCATATAAAGAGATAAACATTAACATTTATTCATATAAATATTAACATTTTGGTAATTTTGATACAAAATTTATTTCATCTTTTTAAATAAGACTGTAAAGAAATGGAAAGAAAAAAGAAATCAATTCGCCTGAGCGATGATGTCTGTGTGTGAGAGAGAAGAGGGAGAGAGAAAGAGAGGGAGATAATTAAAGGAAAAGAGAGAGAAAGCAAGCAGTCACCCCTCCTCTTTCTTTGAAATTTTTTTTTCAAGCCAGCGATGTTAATTTAATTTAAATTACTTCTCTTGAAAATTCACGAACAAATATTTTAAGAAAGGTTTTCATAATTTATCCTTTTTTCTTATTAAATCACTTTAATTAATTACTGTTAATATCGACAAAACTACTGCATATATATAAGAAAAAATAGAACAATAAAATGGTAAATGAATAACAGCAAACATTAATTTATCATAAACTGTTTAAAAAATAGTCATGCAAATTAGGCATTCAAAGAACTGTCATTGAATCGTTCCTCTCTACTATATATACAGTATTTCAAAAGACTATGGTGTATTGATTTAAATAACTAAGCTGTTTTGATGGTGATAAGCGTGATGTTGTATAGCAGTGAGTGTTGAGCCCTCACCTTAGCTTGACTTGCCCGATTCCAAAGAAATAACAGGGAAATGATTAAGTGGATATGCAATGTAAAGCCGGATCAGATCCAAAACATTAGGTCAGACACTTTACTTGAGAAACTGACCATTCCAAAACTTGATGTCCAAATAAGGGCACCCAGGAAGACATGGAAAGAAACCATCAAGCAAGAATATAAACAGTGGCAAATGGACACAGTCATTGCCCACAATCGTGATCACTGGAGACTTAGCATAAGGACAGCCAGACAGTGTCGAACCACTTGTCAAAGGGAACATAGATGATAAACCTAAATAGTGAGTGATAAAAGAAAAACGTTTTAACATTAATTAATTTATTATTTATATATATATATATATATATATATATATAACAAATAAAATTAACTTGTGGATTTCTCAACATCAGACCTAAATCGCATTTTATTTGCCAATTCGATATTTGGTTCTACTTGTTCACTGAATTACGAAATTTTCATTCTGTGTTATTCAAAAGAAATTCCGATCTACTTCATCGATTATATACTATATCCGGCCATATATATCCTTTTGTGAGAGAAAATTTACACCAATCACGACTATTTTTTGGAAGTGCATATATTACTACTCACAGAATCATGAATAGTAATCTATGTATATCGTTTGTTACAAATAAGGACAAACGAAATTCAGACAGAAAGAGAAAGGGAAATACAGATAGAGAGAGAGAGAGGGCCTAACCAGATAAAGTTAGTATTATGATTATTTTTATTATTATAAAATTGAGCTAAAAAAACAAACAACGTGGCTTTTTTCAGTTATTCGATACTTGTACTGAAGTTATGAAATAAAACAATACCTAGTCAGGTTACGCAATAAAACAACTATTACCCAAATTACGTACACAAACGGTTCCTACTCGGGTTACAGACACAAACGATTCCTACTCAAGTTACGTACACAAATGATTCCTATTTGAGTTACGCACGCAAACCATGCATACTCGAGTTACACGCACAAACCAGGCATACTCGAGTTATGCATGCAAACCATGCATACTTGATTTACGTAAGCAAACCATTCTTACTCAGGTTATGCACGCAAACGATTCATACTCGACTAACGTTAAAAAATACTCGAGTTACGTACGCAAACGATTCATACTCGTGTTACGTATGCAAACGATTCATACTCGTGTTACGTATGCAAACGATTTATACGAGTTATGTATGCAAGCGATTCATACTCAAGTTACGTATGCAAACGATTCATACTCGTGTTACGTATACAAACGATTCATACTCGTGTTACGTACGCAAATGATTCATACTTGTGTTACGTACGCAAACGATTCATACTCGTGTTACGTATGCAAACGATTCATACTCGTGTTACGTATGCAAACGATTTATACGAGTTATGTATGCAAGCGATTCATACTCAAGTTACGTATGCAAACGATTCATACTCGTGTTACGTATGCAAACTATTCATACTCGAGTTATGTACGCAAATGATTCATACGAGTTATGTATGCAAGCGATTCATACTCGAGTTACGTATGCAAACTATTTCTACTCGAGTTACGTACGCAAACGATTCATACTCGAGTTACGTATGCAAACCTTTCATACTCGAGTTACGTACTCAAACGATTCATACCTGAGTAATATAATAGTCATATGTGAGTTTTATAATAAAACGAGTCACACGCGGGTCATATAATAAAACGAGTCACATGCGAGTCATAATAAAACGAGTTACACGCGAGTCATATAATAAAACGAGTCACATGTGAATCATATAATATAACGATTCATATAATAAAACGATTCATACTCGAACTTTATAATAAAAGAGTCATATGTGAGTTTTATAATAAAACGGATCATATTCAAGTTATATAATGAAACGCGTCATATGCGAGTTTTATAATAAAACGGGGCATATGTGAGTTAGTTAAAAGAGATGGATAATAGTTAAGACGAAAAAAAGTAAAGTCTTAAATAAAATATTTTTATAAAATATATTTTGACATGTTGCAAAAACAATAGAATTATGTTGTGAAAAAAAAATCTTTTTTAATATTTTAATTGTTTTGAATAAATTATTTTTATATAACTTACGAAAAGACTACTTCTTTTCGTCTAAACTAGTCTCCAAGTTTTATATTGACAAGCTTACAGAAAGCTTACAGATGTCCATCTTGAATATATGCCAATGTGTCGGCTAATTACTCATTTAAAAGTGCTTGTTTTTTCCTATCTCATATGTAATACAAAATTGATTTAAACGTCAACACCTTCATGGTGTCATGATCTTTTAAAAAATACAATATTTTTAGGTATTGCATATCATCTTTCCGATAAAATCACATGAGTCGGGAAACAACATGTTTACCCATTTTGGTTTATTCGTAAACATGCCAGACATTTTGCTCTTTGTTAATAGTTGAAATAAATTAATGAATTATTTTGTGATCCTTTAAAATTTGAAAGAAAGTTGGAAGCATTTAAACTATCGAATAGATAGTAATTTTTCTGGTTTAAAAATTCTTAGTGAATCCTCATATATTTTGAGAAATTGGCAGTGTAGGTTGAGGAGGGAGGGTCAACATTCCCTGCTATTTATCAGCTTAGAGCTTCCTTTTCCCTACTATTTTTATTATCAACCTGTTGTCATGTCTGCTGACTTCATCCAGCTTGTCCCTCTTTGTCTATCAGCATCAGTATCATCAGTGCCATCTGTGTGACGATTAAGGTGGTGCCGGCTCTGGCATTAGCAGTCCTCTGACATTGACAGGAGGAGGAATGGCTGTGCTGAGAGTGTACCGAAGTGACCTTTAGAACCCGTAGGGTCATGGTTGTCTCCTTGACCAAACTCTTGTGGCGCCTTTTTTTGGCAGTACCGGCCAGATCACCTTGAAGAAAGTACCTTTTTAGCCGGGGCTCCGGCTGTAAGAATATGCAGACGTTAAAACTTCTCTAAAAGAACAAAGAAGTATTTGAGAAACCAGAGGTTTTATGTACAAGGACAGAGCGTCCTTAAGAAGAAACGTTTTATGTATAGGATAAAGTGTCCTTAAAACAAGAATTTCACTTTCATGTACAGAGCAAATTGACTCTATTAGAGAAATTTAAAGTTTTTTTCTCCCACATACTTTGTTGGACCCTGTCCTTGAGGAGTGAAAATTATCTTTTTGATAAGGAAATTTAAAGAAGATTTTAAAGATTTTGGGCGAGAAAACCCAAGAACTTTCGACCGTTTGTGGGTTTTATTTAAAAGAAGAAGAATTTTGGTCTGAAGCGACCAGTTTAAAAGATATTGAAAGACTGAAGAGAAAAAAGACATTTGAATCTGTCTTAAGGACATTTTTTTTATTGTATTTGTGTGAATTCTTCTTTTCAGCCTTTTCAAGAAATCTTGTTATTTTTGTATTTGGTGGAAAAGCTAGACTTCACGTTTTTATCGGCACTTTTCGCTATCACCAGAGGCAATGAGGATTTTTTTAAAGGGATTTGTTCTGGTCCTATCTGTCTATTTTTCTGTGTCGTTTGGGACGATAATATTTACTGGAATAACTTGGTTATTTCCTGTAATCGTCTAAAACGGCAACATCACTTTTATAAAAGAAAAGTCTCTTGAGTAGAGATTCCATTTTTTATGTATATTTTCTGTGCTCAAACTGACTCTAATTCAATTGACCTACTTGTAATTTTATTATATTTTTTTGTTATGCTAGGTTAACGTGATAACCCTGCTTTGGGAATCAAAAGCAGGAACTAGCTATTTTCTGTTTTATTAATAAACTGTATTGAGTTTCATTTCTGGGTCTGTTTCTTTATTTGCTCCTTTTTTTGTCTCTTTGTTGATTCCCACCTTTTTTTTCATGTTAACCAAAGACGAATTTTGGTAACGACCCCTAAAATTTGTTGTTAACGGTAGTTATAGTTTTTATAACAATTGGGTCTGATTAATAATTTAATGACAAAACGATACAATAATAATTAAATTTCACTTTCGCAATCTTATTTTTTTAAAATAATAATTTGGTAAGAAAAAATAGAAAAGAAAGAAACTGCATAATTAAAAAAAAAAAAAAAAAAAAAAAGGCGAAACGGAAATGAAAGTAAAAATACTCTGGGTGAGGGGGAGACCGTGTAGGTACACCTAGTAATATAATTTCTACTACTACTACTAGTAGTAGTAATAATTATAATAACAACAACACACATGCGTGGTGGCAGGCACCAGATTACGCTGGTACCACACACAATAGATATAAAGGGTCAAAGAGGATGGAAAGACCAAGAAGGGGGGGGGTCACAAACCAGATTTCCACTGCAAATGTACAAAGAATACTGAAATCTTGGGGAAGCTTATTGCCACTCAAATTACAGAGAAAGCCAACGGTCGTTGTCAGTAAAAAGCACTGGTAAACGGCTCTTGTGATAATGTAAAATGATTTGCAACGGTTATCGAAGAAGGCAGATAGTGCTGAAATTCTGGGAACACAGATTGTCACTCAGACTCCAGGCAACACTACTTGTTATAGCCAGTGATAATGACTCGTGTAAGAACTCCTATTTCGATTCATAATGTTTTCTTAAATTAATTCAATATTTTTCCGAATATGTCTTTGATTTCATCATCATCATCAGTTTAACATGCTGGCACGCACTGGACAGTTTTAAGAAATTGACTTCCAAATCAACCTATCTCTTGCCAGGTCTTTATCTATCCCTTAGGTCCATTTTTATCAGTCCCTCCCATGTTTTCCTTGGCCTTCCCCTGACAACTGACTCTGCTACCTCAACTGTTCTACATCTACTAACCCAAAAACTCTCATCCATTTTTTTCTATGTGGTCATACCATCGAAGTCTCTTGTTCTGCACATGCAAATCAAAATTATCGAAAGAAGTAGAGAGTATCGGAAATCTGGGGAAACTTATTGTCACTCAGACTACAGGGAACACCACTTGTTATTGCCAGTGAGCAATTAATGATAATCATTTGTGTGAGAACTCCTAGTGAGTAAATAATACCACACAAAATAGTCATGAAGGATCAAGGAAGATGGAAAGACCGAGATGGGAAAGCACTAACCAGACCTTCACTGGAAGGGTGCAGAGAGTACTGGGACCTTGGGGAGACTAAATCAATGGTAAGTGGCTGTTGCGATAACACAAAGTCGCTGCACTGTGGAACAAGCTGCCAGAATCTTACAGATGACCAGCAGCATTGGATGCATCATAGCCACTTCTCTTTAGGTAATTGCCCCTCATTTTAGCAGCGTAGGATGCATGTGGACGCGTTTCTGACATAAAACATCAACCAAAATTTGGATGAACCTTTCAAGTGGATGGGGGGCATCCGGGAGCTAGGTCATGGTCTCCACGGAACCCAACGGAGGATGTACCATGGTGACGTTTGTGTCATTGGAGGAGGGACAGCATTCCCCGTCTGTGTTTATGCTTTGTGGGGCAGCCTACTAAAGGTGGTAATAATGTCTATTGTCTCCAGGATTGAGGTCGCCTTGGACAAAACATTCAGATGCTGTTTACGTGTATATACCTCTTCTAACTGTCCATTTACATGGCTTGTTGCACTTTGCTATTTTTTGCCAATAAATTTGATTTGATTTGATTTGATTTGCGATGTCACTTAGACTCCAGGAAACCCGACTGGTTATTATCAGAGAGCAATCACTAATGATGACCTATGTGAGAACTAGTAGTAGTAGTAATAAACAACAACAACAGTAGTAGTAGTAGTAGTAGTAGTAGTAGTAGTAGTAGTAGTAGTAGTAGTAGTGGGGGTGGTAGTCCTGGTGATGATGTTATTGTTGTTCCAATGTCCAATGTGACAGAAAACAAAGCAACTTATAACAATGGAGCTCAAAGGTGCGTGAATCCTTTCCCATCCAAATAGAAACGATATACACAAATGCGTTCCATAGTTCACTACTGATGGACAGAGTACTATAGTTAAATTATTTTAAAAGCAACAGTTCCAGTTAATGTCAGTCAAAGACTGATGCTACACCATTCTACACTCAAAATTCAAAAATCTGAACAACAAATTAAAAAAGCTGAATCTCAATTTCCTTATATTTTGATTAAGTCTTTTTTTTAGATATGTCCAAGCATTTCTAGGAGAGGCTGTGTCCATCTGTCTGTTCATCTGGCAGTCTGTCATGCTTTAGTTTGGGATTGAATGTTCAGTACTAAAGCACATAGATGAAATGAACACATGTCTATAAGAGGCCCTGTATGTCGATAGACTTGTAATGCTTCAGTTTCAAATAGCATTTTCATTTATCTGTCAGACGTAATTTTGACAGAAATAGCATTCTCATTTAATGTCCGAGGTAATTTTGAAAAAATATAGCATTTTCATTTATCTGTCAAACGTAATTTTGAAAGAAATAGCATTTTCATTGTTAAAGCACATATTGAATGAACACTTAAAAATATCTGTTGACATACATAATATGACTGCTTACACTGACAATAACTAATATATATATATATATATATATATATATATATATATATATATTATTACTTGATGTATCCACATAAAATGTTATAAGAAGATATATCTTATTTTCAGTATTTAGTTCAACAGTGCTCAAGACATGAGTAAAGTTAGGTAGTAACTTATGAACATATATTTATGGCGATTAAGCTACACAGAAGCTTCCGGGTTTAATCCGCGTAGGGAATCGTTAGGCTAAAATGCATTTTAGCCTGACAATTCTCTATGGGATTGAAACGCGGAAGCCTCTATGTAGCTTAATTGCCATAAATATATTTCCATAATTTACTATATATATATATATATATATGAGTATAAAATACACAATATATCATAAAATGAAATGCTGTGGAGACAGGATGTGTGAAAAAAGACAAAAGTAAAAACAAATTAAACACAGGAATAAATCATCAAAAACAAGAGCTTTACCAGTTTCGTTCGGATTAGTTCAGAAAAAGTGTATATTTTAAATTTATTAAAATAACGGCAAAAACATAAGAAAAAAGAAAAAAGACACACAAAGGGATGTTTTGGGCACGTGCATGACTATTTGAAAATTAAAAAGAATTATGTAGAATGAGCGACAAAGACATTAAAATGGGGAAAGTGGGGAGAAAGATTTTTAAATCTTCACTTTTTCTGAAGACGTTCGTAGATCCAAACAAAACTGATAAAGTTTTTAGTTTTTATTTATTCCTGTGTTTAATTTGTTTTTCCTTTTATTTTTTTTCACACACACACATTCTCTGTCTCTCTCGCTATATATCTATTAATAATGGAGTTTATGTATCTGTCTGTCTGTCTGAAGCCGAAACTCCATCAGAGTAGCATGGTTATTTACTAAGTCCGCCAGCTTCCTTATATACTGCTAGAAAAACCACCTGAAACACTATACGCGTTTCTCAATTTACATAATCAATTGCTTATCAATTGCTAATAAATTACTATTCGCAAATATACATTCATGATTGTTCTCTTAAGATTTCCATATATATATATATATATGCTATTTTGCACGCTAATAATCTTACTTATAAATTATAACTTAGACAGACAGATACATAAACTCCATTATTAATCGATTTCTTTTATTTACATATATACATACATGTACTGCATTACATAGTTAACAATGCTGGCTGTTTAATCAGTGGTTTCCTCCCTCCCTCCGGTAATTAAATATGGCGATCTGATTAAACAGCTAGCCTTAATACGGCGTGTTAAATAAAATGTAAACAACAATGCTGGCATTCACCGTGCTTATTTTTTAATTTTTAAAACCATTCTAAGTTTGTTTATTTTCTTAATCGTATTAGCCATTACGTTTTAACAAACAAATTCCCTGAATCAAATTGTTTAATTAAAATAATAATTGATTTAAAAATTACTATTAAAAAACACGCACACACACACACACACACACAACCACACACACATTATAACGAAATTAGTTTTCCACTTTAGGACCCACGCTAACTTTTACCCCGTCGTTATGGATAGGGTCAGTATTTGTTTTCAAAATTGTTGATTTTAATTTACGCACACTTTTTTTCCGCTTTGAAAAACATAAAATATTACTTGTATAAAATATATATATATATATTATATATAATATATATATAATATATATATAATATATATAATATATATATATTATATGTAATATATATAATATATATATATTATATATAATATATATATATTATATATAATATATATGTAATATATATAATATATATATATTATATATAATATATATATATATATATATTATATATAATATATATATATACAATATATAATATATATATATATATTATATATAATATATATATATTATATATAATATATATATATATACAATATATATATAATATATATATATAATATATATATATATATATAAATATATACAATATATATAAATATATATATAAATATATATACAATATATATATATAATATATATATACAATATATATATATATAATATATATATACAATATATATATATATAATATATATATATAAATATATATATATATAATATATATATAAATATATATATAATATATATATATAAATATATATACAATATATATATAATATATATATACAATATATATATATATATAATATATATATATAAATATATACAGGGTGTTTCAAAAGTCTTGGGAACATTACAAATGCGTATATCTCATG